>OY776280.1:45281487-45596487 GCA_963675445.1 Linnaemya vulpina | reverse complement strand
GCGAGATCTGATTACCTGTCATAATGTTTTTAATTTTAACATTGAAATATATCATGATAAATTTTATCCAAATATGAAAAACTAAATTAAAAATTAAATAATTTGTGTGACCACCAATTCGATTTTAATGAACAATATATGCAAATTGTGGGGACAATGTTTTGTTAAATTCAATATCATTTAAATATTCTATTGGTGTGTGTTGACCTACACCATTGAAGGCTGAGATGGGAAGTTCAAACATCCAATAATCTGAATACTACATAATATGCAATGATTTATTGCAGTACTAATATTTGCTTTCAATAAACTTCTTTTACACCACTGTGGCATAATGCCGCTAAATTTGCTTTCATTTGCATTGTGTTTGGTAAAGTCGGTTTGGCATTATGTGCGTTTTGAGTTGCAAAAAAAATATTATTTTAAAAATAATTAATTGTTCTATATGAAAGATAAGTGAAAATAAACAAGTTTATGATACATAATATTGAATGAAAATATCAATTAAATCTGTTAAGATTTGCTCAAATGACAGGTACTTTTATGTATATTTTTTGCTGCATTGTTTCTGTTGTTGCTGCATTCATTCGCTTTGAGTCCGATCTATTTTATGATATACGTATGTAAATAAAGGTTATACGCTTTAAGGTACGTTCACAATTTTCAAATATAATGATAATAAAAAATATTTTGAACGTAAACTAATACACATTGTTGTAGAATCCAATATTATTGGAAACAGTTAAACAAGTTAAACACTTGTCTCAGTTAAGAGGGTTTTCATTAGTATTTAGTGGTTACGCTTTTTCGGCAAATATTTCATAAGTGGAATGTGCTTTTAGAATATGTATGATGTTTTTGTAATACAAAACTGTTAAAAGTGCGGCTTTTTTCGTAGTTAGTTGTTCTATTGTCAGTTGCACTTCTATTTTAAACGTGGAAACGGAAATATATAATAATAACTGGTCGCAAGTGTTCGTACGCAAATATGTTTGCACCTTCCCCATGAACTGCCCAAGGTTTATATGGTTTGCGTTAACCGAGGTTACACCTTATTTGTACACGTCAAGTCAACTTCATTTAATATGTAAATAGATTATCTTGGCAAAAAAATTTCCCAAAAATGTGTAACTATGTACTAAACACTAATAGTTTTCATATTGAAAGTTAAAACATGGTCTTAGCATTAAAACCATAAACATGTGATTTTGCATTTACACTCCACAATTGTGCAATAAATTCAATTTCAATATACATACATATATAATCAGAAATTGGTGTATTTCTTGTCATATTTTCGTCTACATGTTAAAATACTTAATACACAAACTGTGCTGCAGCTGTTTCTTCTTTCTTAAAAAATGAATATTTTACACTGCAGTTTAAAAAAAATATTGGAACTACTCATGCAGAGCCAATAAATACTTCAAAAATAAATTTGTTCATGTAAGCTCATGCAAATTCTGAAAATATGCAGCTGTGGTGGATTTTCCTCTGCATTCTCCACACATTATCAAATGTTTCCAACTTGGCAGCACTCAACCTAGCATGGACAAAAACAAGGCTGATCATCATAAAACCTATTTAAAATCAATTCGAAAATGGTTTTAAGTTATCTTTGATAAAATCATTTTGTGTGGTTAAAGAAGTTGGTTTTAATATTAAAACTAGAATTTATTAAAAGGATTTTAGTGCGTAGACACTGACTGAAGTAAAACTGTTGCTTAAGGAAAACTGTTTCATACATAAGTAATAGTCAGTTGCGTAGAAGCAAATATTATTGCAAACTTTTTAACTCAACAAACACTTGTGTGAATTAAATTTATTTTCATTTGAATTAATTGATTACGAACTTTTAGATTAATGTTTGAAAAAACTATACTGTATCTGATGATAACCTCATCGTAAGTGCACAACTTTAAAAACAATCGTAAACCTAATGCTAGATCTCAAATAAATATAATCATCTCAATAAAAATCTCAATAAAATAAATACACAAAAAAACAAATATTCAAAATATAACTGTAAACAGGGACAAATTAACAAGAGCAATCACATCATGCTCCAAACCAATTCAAACTCCTTTGAGATAAAATGACATATTTAAGATTAACATTTTCATGACAATATAACCTGATGATATAATATTTAATTATTTTAATGACATACGCCTTCAAAGGAGTTACTAATGACTCTGCTCAAATTACAGCATTTGAAATAGGTTGCGTTCTAGATGCTGCATTTGGCAATGCATGAACGTAAAATCTTTCTTTGATCAATTTCGATTTTGTTAAATACTAGTAAACCAACACAAGAGCACTGCTCCTAGATGAATTTCATAAACTTATAATTTTATTTTAACCTTCAGAAACTTATGCGATAAAATTCTACCTAAGAGATATATATAAAAGGAATTTGGATGTCATTCCCGAAAGGTTTTAATTCTTTTCTTCAATGTTTTTCCACGAGCATTTCTAAAAGAAGTCGCTTCAACTTTCGAAGCATTATTTGTCGTTTAAAGTAACTACGTTATGTACGTACATTTGAAGCTCTCAAAAAGTATCTTTCAACTTGCGTAAAACCTTTAAATATTGCCATTTTATTTGCCGAAATAACGCTACATTCTGCGTTTTAGTATATGATAAATGCAATCACTGAAGGTAATGTTCACCGAGCAGTGCTATGCCTCCGACACTAAGACTAATTCAGATCAAAGAAATTCGATACTATATTAATGCCAACTTCTTCAACAAAAACTAATATTTTAAATAAAAAATTCGTACCAAAAGCGATGTACTACCTGCACAAGCACTACCACAAGGTAATCCTTATTATATGGACTACCTTTAGGGCCATTATTACAACTTGATGTTATCTTAAAGTGAGATTTTATCGGTCGGATAAATACATTTTCATTATTACAACTTTACTTAAATCTAAATATGCGCGATAATTTAAAGGCAAGTTCGACTTTGCGATAAGTTTTACCAGGAGGATTTATGTTGATGTTACCATATTTTCTCATTATTTAATATGGTAGCCCCAAACATAGGTCTTCTTCACTTGAAAAATTTTTTGACCGTCTTCTCACAGCTCGCATGATTGTTTTTTTTTTTAGATGCTAACATTTTTTATTTTATAACACGAACTTATATATTTTCACAAACAAAAGCTGCATACATTTTCAAAAGGTAAAAACAAGTGCGTCGTTGCCAGTACAATCTTTCGCGATCTAAATAATCTTTCAAAAGTAATCGGTATTTGCTAGCGGCATTGCCACACAACAAGAAATATACATTTAATATTACCGGCAAGTTGTAATAATGGAAAGTTGCTACCGGCCACTTTATCGCCCTGTTATGTTAACGTTGGCATTTACTATCACCAACTTTGTCGCCAAGTTGTAATAATGGCCCTTAAATGCTTTAATATATATTTCCTTAAGTTTTATTAAAACATCATCGACAATATTCTGAGTTAAATTAATTTAATTTACTAAAATTAATATTAACCGATCGCCTTATTCCGCTCAAAAGCTCTTATTAAATATATTAATAAATATTATTATTATATATTAACATATTAAATAAATCGAAAACAAGAGTGATGGAAATAAAGATTACGTCTTTTGCATGAGTTCCTCTTTTATCGCCCCGTAAGAATTATCAAGCCTGTATCATATATGGAACTAGTGAAATCTTGGCAAACAATTCATGAATTTCGTGGAGTTGATAATCCTGTGATTAATTCACTCAGTGTGAATTGTCAGTGTGACAATGTGCACAGTGGACAAATGTGAACAAAGCAACAGAGTCAGTCAACATTAAGCCTCGTTGGCAATTATATATGAAGTTCAACCAGACCACTGATTGTTTACTCTCTTTCGAGAGTTTTGCATCTAACTCGCACTAGTTAATTTCGACGCCTCAACTAACTATATTGATATACAGTTCTTCTGAGGAATTTTCCATGGTTAACTAGGTTGCTACTTCCTATGTGAAGGCATAGGTCGTGCAGAGTCACAGAAGCAGATAAAATAAGGGTTAACAACATCGCCGGTTTATGATCTCAGTCACCCACTGGCATCTGTGCACCAAATTCTTTTCAAATTTACTTTGAAAACTATTTTATAGACAAATACAAATTTGGGAAATACAAAACTGTTTTTGTAATAATAAATTTGTATATATAACTTAAGCTACATCAGCACAAAAGAAGCCCTGGGCAAGGGTTTGCAAGCGACTTAAGCCGTATATGCCCATATATATAAACTTTCTCATTTACTTATCAAAAATTTGGGATTCGGAATTGGTATGTGATCACAAACCTTATTTTTCTAGTTACTATGAATTGGATCTTGCACAAATAAAACCTTGTGCAGTTCGCCTATAGGCACGAGCGATGTTCGTTAGATTTTTATTGTATGTGGAAATTGTGCTACTATATGCTGAAATAGAAGAAGAGTAAATGGAGTAATCTTATTCTGAATATGCTACAATCGTTTCCAAAGCGCTTTGATACGATCTTTCCACCTAAGAATCGCAAGGAAGCTGCAAGATGAAGCAGTGACGGGATCTTAGAACGTGAAAGGTGTTCTTTTATTGTGTTAAGTCAACACAAAACTTATTGCTTGTGGTGTCGGTGACGTCTTCTATCGATTCATATCGAGCTTCCTCAGGAATCGTGCTATAAGAGTTGTTATAGAGGGGTTTCATCAAACGACTATAAAATCAACTCTGGGGTACCGCAAGGATCTGTTCTTTCTCCTACACTATTTCTTATATTTCTAAATGACCTTCTATATCAGACCTTAAAGCCTATCTACTCTTTTGCGGATGATAGCAGCATGTGCTTTCGATAATAGGCCGACATCGTCAGAGATCGGGGCGATGAGGTATAATATGAATGTTGCGGTCAACTGTGACCTCAGCAAAATTGCTAAATGGGGTCGCATAAACAAGGTATATTTCAATGCCCGCAAGACGCAATGCTGCTTGCTTACACACCCATGCAAGCCTGATCACGCTGCTTCATCTGTAAACATGGGTGGTACAGATATTGAGGAATCAGAAGCTCTTGATGTTCTTGGCATGAAGATTCAGTGCGACGTTCGATGGACAGAGCACATTTTTCATGTTTCAAAAGAAGCATTCAAGTGCCTCGGCTTTCTAAGGCGGTGTAAGACATACTTCACCCCCTCTGATCTCCTTACTATTTATACCACTTACATTCGACCTAAGATGGAATACAACTCTCATGTATGGGCCGGTGCTTCAAAGTCTGTTTTGAGGTTATTCGACCGCGTGCAGAAGAGGGCGGAGAAACTTATAGGTGACGGTAGGGTAGCCAACTCTTTTGACTCTCTTGAGCATCGACGCAATGTGAGGTGTGTTTCACTGTTTTACCGCTACTACAATGGCTTTTGTTCCAACGAAGTCAGGGACCTCTTTCCCGAAACGCGCACTTTTCAACGCTCAACACGCGCTTCAGTTCGATCACACCCATATGTGGTAGATTTACCAGTGAACCGCACTACGTATTACAGAGAAAATTCATTCTTTGCCCTTATGTGGAATAAACTCCCTGCGGAGGTCTTTCCTGCCGCATGTAACATGGAGGATTTCAAATCGAATGTTTATAGACCCTACTCCCTATATCCTCCCTCCCACAATCGGATTTCCTAGTTCCAGCACAATGTACGCATGAGTAGGGGTCATCCCCTGAGTGCCGGTCCTAACAAAAAAAAAGGTAGAATACGAAAGTGTCTTTGTTTAAACGTTAATAGCCTTAAATCTGCAAAGAAGCTTTGATACTGATCGTATATAGTAACACATGAACTTACGCTGTCTCCAGCAATTTAATCGGGTTGCTGCAATATCGCCAACGTCTTCTTCGCACAACATCACATCTCAAGTTTTCACTTTACAGAAATCTAATTTTATATAGTTTGAGCAACACTTTTTTGTATATCTTTTATAAATTCTCTTTATACCTTCAGGATCTCCACATTTTGAGGTCACTATATCTGTATATGTGTATATCTGTGTGCTTTTGTGTGTGCATTTAAATGTGAACTTGCAATATTTCAAACTGGTAGATTTTAAGATATCACAAAGAAACGTCGAAAAAATCACTTTTCAAAGTGGTTTTTTGGAATAATTCTTAAACGGCTTCCCTGATCGATTCCACAAATCACCCTTCTCTTGACTGATCGTAATATATCGTGATTTTCTTTGAAAAGCTCTGAAATTATATATTTGATCAGTTCGTGTTTTCGATTATTTTATAGTAATCGAAAACGACAATCAGCAAGACCGACTTGGATCCTATGACACCCCTGAATATCAATGCTATTGCTCGTTTGCGTTTCTTCCCTTTTAATATACATAATTTATCGGAAAATTATCTCCAAAAACTCTTTTAATATCTCCGTTGAAATGAATGTCTTGTTTATACATACAATTAATTGTTGATTGCACTTAAAAAGTTTGACTTGTAATCGCATTTTATTAAGAAATTGTAAAACCCTTATTATTTTATTTAAAAGTCTTCATCACTGTGATGTTCAGGTTTACTGGCAGTTTTAGGTCTCAACTGCAATTCTCCTGTGATTTTTGAGATACTTATACTATCCATAGAATTCAGGTCAACTGAAAAGGTTTACATATAAATACCATTAAAGCTGTACTAAAATTGTGTTAATAACAACTCACAGTCATCGTCGTCATCATCGCTTAAATTATTTATGTCATTAATAGCTGTACCAGAAGTACCAGTTATTCCATTTGCGCTCATGCCCAAAATTTCAGCCATGTCCAACTCACTGCCTGAGCTACCAAAGGAACTGTCACCATCTACGTCTAGTCGATCTGCCTTTGTTTTAACATCTCTTTTAATAGTTGATGTACGTCCCCTTCCAGTGCTGGGGCGAATACGTGAAGTTGCAGTTCCAGGCCTCTTAATATTTCTAGAACTTTTTGCCAACATATCTTCGTCGTGCTTGTCCTGCATACTCTGCTCCAAAGCGGAATTTGTGTCTAACTGAGCTTCATCGTCATCTAAGTCCTCATCATCATCAATTAAAAGACCATCTGGTATGAAAAGCATAGAGTTTTCGGCTGGTTTTTGCAATAAAGGTGAAGCAGCGGGTGTTGATCTTTTAGTGCGCGCCTCAAATTGGGCTCTCAACGCATCTCTTACATGTAAACGTAAAAAGTATTGCTGAAAAAGATCTTTCAACTCCTTTTCATGTTCTTCAAATTCTTGCATATGAGCTGGTCGTATCTTTTGCAATGCTTCCAAACGTTGTTTTGTCCGCTCCAGTTCTGCCTTTTTACGTTGCAACTTGGAATTCAAAGCATTTAATTCAACTCGAGCATTCTCCAATTGAACTCTACTCGATTGCAGTTTGACTTGTGAAGAGGCCACAGCATTTTTTAAACTTCTCTCTACAGATGCCAACTCCATGGGCCTGTTGGCTTGGGCAATCCTGGCCTCCTTATTGTGCAATTCCTTCAGCAACAAGTCATGCAATGTAGCTCCTCTTTGTGTTAAATCAGATGATAATTCACGAGCTCTTCTCAAATCATCCATTTTATCACCGATATCCACTTGATTCAAACTTTGGTAATGATCATCTTCTTCTTGATTGTCATCGCTGGCACTGGTTGCTGTCAAAAGTCTTGTAATTTTTTGCAATTCGCCTGCTGTAACAGCAGACGCAGCATAAAGCTTGCGAGGGTTTAATTTTATACCTGATTTGGTGACGAAAAATTCGGTGGCTGAACGTACAAGTAGAACACGTTCTTCCCTTGTGGTTATACCTCCAGGCAAAACAGAACCTGGTTCTAACAAGCCAGTCAACCATTGCAAAACTTCTGCCACTATATAAAAGGAAGCCAAGCAACCAAAACTATTTGACAAGGCTTGCAGTGGAAAAGTGTAAGGATAACCCAATAGTTTTAAATGCTCAGCAAGATCTTAACGGAAGTAAAAATATTTTAAATAATTGTACACAAATGCAACTTTCTTTATACTTAAACAATTTACCTCGAACTTCTTTAAATGACATTTTGACTTGGAAAATATTTTTGTTATGGCTTCTGGCAGTTTTTCTCTTTTTTGTTTACGATTACGACGTTGCTAAGTTACTACTTTTATGAATAAATACATTTTCTTTTCTTTTTAAGAGGGGTTGAATATTTATCAACTGGTGTTTTATTTATTTGTTATTGTTTTTGTCATTTCTATGGAAGCTAATTAGATTAGCATGCACAAATTTTCTTGAAGGATTGCTTTATTCATCTTAACAAACGAATATTTTATGGTGCAGAAGTTGGGTTTTAGTAACAAAAATACCTAAATTTACAAGTAATTGAGAAAAATATTTAGATAATTGATAAGGCCAATGTTCACATTGTTAGCCACAAGTAGAAAAGTCCTGCCGTAAATAATAGAGAAGATAAAAACACTGTAATCATAAATTCCATGCAAAGTCCTTATGTTTGATGCTACCCAGCAGAAAATAATCATCATTTTGGAACCACTACATATTGTTTCTGTCTTAAGAACTTCATATCGCTCTATTACTAAAACACAGTCATAACTGCTAAGGAACTAGTTTACCAGAAAACGACTTCAAAGCTTTTAATTTACACACAACTCAAAGGAAAAAATAAGTTTTAGTTGTTCTATTAACAGTTGTGTAAGCGAAATATTGATATGAAATTTGTATAATATTTGAAAAAAGATATGAAGATTAATTCTGCATCATCAACTTTAAAACTAAATTTTTTGAGTTGTGACGTTGTTTAAGGAAATGAGCGAAATGTATTTTTTTATAAATTTATTTGGCTAAAGTAGTGACCACAAGATCCCGAGTACGACTCCTCACCCCACCCGAACATGAATATGGTGTCTCGAATTTTCCTGCTCTGCATTAGTGTAAGGTTGTGTTTTAATTGTTGTCGGCTCCTCACAATTACGAAGGCATAGCACTGATCGCTGAACATTGCCGACAGCTATTAACACCGTCATGTATTCAAGAGAAGAATACAGCACCCTCCTTCGTCGGTAGCTCTAGCAAAAAAGAAGGTCACCTGCGAAGTTAAAAATAAAAATAGCTACAACGAAAAACTCTACATCTTCTAATCTCTCTTCATCTGCCCTCTTAACGCTATCGCCTCCATTCTACTTCTGGCACAATGCACTGCATAAGTATGAGTCATCCCATTGGATTCCGTGTCCACGGAAATAACTTATTGATCACTGAAACCAACAAATTGTACACTTACACTATATTATAATTAATGTTATATCACGAAGTGTAAGGAGTACCATAACAGTAAATTTTTTGCGTTCCATATAAAAGTTAGTCTACACGATAGTTGCTCAAACGATGTGTTAAAACAAAAAAAATTTTTGATGTCAGCATATCTGTCAGTAAATGGAGTGTCAACAGAGGAACTTCCATACGACATTTGTGTTGATACGATATGTTGAATTATATACGTTGGCATTTATGTTGAGTCGTACACTTATAAGCATAATTTTGCAGATGATTGTTACTAAAGTACTAGTTTTCATGACGACGAAATAAAAGTAAAATCAAAAAGAATGTATAATTTAGAGAAAAACTAGGTAGAACAGCAACAAGAAGAAGATTTCTGTGTAAAGTTGTTCAAAGAGTTCGAAAAGGAGAAACAAGGACAATAAAAACTCACTCTATTTGGTGTCATTAATAATTCATATACAGGACGCAAAAGCGCAACAGCAAATGATTTTCATTACTACGGCATATATTTCATACTCCGAAACGACCGTTATTACGATAATAACACATCTATTGTATTCAATTATACACTACTTGTAGAGAAGGATATGTAGCATATGCATACGAAATTGGTAGAATGTGCTGGAATGCATAAATGTGCTTTTTAATAGATAATTGGGGGATTCACACTGTAGTCATTAAGTCATAAGTCATAAAATAATAGCACGAAAAATATGACTACTGTAAACAACCTCTCATAACTCAGTCTGTCATCTGAATTTGTATATCAATATAAACTAAAGCAGCTGCTTTCTATTCTAATTGTAAAACCATTTAGTGGCTGCCAGTTGCACAACTTGAACGAGAGAAATTTTTGTCTAGTTCATATTTAGATTTTGCGATTTAATTCGCTTTCACATATTTCTATTATTTTATAGGTATGAATAATTTTTTATGAATAATAAATTTTAGACTAATAACACTGCTCTGCAAAAAATAATTTTTTGTCGCTCCTTTAAATAAAACTATGTGCACTATATGGATTTTGATGCGCGAAACTCGAATCCGTTTTCAGTTTTTTTTATCAGGTTGAGATTTTTTTTATGGGCGTGGCGATTTGCACGCCGATACGTAGACATATTGCACGCTAACTCGAGAACGATTCATCCGATTTTAAAAAGTAAAACACCAGAAGATGTGTAGCAAAATTGTTTTCATTTTAGTCATTTATCTCTTATCGTTGTGAAATTATTCAGAAATTAATCGAGAAAAACATTTTTTTTCTTGAAAAATTCGTAATTTTTTTCAGTTTAAAAATGGAATTTAAAAAAAACTGAAAGCAAATATTCAACACTTTGCACTTGTGTTTAATGCTACAGGTCTTAGAAATAAAAAAGCTGTAAACCAGAAAAATCGGTTAAAAAATTTATATTTTATTTTTCAATTTACCGCAGGTACCCAATATTGTAATGCAACCAACCTTACATATGTATGACGTTCGGTGAGCAGGTAATGGAACTAAAGTACAACGGTGTTTTGGATGGTTCTTGGATTTAAGAATTATAATATGATCTTTAATTTTAATTATGTGCTAGTTCTTTTTTCCCAAAATTTAAATTGATCAGTTGAGGGATTTTAGCTAGTTCCTATGCGCATTTCACTGGGGCTAATGCAGATCATCAGGGAACCTTTACCCAACATTTCTTAGAATAACTACAGGCATTTATTTTATACTTCCACTTTACTAAGTGAGAAGCTCTGAAACAAATATCAAAGTCAAAAGGAGAACTCACTGATAAATTTTATTTTTTTATTTTCTTACGTTTATTTCTACAATTGGTTGGTTTTTTGCCGACTCAAATTGTAGGTTAAAGAGTTTAAAAAACCCCCAAAATATAAACTGAATTAAATATGCGAGTGCTTGTGCAAAATAAAACAACTTATGTTGTCAACACTCTAAATAAATTGTTTTTATATTAAAACAATTACTTGTTGTTGTTCTTTATTTCTCTTACACCTACTTATTACTATATCTTAGGCGGCTTTATTTTAGTTTAGTTTGTTTTTGTGCCTTGTTTAGGATATACTGGGAAAAAAACATTTTTTATCAGAATTGGGCGGAACAATACATTTGCAAAAACGTTAAAATATAGTGTCTAATATAATCTGTAAAAACATGATTATTCGGTTTTTGTAATTACTTATTTCGCTCTTTCATAGAAAATTATGTTATTGCCAATGCAAAAGGAGTAAGTTTCAGATTTGGTGTTGTGAAACTACTACATGAAGTATAACTCTCGTTCAAGTTTCTAATCAATGTTAACTGTATATTTTGGTAAATAAAATTAACATATTCGTTTGGGGCTTTATAGTGAAAGCAAAAAAAGTTTTAGTTCTTAGCTTCCTGCTAAGAAATTTAAAAGATCGGAAAGTTATTGGTTTTAACCCGTTGAAAGAAATCAAATTCTCATCAGATCTTCAAGTTTTGACTAACTCGGACAGCACGTCACGATATACGTATGTGTGTATGTGCGTGTGTTTGCATAGACATGTGACTCGTTTGAACAGCTGAACCGAATCAAACTGGTAGCGTTCAGAAGAGCGTTCCTCAACTCAGGCTTCTTGTGAATTTGTTGAACCAATTCGAACCAGTAGATTTCAATATATCTCAAAAAATTTTAAAACAAAATCATCTTCCAAAATGTTTCCTAAAATAACTTTCAATCAGCTTCACCGAACGATTTCACAAATCGGATGTTCAAATTAAAAAAACCATGTCGATCACCGTAAACTGGGTCAAAATCTGTTAATCCGTCCGTGAGATATTATGAACGAAAGAAATCGAAACAAGTGATTTCTTTCTGAAAAACTCCGAAATTATATGTCTCATCAGTTAGTGTTTCTCGATGCTTTTTAGTATTCTTGTGGGAATCGGGAACAAAACGAAAATAGCACAAGAACCATGTTACCATAACTTTGTGGTTAAAATTAGCGAGAAGTTACAGTGATAGCACTTAGAGTCAACCGTTTTCCCTAATTTTTATAGTTGTTTCAATAACTGTTTGTAAATATCCAGACGAATGATTTTATTTTAGTTACAAAACAGGCAGTGACTTCCTTTTAGTGTCAGTGATAGAAAGCAAACACTCTAAAACCTTAATTATTATTAACGAGTGATTTGTTGTAGTTTTTCTTTTATTTATTGCAACTTATTTGAAAATTTATTAGAATTTGAGTGCAAAATACATTTAAGGAGTAAATACCTTCCAAATACTTTTTTGATTCAAAGCATAAAAGCCAACAAAGGAATTTCTCACGCTTGATTTATCTTGTGAGATTCAGCATGAACTTGTTCGTTCGCCTTCGGCAAATTTCTTTCCCTTTCAAAACGATGAAACTAAAGTTTATTGACGTTAATGAGAGTATTTTTACATTCATCTCAATCTTAAGATATACTCTGTTTGAAAGACACTTTTATCACAAATTATGAACTAATAGCTTCTTAAATTAGAATTTTGCAGTTTATTGAAAGTAATCAATATTCTTAAATTAGTTATGCTTCATTTGCACATGAAAACTTTGTTGAAGAAACAAAAACTTTATTTCTAAACTAATAAATTGAACATTTTGCTTCAATAAACCCAAGCTAAAATATGTGGAGCTAACTAAGTGGCGAAAGAGTTAAAAGAAAATAGAAATGTTAACTATTAAGTGACTTCAAAAACATTAATTAACAATTTTTTTTAAATATAATTAAACATATGAGAACTTAGAACTAAGTGTATGATTCTAATGAGGAAAGAGAAAAAATGCATCTTGCTATAGTTAGCGTTAAGGTATACATTCAATAAGGGTCGGTAAAAATGTTATATGTGCTTGCTCCAGGCACTGCATTAACTATTATTATAGAATATAATATTACTTATGACTACTTAAACAAATTAAAATACTTAAAACTACTATAATATGAAATTTATTTGTTGGGTGGTTAAGCAATGTCTATATGCATTTCATTGGCGCTTCTTACCAAATCATCAGTAGACTTCAACCACAGTTTTGCAAAGATTCAAACCTCTCAACTTATTAAAAGACTTCCAAAAACCATCTGAGAATTATGTTAAATAAATTAACTATAAAAATTCACAAACAATTTCAAAAAATCACATTATAATAAGTGTAGCAGGCTATGAAACTTATACAAACCAAACCCAACAAACAACTTTTATTCGATACGACTCTATTTTATTTTTCTATACCTTTATACAATTAGAAATCCCTTGGATAACAATGAAAGTATTTATAAGGCAAAATGAAAAATAAAATCTCAATTGAATTGTTAATAAACCAATTTTTTGACATATTGTCATTGTACTATTATAATATGAAATTTATTTGTTGGGTGGTTAAGCAATGTCTATATGCATTTCATTGGCGCTTTTTACCAAATATATCATTATAGTTAATTTATTTAACATAATTCTCAGATGGTTTTTGGAAGTCTTTTAATAAGTTGAGAGGTTTGAATCTTTGCAAAACTGTGGTTGAAGTCTACTGATGATTTGGTAAGAAGCGCCAATGAAATGCATATAGACATTGCTTAACCACCCAACAAATAAATTTCATATTATAATAGTACAATGACAATATGTCAAAAAATTGGTTTATTAATACTTAAAACTACTTAAATCTAATACTTACAATATTTACAAATAGAATGTAATTCCACAGTTTAGTTCATTATAAATAAAAAGTAAAGATGAGGAAATTATCATACACATAAAATGTAGGAACAGCTGTTTTCGAAACTCGCAACACTTTCATCATCAGTGCTCATGTGTATATTGTGTTTGTCACCACTTTTTAGGTGGCTTTTAACTATTAAGTGAGAAAATAAGGACATCTTTATATGATGTTTTTAAATATTTGCAATTATTGTGGGTTAAATAATAGAACGTCGGTGCAAATAAAATATCGTACGAAGTTTGTATAATTAAAGTGAGAGAAATTTTGCATTTTATGAATTATTGCCAATAAATCAGTGGATATTTAAATGTAGTTTTATTTAATTTTGATGAAAATTTAAACTCTATTTCAAAACGCTTTCAGTTTTTCAGTCAGACTTAAATACTTCTATTAATCTATGCGAAAAATGTGGTAGCCCCATCAAATGTGTAAACGAAAATCGCCCCTACAAGAAGACTACCGGGTAATTCACTGGTTAATTACCCGATAGTGTTTCCCGATATATCGGATAAAGTTTCACGGAATTTCTTACACCAATATGACAAAATTACCCGAAACTCTTGTATACATGTGATCTTGTATCTTTCTCTATCTATTTCCTTTTCCCGTATGATGAAACATATCTCTGTACTGCTCACTCTAGTGCATATTAGCATTCATAGTTTTGGTTAAATTTAACCAATATATTGGGTAATATTAACTAGTTAATGATAACCAAAATATTGGTTAATACTAACTAGTCAACCCTAATGAACAAATCCATTAAAGACAATAGTTAAAATATACTATTTGCATTAAGTTTTATTAAAAAATTGTTTAAGTTACATATTTTTTAATATATTCTTTTTGTTTTGACCTATTGTAGCTGTGGTCTATAGCCTTCTTAAACGCTTTTTCGAAGTCGGTCGCCGATAGACTTTGGAAAACATCTGGTATGTAAAGAAAATATATTAATTTATAGACATTAGTATAAATTTCAGTATATAAATATATGCATATATATACATATATGCATATATATACACACATATATACATATATAAATATATATATATATATATATATATATATATATATATATATGTATGTATATATATATACTTACCTCATATAATTTTGTTTGAAATTGCAAGATCTGAAATGGCTTTTTCCCACATCCCTTTCCAATTGTATATTTGCAGTAGGTCGTCTGTGATTGTAGGTGTACGTAAGCTGTAAGTTTTAATATTCAAATATATTTATAGCCTTCATATTAAGTAAACCTTGTTTGGGCGAAATCCTCAGCCTTTAACTTTTCTTCTATTAATTCCATTTCTTCCAATGATTTAATTGAAAGAATGGCGTACGGAGGACTCCACTTCTTTTAGCACCACCTTACATTCCATTAGCGCATTCGCTTGGGCCATTAATTCAGGTCTCAGTGAATGCTAAAAAAGTATTTCATTAACGACATGGCAATAGTAATATTAGTAAAACTCTTACATATCTCTCCATCTGCTCTATCCTATTTGCTATAGCCTCCTAATTGGAAACTATAGTCGACTGCCCGTTGCTCAGGATATACTGGTTGTAAGCAATATTGTCTATTTTATATTCAATAGCCTCCATTTTAGCTTGCATCTGCTTTAAAATAGTAATGATATCAGAAAAAAAGTAAATAAAAGTTGTTAATAGATATTCTGATGTTTATAATAATGGATTGATATATACCTTGATTTTTAGAAGCGGTGTATACAGTAGGTGGTCCTGGATTTGACCACTGAACCTCACATCTCAGTCTTCGGTGGTTTTAGTCATTTTTTAACTTGTTTTACTAAGTTTTTTTTTTTAACAATTTTTCATTATAATTATATTTTGCGTAATTGCAAGACACTAATTTCATTCGCAACTATATATGTTCCACTCTAAGATATATGTATGTTAGAAAAGGACAATAAATGCGATATTCGCCTAAGTTACCACAAACAAAATCTCTTTCCATATACTATTTTTTTACCAAAAATCTCCAAGATACCGTAAATTCAAATGTATACATATGATATTATTGCGACAATAAATAAGTAAGTAACGAAAGTATAATATATATATTTTATTATAAAACTTTTATTTAAATGATAATTATATGAAAATGTATATATACGACTAATATCAAATACACATAAACATTACAAAAACCAACCTTCTAATTTCACGGCGAAAACGAAACAATGGGAACATCGTTACCAAAAATTCCATATAAATATGTTTCATACGTGTTAGTGAAAAAATGTTGTGTGGATTAGTTTCGGGTAATCTTTTCTTGCAGGGGTTATTGTTCAGAAAATAGGTGTTTTGCTACTTATTCAAAGTATTTCAAGTGTATAAAATTATTTTAAGTTTTTCAATTGTTCTAAGAGTCTATTTGTACATTAATTATTCTTTTATTGAATTTTGACTTTATTTCATTGATTATTAACTTTATTTATATATATTTTTTTAATTTTTTAGCATATTTTTCTCAATATCACAACCTTTTCTTTTTGTTAAAGGAAATAAAAGTCAAAGTCATATGTTTGCTGTGCAAGATAAAAATTAAAATTTTCTTGGATTTTACCGTACTTGAGTTATAAATATTAAGAAAACATAAGTGCTAATTGTAATTTTTGCTCATTTTGTTTTCTTTTTGAAATGAAAATTCATATACTAACCAGAAGAACTTGTTCGGTTAAATTTAACAGCAACTTTTCGGTTAATATCAGTTAAATTTTATTCATATATTGTGAAACAAACACAAATACGCATGAGTACTGATGATGAAACTGTAACGATTTTCGAGCAGAGCTATTCGGCTCTGCTCTGTAAGTTGAATATTTAAAACTGATATCGACTTTTCTTTGTGCCTTGGAGTATTTGTCGTTTCTTTTTGAATTAGAAAAGTTTTTAAAGAAAAAATTAAATAAATATAACAATAAATATTTCGATACAAGATACGTACAATACAAATTTTACTTATTTTTAACTGTTTAATTTGAAATATTTCATTTATTTATTAGCATTTTCTATTTTTCAACAATATTTTGTGTTTAACACAAAATTCGTGTAATTAATTTTTATATAGAAATAAATAAATTAAATTTTTATCTGCTACAGATTCTTGGATTGATATTTTGGAGCGCAAAAGTTAACGTAAACCCATTTATAATAAAAACTAAAATTAGATATTTACTTCACACACTGTGAACTCACTTCTTTTCATCAGATGGAGGTTAATAAGGTTGCCATACTTTTGAAATAAATATATATATGAAATTGCACACTATTAAATATTTGCTCAAAAAGCATAACAACTAAATAATAATGAATATTTGAGTTTGTTGTGTGCACCCTGTTTTACATGAAACATGGTAAGGCAGTGCAGTAAGTGGCAACCTCTTAACATCAGCTGTTTAACACCAGCTGTTGGCGATCAGCTGATAATACAGGGACACTACTGGAAGATGAGGAAATATGGCAGCTGTTTGTTTTGGCGGGAAGAAATGGATTAGGGAATGTGAGGAATTTTAGGAATCCGTTTTGAACGGGAGTGTTTTTGTTTGGCCCGGGATATAAAAGGAAGGTTTTGGTTTTTGAAGAAGAGAAAAAAGAAAAGAAGGAAAAAAAAGCGAGAAAACGGTGTCGAGAAACAAAAATATTTGAGGAAGAGTTAAAAAAAAAAAGTTGGATAAAGTGGATTAACAGAAATTTTTAAGATAAGCCCTAAATTAGTAAAAAAAAAAAAAAAAAAACAAAATTTTTGAAATCGAACAGACAGAAAAATTTAAAAAAGGTGCAAACAGAAAAAATACATAACAAAACAATTTGAACTCAATACTCAGAGAGAAAAACATTAGAGACCTGTAATACATTTAAAGAAGAAAAACAATTAATACCAATAAACACCGGAAAAAGAAAAACAGACCAAAACTGTGCAAACCACAAAATATAGAAACCAGACATAAAATACATATAAAGAAAAGGAACCAGTGTGAACCTGATATACCTACTTCACAAAAAAACCACCATATATCCGCTGCATATATTAGTCGAGAAGAGGGAAAACCGTACCAAACCCTGGGAAAGGAAGGAGGGTCTTCTCCAGCATCCGCTATTGTACCAGGAGATTGTCTAACACCAAAATTATATATTGTCAGGTACCCGGACAAAAGAAACACTACTGACTCGACAGACATGTTTAGTTAGATTACTTTATTTATTTTTATTATTTTTAGTTATTTCATTATTTTTGTTATATTTATCATTAGTTATATTTCCTTTTTATTGTATTTGATTTTTTTCATATATATATATTTATATGCAATTTTTAAGTTTCATTTTTAAATAGGTAGATTTTTATCGGGTAACCATCCAATAAAAGCAATCCGGCTTGGTTAGGAAGAGCTCGACCTAGATAGTCTGGTTAGGTTTTATGGTAGGGTACTGCCTGGAAAAAGAAAATAAAAGAAAGTAATTAGAAAAGAAATTGTTGAACAGGAAAAGAAAATATTATAATTTTTTGGAATTGATTGTGTAAATTTTTATAGTTTTTGTTTGATGATAAAAGTTTAACTAAATACATTAAAAATTTTAGTAGTTGAAGATAAGAAAAAAACATTGTTAGATTTAAGATAATATAATAAAAAATGTACTCTAATTTTAATATATGAAAAGTATAGTAATTTTTAATATGAAGTTTTAAAGGGTTTAGAAGGTGATGTCATGGGACGGTGATAGGTAGGTGAGAGTGCGTAGTAGGGGTGACTCAAACGGGTTTGCGGCAAATGAGTCACCATGGAAGAATTTCCCTCATATATGTAGATACATATGTATATATACATGTGTAGATATATATATATATATATATATATATATATATATATATATATATGAGGATGTTTCTTATGGGGTGGGCAGCCGATGTTGGCATAAGAACGGCCAACAATTGAGGTGATGAGTGGACGAAGCAGCGGGTGAGTTGGGTCGACGATTAGACAATAGTGTTCTTTAGTAGTTGCCGTTTTTTTTTGTCTCTTTCGGGCTCCTTATTTTAAATTATCATGTAGAAATTTGCTTATGTTTTAACACCAATTGGCTGGCATGATTCTTTTTTTTATTATTGTTCCTGCTAGTGTGGTGTTAGGTGGTAAGGAGACGGAGGCAGATTGGTTGGCAAGAACCACACCCCAAGACGGCGAGCTCTAGCCGGAGCAAAAGCCAGCATGCCAGCGCTGCCAACAATCTGGCCAGTCATGTATATGCTTACCACCAGCAGCTGTTATGAAACCCCACACGCAAACAACCAGCAGTCATCGCACACAACACAGCAGGGCAGCAGTAATAAGTTCCGATATGTATTTGCGAAGTAGAACAGTTTCATAGTAAACTAAATGATGAAACTGAATTCAATATTAGATATTGCTGAGCTCAATAAGCTTGTCTGAACTAGAAGGTTTTAATTAGATACTAAAGCCGTGTGTCCACTAGCAAATAACTTGCGGAAGAACTTCTGTAAGTTATTGCAGAAGCGTTTCCACTTAAACCGAAACTTGCGGAAGTCAACTTTCAGAAGTCGTGTGTGCGAGTTACTACGACGAACTTCCAGCAAGAACTTGCAGACGTGTTTCCACACAATTTGAGTAAAGCTTGCAGTTGTTTCATTCTCATGCGAAGGACAGTATAAATATGTATGCCTTGCGGCAAAATAAGCTTGGCCGGTGCCGTCGCAGCATATTTAATCAAAGAGAAACAACAAAATAAAAAAATAAAGCAAAAACGCGCTGCGATGCGTAGATTTAGGTTTCAAAAATACGTTAATTGAAGAATTGAGGAGCGATCGGAGGTTGTGTAATTTATTTTTGACCTCTTCTTCGGGCGCGTCTATATCATCGGCTATTTCTTTTAAATGGTTCTGTTTTTTATATATATTCGTATAGTGTTTTGAGGACGTGTCCCATAATTCTGCATAAATTTCTTGTTTTTCAATTAGCGAATGCGTTTTTTCACTACTCCAAACGAGGTTATTTTTAACAATTTTTATAAACTTGCAAGGAACACAACTTCTGCATGTCCGGAAAAAACTTCCAGTTCACTGCAAGTTGTGCAAGTTATTACTAGAGTTGTACAAAACAGCTCTTTTGAATGAGCGCTCTTTTTAGCTCCGCTCACTTTACTGAATTAATTCATTCAGTTGTTTCAGTTCATTCAGTACCTCAGATGTTTCAGTACTTCAGTTTATTCAGTAACTCAGTTGTTTCACTAACTCAGTTCATTCAATAGCTCAGTTGTTTTTATTTCTGGCTACTCTATAAATAAAGAGCACTACATCACTGTATGCATAAGCACATGTGTGTGAATTAATTCATTTTTTTCGTATGGATTTTGACATACAAACTGAAACATAACTGAAAAGAGGTACTGAAAGAGACAGATCTAATGAATCAACTGAAACAACTGAGCTAAAAACGCTCAATTGAATGAAAGATTCACCTCGCTCAATTGACTGAATGATTCAATTGAATTAATTCATTCAGGAGCCGTACAGCTCTAGTTATTACCAGCAAGAAACAACTACGTGTTTTCACATAACTTCTGGAAGTTACTGTTGCAAGTCGTAATATATAGAAGTCGACTTCTAGTAAGTGTTTACAAAGCAAAAATTTCTGGAAGTCACTTCTGCAAGAAAACTTGCTAGTGAACCCATAAATTAAGACAAGATTTATTATTCACAGTCAAGTTCAAACCTGGGAATTCAAAAGTATTTTTAATTTGTATTAAATTAAATTTTTTATTAAGAGTGGAATGTTTTGAATATATATTATTGTCATCATACTAACAGAACGCACCAGTACTGATTTCGAGGCCTCTACTCCATCTCATTAGCGTTCTTTGTTCAATTTTTCTTTCCACTTTTCACGGTGATACTAGTCCTTAGGAATAGACGTTGTTTTTAACGATTAATAGAAGAAGTTCTTATATTAATTTTTAAGTCAACTTACTTTTTTTGGATAGCATGAAATTCTCCAACCCTGATGACTGCTATTCCAAATATTCCAATTTCCTATTTACTTTTTTCAGTGGCTAAGCTTTTTTGGACAAATATTTGACCGAACATACCTTAAGGGTAAATATTTAAATGATGAAAATAACAAACAATGAAAAGTTACTTTTAGAAATGTGTGGAAAAATTTGGCCTGCCTTCAGATTTCTCATAATCTAGCCACACTGGCCATGTACTATAGACCACATGCAAGCATTTCGCTGGCGAATCAAGTTAAAAAATAGGTTTGTATCGAACATAATTTTGTTGCGATATTTTTGTACAAATTGCGCGGACTACTCTGCTTCCTTTTTTGTAATTCT
Source organism: Linnaemya vulpina (assembly GCA_963675445.1). NCBI lineage: Eukaryota > Metazoa > Arthropoda > Insecta > Diptera > Tachinidae > Linnaemya > Linnaemya vulpina. The sequence goes on along the minus strand of OY776280.1, from coordinate 45,575,098 downwards.
CAATTGGTTTTTCTAGTCTTATCACTAAATTCGGATACTTATGGACTTTGGATAAAATGACATGTTGGCATATAGATATTCTCAAACCGCAACAAACAAAGCGAATGTTTACTTAATCAACTGACCTAAATCATAGCTATTTATATAAAATTTGCTGTGGTAATATTAAAAAATTTAAGTTACGAAAGAGTTAAACAAATTATCATTCCATTTCTGTGAAAAAAAAATTTCTTATTAATAAAAATTTTATATTGCTGTTGGAAAATATTTTTAAGAATGGCACGTAAAGTTTTCGTTGGGATAATGCTAGTAAACAAGTATTTGGGGGATTCACACTGTAGTCATAAGGTCATAAGTCATAAAATAATAGAACGAAAAATATGACAAGTGTGAACAACCCGTCATAACTTGGTCTGCTAAATAAGTTTGTATATTTAAACTCCAACAGCTGCTGCCTTGTTATGAACTGAATAAATTTTTATTTTCGTGCTAATCCTTTTTCCCAAAATCTTATTGAAAAATTCACAGTGATGAGTTGAGGGGTTTGATCTAATTCAAATGCAGATCATCAGCAATACTCTAAACAAATTGTTTTATACTGTGCTTAGACACGCATTTTTAATTAAGTCAATTTAGTTTTAACTGAGCAATTAAACCTAGTGTTCACACATACTCAATTTAGCTGACTCAGTTATCATTTGACAGCTGATAAAAACATTGTTTTTATTTGTTTCGTTAATATTCGGATGCAAAATTTTGGTTAAAAAAATATGGAGCTCTTGGAGTCATTGCGATCGATTTTTTATTCAAAATTATCAGTGTTAAAAAAAATAAAAAGGAAAACTTTTAAATTTTGCAAAGTTTGAGAATGCTGCTGCTATTCCTACTTTCATTATTCCAGCAAAATGCAACTCAAAGGTCATCTTCTTCACCAGCCATTTAATTTTTGTTTATTTATTTATTCACTCAGTTTGTTTTGTTTATATGCTTGTATATTTTTTGACATTTGGCTCGCCATTATAGGAAATTTTTCTGCTCAATGAACAGAGTTCATAATAAACATACTTATGACCAGGGTTGCAATACGAGTTTTATGCAATTAGTGATACAATTAATTACTAATTGTTCAACTTATTAATTGACTAGTTGTATGATATTGTGAATGAGTTCGTTTCTTGGAGATTTTCATTAGGCTAAACTCTGAAATATTTAATGTGTACAGCATTTTAAGTGGGAGAATATTTGAAAGAAATAATGAAACGTTATTATTAATTATTTCATTGCAATTACAACACATCAAAACATAAAAACATTTTTGAAAGCCCTGGTTATACCATCCCAGGAAATATTACTGCTGGTCTAGAAGCGTTTTCGTAATGGAGGAAAATTATGGTATCACATGCAGGTGCGCTTCAATACGACATGATTTTTTTCGAGATGCGCCAGTCTCGTTAAATTTTTGCTGTGCTACTTTTGCTGTGCTACTTTTGCTTTAAGTGTCATTTCACACTATGCCCCTTAAGTGCTTTGGTAATGTTATTATGTCTCTGCGAACGGTAACGCACTCTTACTAAAAGTGGGATAAGGTAAAGAGAATTGTCAGAAGCCCTATAGAATTTTAATTTCGTGCCTTTTTTACTCAAATTAAAAAGGACTGCCTATAAAGGCAAGTAGAAAGGGCACAATTTGATTGCATGTAAAGCTGGATTCACCCATGGTTTGTACTGAAACGTTCTACAACATTTCTAGTTTCTTGAGAGTATGCTATGGAGCGATTCACCCACTTCACGCATTTGTTCTGCAACATCAAGGCTACCATATGAAATAATTTTGTGAACAATGTGTGTGAGTTTTACAATTGGCCAATACAACTATTTATTTCATTTTATTTATAACAATATTCACCAGTTATATATTTTTTAATACCAAACAATACAAAACAAGTGCTCCGTATTTTATTATATACACAAACAATATGAAACAAGTGTGTTGTTATACATACAAAAGTATAAAACAAGTTCTGTATTTTACTATACATAAGTACATATAATATGATGTGGCATCTCAGTTCTACGTCACTTAAGAAATTAAACTTTCTGGCAGCACAGTTGCAATGTTTCGGAATTCAGGTTCCGAAACACGTTAATCTCTTTCGCTCTCTCTCTCACTCTCTAAAACAGAAACGTCAAACTACATATAAAAAAACATGTTTCCGAACGTGAAATTCGTTCTGAAACCATGGGTGAATCCAGCTTAATACTTACTTCAAACAAAGTTTATAAAATTAAGAAATTGCAGTTATTTTATTAAGTTGAGGAAGTGGCATTCGTCAAATATTTATACCCCAGCGAGCATCATCTTGAATAAATAAATATGTACCTCATATGAAAATCTTTGGCCTAATGTTTGTTGGGTATTTGTAAGTGTACGTGACAGATATTTACATCCGGTAAAAACGAGATTTGGAAACATTTTTGGCATTTTAAGCCATGATGTGTCAGTGAAATAAATGGGCTCCTAATGTAATGCCTAGGAGAAGCTAATATATACTTACATGTATAACTCGGAGGAATACACACATATAAAAATGTGATCAAATATACAAGAAAAATAATAATAATCCCAGCAATAACAAATATTCCCTAAAATATATCAATAAAAAAATCTAAAATTTAAACTGCTTCTGATTTGATTTCGAGATTAAATCTACGACTTACTCGTGTTATTATAAACAAAATGGATTTATAATATCTTCTAACTTGACTTGTTCAATACACATACCGTTTGTCACAATTGTTGCAGTTAACACACTGAAATTAGATTTTAATATTTTGTGAGTGTATGAAAATCAATTTGTTTGGAAGAGGAAAAAAGCGTTCATGTAAAGTGTTGAGGAAGGTATGAGATATTTGGGTATAATTGCTTTTATCCATCACATGACTATAAGTCGTAAAATATACAACACTTAAAGTATGTGCAGATAAAACCACTTGCATATGTCAACACTTAAAGTTTTAAGGACAAAGTTATAAAAATATATCAGTAAAACATGGTGTGTGATAATAATTGTTTCAGTTACTTAATGTTTGCAACATGATTCTTTACTGCTGACAACTTTAACAATTTAAATAAATATACAAAGAAATTATATAAATTATTTTTAGTAAAACTGTTATTTAATTCGTACACCCTGTGCATAAAAAATACAAATTGATCTCCTCAATCAGGCCTACTCGTTTTTATTTTGCTGTTAATTATATATATTTCTGAACTAGAACCGGTTGTTTAGAGAGAGGTAAAAGTCTTTCGCTACAATGCCAACGAAGAAAGGTGCCCTTTAGTACATAATAGTATCCATGTCGATAATGCTCAAAGACAAGTGCTATGACAGCGTAATTAAAACATCCCGACATATTTTAACACAACCATGGACGAATGAATCTCAGAAAAATTTCAAATCGAACGAGGAACGTTCGGCTTTATAGTCTATACGTTAAATACTTTAGCCTCTGTGCCATTCGATTGTAAATAAAAATATTGTGGTATTCACCCTGTGTTAGTCATATTGTCATAATGTCTTTATTGTTTAAAATATTTTGAAAAGTTGTTGTGCTGTTACATACATAAAATACTTCCCAAACTATATATATATATATATATATATATATATATATATATATATATATATGTATATATATATATATATCACAGAATAGTAATTGAGTCGAACGGCTAACAATCTTTAGTCTCGAGGTGACGCTAGTGTATGTCAATCGCCGTTACTCATGTGTATATGTATATGACACAAGAATAAAATACTTGGGGAATTCACAATTCGTGCTACTTAGTCATATTGTAATAAAATCATAAAATTTTAGACCAGTTTAAAAAAGTTGCACATAAAAAAGTCATAAGATAATAGCACTCTTGTAGGTATGTATTTGTGTTGTCATAAAATGCTCTAGATATCTGAGTCGAAGGGCTGAAGATCTTTAGGCGAGATGGCGATAGATAAAAAACGGTTAAAAATTTGTTTATACCTATATGACTGTACATTAAAAACTAAATACATATGTACAAGTAAAACATTTTTCTCGTTTAAATTACGTAGCTGGCAGCCACTGAACGTTTTTCCATATGCCACCGCAAAAAAAAAAATTATTCAGCTCATAAAAAGGCAGCAGCTGTTAGAGTTTAGATATACAAGTTATTTATCAGCTCAAGTTATGAAAGGTTGTTCCACTTGTCACATATATTTCGTGCTACGACTACAGTGTGAATCCCCCAACTGTTTATTGACAATTCTATCTGTATATCAACTTACATATTCATAACACAAATACAATTTTAAAAAATTCAACCGCAAGTATAAAAAAAATATGGAAAGGCCATCACTTCCCGCTAAACTATTGTACCTGATTTATGTACTATTCTATACTTTAGAGCTCTTCGAGCTGAAACACCGATATCGAGAGCTCTAACTAATCAGATATATAATTTAGGTGTAAAAAATTGTTTTTTCGACACAGGATTTTAAGTTTAGGAACGATCTTCAGAACGCTACCAGTTTCGTTTAAATCGGTTCAGCCGGTCAAAATTATAAGCAGGACATAAATATATAGTAGCGGGTTTCGAAAATTAGTTAGGTAAGCTTCCGTGGACCTCAAAATGTATCCTGATTTTTGAAATATTAAATTTTCATAGCGGGAATTAAAAAAAATTCTTGTTCGGTAAACTTAACGTTTTCCACTGGCCGCCTCAAAAAACGTATTCAACTCATATCAACAGCATCACATACATCAACATCATTTACACATACAGAGTGATCAAATTTGGGGTTAGGAATTGAATTGGGTTAGAAACGTGGACTGTTTTTATACTGTTGTTATCATTACGGTCGCCCATATTTTGGTTGAGGTATTTTACGTAATTTGATTAGGATTTCCACAATTTTAACTTTACGCTTAACAATACAATATTTTGGTATCATTAGGGTAGCCCATATTTTCATTAGGATGACCAGTATTTTCATTAAGGGCTCAAATTTAAAATGTATTTGTTTGTAAATTAAAATCTGCAAAATGATTTTTGACCCATGGCAATACATGGAACACTATTCAAGCAAAATGGTATGATATATGGAAGATAGAAATCAAGATTTGGGTGCTATATGTTCCGGTATGTTTGAAATTATATAAGGTAAACAAACATTTTTAATTAGACTATTAAAAACAAACAAAAATCATTTTAATGTTTTTGGTAATTAGACTATTAAAAACAAACAAAAATCATTTTAATGTTTTTGGTAAATTTTAACTTAATTTGTTTTAAATGATATATTTATTAAAAAAATCGGTGTTATTGAAACAAATATAAAGCAAAACATGAGCTAATTTCCGCCTCTAAGGAGTCGACAGAAGTCTGCTCTTTTATAAAAATTTTGGACCCTATTTTGCAAAAAAAGCTTGTTTTATCTCAGTTATTTTCGTTTTGCTTACGTCAACCGGAATGCTCAAGTCATATAATCCCCAAGTAGAGAAATGAAACGACTGGGAAATTTCTCATGCAATAGCTGAATTGTATATGGCTTGTGGAGCCAGTTTTGCTGAAACTAAAGATATATCATGTCAACATTATCCAATTGTAAACACAAAAAATCGGTTACCATGTTTAAGTAGCGCAGAGAATTAATGGGGCTCTTATTCGAAAAAAGTATGGGCCCTTGATGCCGACTGACCACGAACTGCATCATGCGGTTACATTGTTTTAATATATTTGTTTTTCGGGGACTGGTTATAGATTTTATGAGCCTCATACGCGACAGATAACCCCCAAATTAAAAATGAGCCAAATCGTTAGAGATGATGTTAATGAAAAATACGTTGTTTTTCAGGCATCCAATTTTCACAATTAAAATTACTATCTCAAGACTACTCACTCTTTGCACACTTATGCCGAGAAAGAAATATTTTAGAATGAAATATGTATACTGGTTTATATGTAGATACGTTGACGATACTGATATAACTATTAGTGAATCAGAGAAGAAAATATATTTCTAAGGAAATATGTAGTTAAGCCCTCATAAAATTCAAAAGCCTTATTATGACCTTCAACTTGTCACTACAATAACAATCAAAATTGTGCGCACGTGCTCAGAGGTCATTGACAAGGAACACATTCTAACAATCTTTCACATTTCACAGTTTGAGTAAATGAGTTCAGCCGCAGTTGGCATTGTAATTCGAATAAAATGTTTAGATTGCCTCTTTCATTTACGTTAGAATTTCAACATGATGATAGTTCGCCTTAACATTTCTATTATAATTAACTTTTGTGTTCAAATGCAAAAGATTTAGAAAAGGTCAAAATATTTATTGATTGTATGTTGTAATCTTTACACATACACATAATAAAGATATACATACATACATGAAACACAGCAATTTGCAAAGGAACTTGCGAGACCTAAAGTTCTTTATTTCTTCTTCTTTTAAAATTTGAGCCAACCGAAAGGCAAACATATTGAAAGAATATGCTTTAAATTGATAAAAAGGTGAACTAACAATTTCCACGACGGTTCAGTTATAGCGACAGCCTAATTTTTACATAAAATTTTAATGTCAATTTTGGTACATTCTAATTTTAAATAGAAAAAAGAATTAAATTTTGTAAACAAGAACTGTTGTCACAAAGAACCAGTTCACTTAACACATCGTTATCCCATGGAAAGTTTACTTTGGCAAAGTCGTTTGGATTTTCATCTTAAATTACTTTCAATTAATAACGAACAGCTGTGCCAAAATGAAGAATATTGAAGTTTTCAATTGCAGTCCCTTCCTTTGCCTGTGCACTGATACTGGGAAGATAGTACCTTCCGAGAGCTTCGTTTTTCCTTTTGCTGCGTGTTCATCCTTTTAATTATTTCTTAATATTACTTTACAAACCTTAAGCTAAGTTCATATCTACCAAATACTCAACCAATTATTTCTGGTTTTATTTTTTTTTTTGAGTAAAATATTTTTGGTAAAAAATGAGTACATACATTATTATATTATGAGTACATATATTATCATTATTGCCATCATACGCGAAATATTAAAGAAAGGAATAGCGATAGATGTGAACGTAGCCTCAGTTCGATAACGATTTCGCATAAAAAAGCGTTACATATTTCACAGACATGTAGGGCTTTTTTGCCCCACGTTTTAAAGCTTCTAGATATTTGAAAGTTGACAACACTGCACTGAAGGTTCTATAATTGAAACTGTTAGCAGAAAAATTAGTCTATTTGTTTTTTTTTTCTTTTTTTGGCAGGAATCTTTCTGAATCATTGTGGTAATTGTGTAATATATGGACACTCGAGTTCATTTGAATAACAACAGTTGCTAAAAATTTACATTTAGAGAGAGCTAAAAAAACACTTTTTGTATGCTTACATATGTAGCGCACAAAGTCTACTCAAATGGCAAACATTTTGATTTTAAAATAGTTCATATGATTAACAAGAGTTGCTAGTTTTGTATGTTACTGAGCGAATAGGTTACGCAGACTTGGTTGTCTTAATTAGTTTGATAAATTGCACCTCATAGAATAAAAACTCTTTAAAAATGATCGAGCAAAGCCATTAATATCGGAAGAAAGAGAATAAATTCAAGCATATATGTAATAAAAGTTAGAAGAAGTACTCGAGTTGTCTTCAATTACATTAAATATCGTAATTTATATGGAAATAACATGATCTGCATCTGATGATCTGCATTAGCCCCAGTGAAATGCGCATAGGAACTAGCTAAAACCCCTCAATTGATCACTTTGAATTTTAATAAATAACTTTTGCGAAAAAAGAATGAGCACGAAAATAAAAGTTAAAGAGTTAAAACGACAATGACCCAAAAATATGTAATAACATAAAAGGAATTTTAAGAGTTGCATATAGTTCCTATGATTTCACACCAAAAATTAGAGCGAAAGCCGGAGTTTCTGCTGATTGTGGATGCTCTGCACATTAAGAGATAATATATGAAATTGAAAAAAATATGTATTGAAACCTAATCACAAAGAAAAACGATTGGATTTTGCAGAAGTTCACATGACGCAGAATACCGAATGGCACACGGTTGCTTTTTATGAAGAAAACATTTAACCTGGAAGGTCCTGACGGATACTATTTCTATTATGATGACAATAGAGAAAAGAAAATAATATTAGGCGTTCGACACTGTCGCATCGGTGGAATTGTGGTATGGAGTGGCATATCACTCCATGGCGGAGTGATATTCCACTGAAAAATGGAATGAAACTCGTCGAATTCGTTTTTCGAAACAAACATTCCAAAATATCCAATGAATTCCAGCTTTAATGTTAGTGGCTGACGGATTAAAAAGTTCAATATTCGTGAATCAATTGGTGAACTCTTGATAAAGCTTATAATAATGACGAAAATCTGTAAAGAGGGACTTCTTTTTTGTCCTGTTGAAATGAGAATGGAACCAACAAACTGAAAGTGGTGGTGACTAGAAATCCAGAATGATATTTTAAAAAGGCGTGTTTAATTATTTTTATAGATTATACCGCATTGAGTATCAGCATATAAAGTGAGATAAATTTTTCGATAAAAAAAATAAAATTTCTCAAATCAAATAAAACTCCTTGAAAAGGTTTTATTTTATGACGGTAAAATAAGATTTTTTGAGGGTTTATCCGACTATTTTTCTTGCGAAAAATAATTGTTAGAAAGGATGACATGTTCTTAATGTTACAAAATAACTGTTATAAAAGGATTTGTTGATATCACTCATAATAGTTACTGTCTATCTTTTTTTCGTTACGAGCACGTTTGCTTTTGAGTCGTTTTAACTTCTGCAAAGATTTCTTAATGCTTCGTCTCCTATCAGCTGAGGCTTTGGTATCTTCCTTTTAAACCCCATTTTATTCTGTTTAGAAAGCCTTAAACTGTATAAAAAATTTAGCAAAAGAAAAAAAAAAAACAAATAAAAGTAAATAGGTAATAATAATCGTTAATTTTCAACTGGAGGCTTTGTTTTAATATTTCGATCGCAAAGTCCAAGATGTATATTTTGAATAGGTAGACCTTCATACAAATAAATATTTTAGACAAGAATAGTAAACGAATTGTTAAAATATACTCTGCTTAAAAATTTGCCTTCACCACAACTGAGAGAAGTAAATAATATTTTTTATTGTTCCAACTTTTCTTTTCTTATTACCAATGAAATAAATTGCTGCTAAAATATCAGAATGTAGTAAAATCACATTAACTTGTTAAAATATGTGCTTATTCGTATAAATGGTCTAGAAGGAGTGACATGAATTCACGAAATTTCTAATTCCGTGTATTGGAAGTTAATTTATGAGCTTTTGAGATACGATTGCCTAGTAGTTCAGTAAATTGCTTAGGAAGCCTACTAATTATTTACTTGGCGCTAAATCACATCATGCACGAGTGTAAGTATGCTCGTAGTAGATAAGTTGCCTCATTAAGGTGTTTTCTTAACTTTTTTTATGAACTTGAAAATTGTTGTTTCTATCGGAGCTCTTAACGAAATGACAAATAAATAAATATGTACTTACAATGTTGAGTTGCTTCTTGATTTTGCCACAGAAGCAAAACTTTTGTAATTATAAGTTTTGCTTTTCAACTAAAATCTCTTCTATTTCTACTTTAAGTAGAAAATTAGAAAAACAAATATAGTACTTTACAGGCTTAACGAACGATGGCATAACATAAACAATATTTTAATGATTAATCGTCAAGACAAATAGCATTTATAGAAAAAAAAATAATTGCCAAATAATATTCAAGTGCTTGTTTGATTTAACATCAATTCTCATTAAAGGCAAATTTAAATACTGTATTTAAACTACTTCCCTCGTATTCGTAAAAATCCCACTGTTGGCTGAAGTAAAGAACACAAGACTACGTTACCTTGGATCCCGTGTTCGGTTCCATATTCTGTCATGAATATGATGTCGAATTTTTCTGACCAGAAACAAAAATAGCTACAATAAAATATTCTCTATCTCCTAATCCATCTTCATCTGTCCTCGTAAACTAGTTCTGGCTCCTTTCTAGTTCTGGCGCAATGCACTGCACATGTAGGGTTCATCCCATGAAAGGAAAAAAAACAACAAAAAACCAGAACAGTATACATACATAGAACTCTGAAGTAATAATAATATATGGTGCCTTGGGCCACCACTTAGGGGATGAAAGCTACATATACAATGCTCTATGCCAGAACTAGCATCTGTTAAATGTAGCAGGAATGACCGCTGCAATAAGTTTTTCCACATGGGAACTGTTCCCCAAAGGATTAAATCTCTCTGTAATGCGTGGCGGTTCATTGTTAACGTCCTGCGTCCAGAGCGTGTAACTCGCAAAAACAGTAGATATTAGGGCATAAGTTTCCTAATAGCAGTTGTAGTATCGGTAAAACAGTGAACAGTCCATGCTTCAATGAATCAAAAGTGTTGGCTTCCCTACTTTCACCAATGGACCCTCTCTTGTACGCGGTCCAATAACTTAAAAATTGTTTTTGAAGCACCGACTCATACATGCGAGGTGTATTCCATACATGAGAGGTGTATATCTTACACCGCCTTAAATAACCGAGGAACTGGAATGCAATTTCCGTCTCAGACAGTAAATTCCGGGCTCTTGACATTTTATATATTTGCACTGGTAGAAAATTTGACATCAGCTCTGTTCACACGAATAAAAAATAAAAAGATATAAACTGAAAACTGAGAAAACGCTGTGAATATTGAGCAAATATTGTGGTTCATTAAAATTCAATTGTATCGAAAAAACTTAATAAATTAATTAAAGATTAAAAAATTTATTGAATTCAAGGTGGCCCAAAGTAACCGAAAAGTGTGAGCACGTAATAACTTTTCTGCCCGTAAAGAGGCAGACGGGTTAGCTGGGGCTGTCTCCGCTATGAGCACCACTGATGCCGAATCGGTAGCCACACCGTTGGCTATTATCAAAAACTCTACCTCTCGAACATTATCTAAATAATAATTGTTGGAAAAGTAAGGAAAAGGTCGATCATAACCGCCATCCTTCTAGTTTTTTTCTAGTCTATGCTTTTGCGCTTTTCGATATAAAACTCTACTGCATTAATTTTTAAATCAACCGAATCCCAAGTGATAAGCGGTAGTTAATGTACTTTTCAGTTACTATAAAATAAAAAACTAGAACAGATATATACTTTCGAAGTTTTTAAAATAAATGTATTATCTTATAGTTATCGAAAACTAACTCCATCACCGTTTTTCACGTGGTTGTTTTAGTTGAAAGAGTACGAAAGCACAGAGAAGCTTTGACCCCTTTAGGGTCAACAGTTATCCTTATTTTTTATAGGTGTTTTGGGAAAATTTTAATTTTGCTTACACGTAGTGTAGAGCGATGTTGGGCAACATGCCAAGTAAAACAAAGGACACAAAATGAAAGTTCCTACTTTTAGTTGTATTGTATATAAAGAGGGACGAAGGAAAAGTAATACATGCGTGTAAATGTGCATCACTTTTCTTCGAAACCTTACGGCGAGTATAAAAGGTACTTATTGAAGTATGAGTTGAGGTAGTACTAATTCATTCCGACGCGTAAAGCAAATTTTAACATAATTAGCAAGAAACTGCGTTTTATAATAATAATATACACAATACTTATATTCCACTAGTGGAATCTCCGCCGACGAAAATCAAAATATTTTGGTTTTCGTACTTCAAGGTATGCTTAATTAGTACGACAGCACGACGCTCGTTACTCGCGTAACGTAATTGTGCGATTTGTAGTACCGTGTGTACTGTGTATCAAAAGAAAATTGTCAAAATAAGGCAGGCTGTAAAAGCAAACTGTGAAATGGCACCAAGACTCATATTGCTTTTAGGCAAAAATTTTGTGATACGCCGAATATTTAATTGGTCTAAATGTAAAAGTATCGTCATGGAAAAGTTTTTCCAAAAAAACTTGTTTTGCTAATGTAACATGATGTTGACAATAATGACGGTGCTTAGTTTCTGGCAATAAAAAAGAAGGCAAATAACAACGAATTGACAATTTTGCCTTGCGCAAATTTAATTATTGCATTCAAATAATTTGTGACTTCACTCTGAGCAAGAATTCAAAATAATTTTTAGTATTTCCCTTCTCTTTTGCACGTATTTCACCTTGAAGAAAGGTCTATTTTCGTAATGAACTTAAATTGCCCCTCAGAAAGTTTTTGGAGAATTTAAGATTCACGCGTATCATATTTCTTTAGTTGTGGCATAAAACAGTCTCTTACAATTTCGTCGTTTGATTAAAGGTTTTAATTGAATTAGAGTTTGTCTACGGTAATAACAAGCTTTTTATTTGCATTTAATTAAATTTTATTCGTGTTACAAGTTTGACAAAGAGTCTGGTGGTTCAAATATGTTTCACCAGTTGCAACTGCACAAAATATTTTCATAATTAGAAATTACATTAGTTTCTAATACACGTGCTACACTGATATCAGGAAATGGGTGAGATTTTTTAATATGTTACCAAGTAACGATTTATGGTAAAGATTTTTCGTAAAGAACGTACTTAAAAGTCGAATACATATTCAGGATGCGCTGGAAATTTGGGATTATCCACTATTGCAGCGGTCTAATTTTTGCCACAGTCAAACTTTTAGCACTCAAGATTCTATACCTGCGACAGTTTGGTTTTTTTTTGTCTTGAATCAGCACTTAGGGGACGACCCGTACATATGCAATGCATAGGGGCAGAACTAGGAAAATAGGTTGTGGACGTTGACAGAGCAAAACTTTTTTGTGCACATCTTTTGGTTTCCTTATCAGTTTCTTCTTAGCAAAAGCTGTATTAAAACGTTTTTAATACACGCTCTATCTCAACTTCACTAGTATGTTTGTTTGTATTTAAATCGAATGCTTCCCTGCGTATACTTAATATTATTGACCATATTGTACATACGTCACACTGTACTCCTACAAGGTTTTTAGTCTGGTTCACACTTTTACACGCCTTACAAGTTTCTTAAACTAAAGTTATATGTAGTTAAAACAAGTAAAAGTGCTATATTTGGCGGTACCGAATCTTATATACCCTTCACCAACGTACGTCTGGCATTACATATATTTTTAAGTACCAATTTCGTTCTTCCTAAATTACAAAATAGGTTTAGTTAGCAAAAAAAAAAACCGCAGTTGCCTTTTCGGTTGCTTCTATGAATGAAAAAATAAAATAAATATCTCATCCATGGAAGCGATATTTAGTTTTTTGTTTTTTTTTCCAATGCAAATCTTCACTTCGTAAACAAATCGGTTTTATTTAAGAAAAACTAAAAATTTGTAACCAAAAAGTGGGCAATTCATGTACTACAAAATATTGCAGTTAACCAGCCCTGGAATCGAAATTTTGATTTCTTTTAATATTTGATATCAATTTTGTTTTTCCTGGATTAAAAAATAGTTTTAAGTAAAAAAACTACCTTAGTTGCCTTCTTGGTTATTTTATGTATAAAAAAATTTTAATATTTCATCAACTTTTTGTGTGCTTTTTCATATCAACGCAACTCTAAATGAGGCATGAAGTAATTTTATTTAATAACAACTTAAAATTTGTAACCATCTTGGTCAAGTTCATGTACTACAATATATGGTTTGTACCAAAAAAACTTTAAATTTCCCAACCCTGGAAGAGAAATTTTAATTTTGTAAATTCGTACCAATGCAAATCTTCATGATGTATAAAGCGGTTGTATTTAAGAAATCCTTTAAAATCGTTTAGTTATGACATGTACTACAATATATCGAATATGCAAAAAATATTTTAATTTAAAATTTCTTGAAAAAAATTAGTTTTTTTGTTTTTAAATAGATAATTGAGGCTTCGAAAAGCATGCTATAGGTTCAATTTACAAACAAACAAAAAAATAATTGGTTTTTGGAATTAATTTTGCGTCGAGAAATAACTGTAAGCTTCCCAGCTCTGGAACCGTATTTCGGATTTTTCTGAATTTCAATACCACTTGAAGTGTCTAGCTCCTCTGGGGGCTTGGGAAAACCGATTTCACGTACAGGCAGACAGACATCAACCAATCGTCATCGCTATTTATAATGATCCAGAATATATTAATATCCCCACATTAATATCGAAGAAATTACACACGGAATGACACACCTAAATGTACCCTTTCAAACTAAGAAGTTAACTATAAAACTTAATATTAGCTTAAAACAATAATGAACCCAAATGGAAGCATTAGTGTGAACAAAAAGCGTGGTCGCTTTACGCCCTACTTTTTATATAATGATCCGCCGACAAAGAAAATATCTACAAAATCTTTTTACTACAATTCTACCGCCATCATCTACTTTAAGTGAAATAGAGCTTCAAACGTCAAGTTTTATTTAAGCAAATAGTTATTCTATTGTATGCTTTGAACTTTATTAAAAGTATCAAATTAAACACTCTATTACATATGTATCTTGCATTGATTACAATTATTTAAAAATTTTCAGAATAATTTTAATTATTCTTTTTAGTTGAGTATTTTTAAGGCTTTACACTATTAAAAATCTCAGAATCGATTAGATCCTCTATTGAAATTAAAAGTCAAAAAATTGAATACTCTACTCGTTACCGAGTCGAATTAAAAGTGGTTGACATCCTCAGTCAACGCAAGAACTAACACACCAACCGGAGGATCAGTGAACAGGACCACTTCAGGAAATAAAGTTGTCACCAAATCGATTTTGAAGTAAATGAGTAGTTGAACCGTATGACAATTTCGCCACCTTGTCGAAATCAAATGTCGTAGATATTTAACTGATTAATTTTTGAAAACCGTCGAAGATTAAAATTTGTGCGAAAATAGTTAATAACTACACGAATCGCCCTATATATGTGACGCATGGTGCTAGAACTTGAAGGACTGGTTGCCGAAAAGGGGACAGAGAAGATATTCGGTTTGAACTTTCTTAAATTAACAGTGTTGGAGAGGATATTTCGGGTATTCAGGGTGTCTTTTTAAAAAACATATCTTCCCGAATACTAAATTTTTAATATGAAATAATTTTTTAATACAAATTTCAGGCGTTTTATTTAGATTTTTTCGGAATGTTCTAAATCGCTAGATTTTCGATTATAAAAAGCGTTCCTTTTAAAATCGTTAATTTTCCAGCACATGAAGACTTCTGACAGTTTAAAAACGTTTATAAATATATTTCAAGATATATATTGTTTATTTGGTTTTAGTGATTGAAATTTTTTTTATTTATAAAATCATATTGAAGTCCCACGAAATTGATTGTTGTAACAGATGAATTGCTTTGGGTATAAATGAAATTTATCTTAATCTTGAATAAATCTTTTACTGACAAATATTTCAGTTTGTGCGGCAGTGAAAAGAAGCCCAATAAATATGATGATTTTCGTGTAGTTTACAACAAGGCTGCTGATACTGCCGTTATAGAAACTCAGACTTCTGACCGTAAGATTAAATTAAATTTATTAAAAAGTAACAAATAAAAACCCAAATAAACTTCTTGTCAGAGGAAATCCCACGAACTACACGTAATACAGCGGTGATTATTGATTGTGGTTCCTGCAATCTAAGAGCAGGTTATGCTGGGGACGAAACTCCTTTAGTAACGTTGCCAACAGTTGTTGGAAAGTCAATAGCAGGTGATGTTACAAAAAAGGTCTATGGCTTGGCAGCAATTACAAGTCCCAATTCTTATAAACTTTCATATCCTGTGGAGAAAGGTTTCATCAAAAATTGGCATGATACTGCCGATTTATTTGAATATATTATAGACAACCACTTGCAAATTCAACCTCAAATGAATCAACTGATGGTAATAGAACCACCTAACAACCCAAGTGTGAGCCAAGAAAAAATTGCCGAAATGATATTTGAAAAATTCGAATTCAACTCATTTCTATTGGTGCCATCTACACCAATGGGAATGTTGGGCGTTGGCTCAACAACTGGAGTTGTTGTGGAATCTGGAGCTGGGCAAACTCATATAGTGGCTATAAAAGATGGTGATTATATAAGAGAGTCTTACCGTCATATACCATTAGGTGGAAATGATTTGAGCTCATATATGGGTGAGCTTTTGAGGAAAAGTGAACAGGCACGCTACTTTCAAGGAAAACGAAATGAGCTTGAAATTTTAAACGAAATTAAAGAAACCGGATGTCATGTTGTCGTTAATTACGAGGAAGAAATGAAAACATTCCAAATGAATCCGACTTTCGTGCCCAACAATACCATATTGCGTGATGGCACTATAATTGACATGAGAACGGAGGTTTTTCAGGTACCTGAGTTACTGTTTAAGCCTGAAATGATTGGCATACAAACTGGTGGCATGCCGCAAAACATTTACGACTGCATTGAATCCTGTGATCCCGCTCTAAGGCCACAATTATATGGGAATATCTGCTTGTGTGGTGGCAATACGATGTTTGAGGGCATCGAAGATCGTTTATTATGGGAAGTGAAAACATTTGCTGGGCCCAGTGTCAATGTCATTATCAATGCCCCACCGAATAGGGATAACTTAGTGTTTCTAGGAGCTTCTCTGGTGGGAGTTTGCCCACGAATTAGGGAGACATTAATATCATACCAAGAATATCGAGAAATGGGACCGCAAATTGTCCATTGGAGATTTTTTTGATCAAAGATGAGTTTCCAATTAATGTTACATACTAAATTATATTAGAGACAATTTTCAATAAAACTATACTTTTGGCTTTTAAGTTGTAACACAAATGATTCGAAACTAAAGAAAAATATGGTCCAAAAGAAAATAATAAATGGAAATATGTGATCGAATAAATTTTTATCCTGTTTTAGAAGGAAAAAAAACTTTGAAGATGTCTAGCATCCTGAACTCGCTTCTATTTTCTGCTTTAGCTCAGTAGTTCTATTTTAAGCTAGAAATACTGATACAAATTTTAAATTAGTCATTTAAGCTTTTCTGTTGAAAAAAATCCACAAAAAATCTTTTGGTTTTGTTTTTTCTATATAAATATATATTTGCAAAGTTATTTAAAGCAAGCCCACTCTTTTCATTCAAAAACATTTTATTGGCAGGACTCATAAAAATGTACTCTAACTTGTGATCTAAATAAAAAAGTTTGTGATAGAAAATACACAAGAAATTAAACTTGGAGCTAATTAATTACTTCCAAGATCAATAGAAAAGCAAATTTGGCCAATTATAACTTGTGACAAAGTACACAAGAAATTGTTAAAAATCGCAGAAGAGGACCAATCATTAAAAATTGTTAGATCTGTAAAAAGGATTTTGGAAGCTCAGAAAATTTTATAACACCCGAAATAGCAAAAAAGAAACTCTAACATAAAACTCCAACAAACAAATATTATTAACTCGAAGAATTAAAATTACTGAAACTGTTAATGAGATTATGAAAAATCTTTTTTGTATTAGTGATGTGCATTGAACTAGTTTTAATTAGTTCTTTAAATAGAATATTGCGATTGCTGAAAAATGCTGCCTGTATTAGGAATAGAGTTAATAATGATTCGGATAAGGTTTCATAATAAATTTCTTGTTCGAACACTCGAATAATTTTAGACTTTTATTTAGATATTCCAACGAACAATTCATTTCATTTGAATAACTTTACAAAATTTTGGCATTTGGCTCGGCTGCATTTCTTTGGCAAGACTTTGTTGGAAACCGGAAAAATAATGTATTTCCGCCTCTTAACATAATGTGGTTTAATGGACGAGTCGGGTAATTGAATTGCTCTATATGAATTGTCATGTGTGCCAGGATTTTTTATGTTCAACATTGTGGGCTCAAATATAGCTTCTGTACAACGAAAACGGTCATTATATAATTTTATATAACTGCCATTGGGCAAATGATAGGATGTGAAGATTTGAAAACTCCTCTTCATAGTCAAAAGCCACGTTTGAAGAACTTTTGCAACTTTACCGCTTTTAATTAAAATATCCTCCATAAAACTATTTCTATATTTGCCTCCCAAATTGGCAAACCTTCGTACACTGAAGGTTTTCTCCTTCCCCGGAAATTCTTACGTATATAAAGCCATAGGAGGAGCAGCATCCAGTGAAAAGGATTTGAAATTTAATTTTTCTAGCATTAATTCTAACAGTTTTTCTGGATTTTAGATAGGGTGGTTAGTAATTTCTGTTTATAGGATTGAGGAATCTATTTGTAGACTTTCGTGAAATATGTAATAATGCCCCATTCAATGGGCGCATTGAGATTCAGGACAACCCGCAACCGAAATGCTTTGCTGATTTTCACCAGAGAATCCAGCACTACATTCACTAAAACCACAATCTATTATCACAACATCGCTACCAGGTATTTGAAAGTTAGCTTTAAGACATACAAAGAAGTTATTATTGATCTTTTAAATTCTTACTTTCTATTATTTGGGTTCAAATAACGCGACTTTCGGTTCTTCTATTGGAGAATCGCCAATAACTAAGAGCCATCACAACTATTAGTTGTTGTGTATATCAAAAATTCCCGCTAGATCTATATAATTTGCTCCATATACCCATCGATCAATCGGTTCAAAGATTATCTTATATTAGTTTTAACATTTAGGCCGCCCGACATATCATTAAGCATGAAATTTTCAATTTTGTGCTGATTAGAAAAGAACGATAAAATTTTGTATGTTGCTATTATTAATTGTTTAATAATCAGTGTCAAAATTATATTAAAGCTTTTAAAATAGAGAAGGAAAATTAGTTAAACTTATAAGCAGGGTTTGCTTTAGTTTTACACACAACGTTACCAATTTAGCAACAACATTGAATAAATATAAATAACAGAAACAATAATATTTAACCAAAGATTTATAAATCTATGACATATATTCCAATAGTTTCAGAAAGAGTAGAAAAACCAGATATTTATAATAAAAACAAATATAGAATGGCACACAAATAATTTAATACACTAGCAAAAGTATTTAGTAAGACTAAATATAAAATAGATAAATTAGAAAAGTCAAGTAGTGTTTATAAAATTCCATGTAAGAGAAGAGATAATGATATCTTTAATAAAGTTTATATAGCTACAACACAAAATAAAATTAGGACAAGATTAACTGGACATAATTCAAACTTAAAATATAGAAATTATAATTCTACACAAAAACAGCACTATCTTTACATTGTCGTGAATCAAATCACTATCCAGATCTTGAAAATATATCTATTTTAAATTCTGAAAGTAGGTATAGACATCGCTATATGTTAGAAATTTCACAGATAATAAATGTACCATTAGATAAAAGAATTAATTTTAAAGCTGACACTGATAGCGTAGCACAGAATTATAGACATTTGATTTACAAGAATAGATTATTAAGAAAATCCTAGTGCATTCAAGAATGTGTTCAAATTTTATTAATAACACTATGAGACAAATGAAGACCTTTTGAAAAGTGCAAGATCGTGACTATATGGGTTCGATTCTACTATCAAATTGTAGTAAACCCCTATACTCAGTTTGGGCAATTTGGTGACCGTTTTCTTTTAATGGAAATCCGAAGTTTCCCAATATAATGATGATGCCCAAAAAAAGGTGTCATCAGTTTTTGCCAAATAGCTAATCAGCACTTAAAAATATCGCTTAACTATGTTGGGCAAAAATGTAGCCAAGAGTAGGTTGAATATGTCTTGCTAAAATTGTATGACAGAAATGTATTTTATCTCAGAGTGTTTTTATAAAAGTTATAAAACAAAAAAATTTTTTTTCCGTTTTTTTATCATAACTTATAAGAAATCCTGATTTTTCATACACCATATTTGGAAAAATTATAACCACGGTAAAGTTGAACAACTTTTGTGAACATACCAATATAATTTGAATGTGTCTAGATACCAAAAACAGATCATAAAGACTCCCTTATGCCTAAAAATTAAAATTTTTAACTAAAATTTTATAATTTTATATAAATTTTTTGGAGAATATTTTAATAAAGTATTTGTTTCGGTATTTATTCATTATATATTAATTTTAAATCGAACCCATATAGTCACGACCTTGCACTTTTTTCACTGTCGCATCGTGTTATTATACTCATTTCCTAATTTTTAAAATTTTTTATAATGTAGGCATGAAAGAAAATAAGTTTTCAATATTTTGAAATGTTTTTTTTTTATGTATAGAAAATAAAAAATTATGTCATTCATTTCAATATTTACATGAAAAAACAAAAACAACAAATATATTAAAAATTCTATAATTAAAAATTTTTCTTATTATTAATAAATTAAAATTAGTTTTTAATTTTGTTTGTTATCCTGAAGAACATGTCCAGAGGATATCGAAATATCGAGATATAAATAATAAATACGCCTCAAGCTCAATATTATTATTTGCTATATATAAAGAATCAAAGGCTGAAAAACTAGAAATATTCTGAATATTCAGCTAACAGTACTCTCAACATATATATATAATAAATCGGTGTCATCAGTTTCGTTGGAAAACTTTCAAATGCCTACTGAAGTCTGGTATGGAGAGAAACCGGATTACGTGTTTTGGTTGCAAATCGTATGCATGGACTCCGAGTCAATATAGATATAAACTAGATCCTCGATTTTTGTTACACTTAAAATGGGTAACGTCTTTTGGGCATAATCAAAAGATAAATTTTACAAAAAAGTTAATCGAAAATAGAAATTATCACAGCCACGATGTTCTCATCATAAGAGTAAAACATAACGATAGAAAGTACCGATTTCCCACTAAGTTATTTGATTAAATCAGATTCTGCTGCTGATTGTTATAATGATTTTTTTCGAAGTCTTACTAAGGAACAATGGAGTGCACGTATACATACATATATGATGAATGAAAGTCAATGGAAATATATGTACGGACAGTAATGAAACAACCCCCAAATTCAAAACTTTTATGGCCTAAATGGTTTTTTTCGGTTAAAAGAAGAAACTGAACAAAGTAAGTTTTGTAGTGAAAGGTTTTGTGCAAAACCTTGCATGTAGTAGAGTACAATGAAACATGTGCACCAGTAGCCAAGCTTAGTACAGTACATGTTGTTCTCTTTGTTGTATTGCATAGATTTTACCACTTTAGTAATTGGATATTGAGATCGCCTTAATTCATGTGAGTTCATATGCAGACATATATCTGCCACCATCAGAAGATTTTTAATTAAGAGCGGAAATAACTCTGAAGCTGGTAAATCTCTGTGTGCGCTTAAACAAGCGTTTCTTAGTTGGAACAGCAAATTTAACTGGTTTCAAGGATCAAGTACATATCTTTTATGTGATGAAAGAGCTATTCCCGTACGTATAACTCGGGATGAACTTAATTAAGAGAAAAGTCTTTGTGAATTCTCATTAAAAAAACAATTAAACATCATGGCGGTAACATAATCATTTGGGAATGTTTTTCTTGGAAATGTTTTTATTGTCTCATTTCAGAGACAATAACGAAAGAGGTCTACAAAACAATTTTAGGGGATGGTGTGTTTCCTTACTCTGAGTAGGAAATGCCACAAACTTTATGTTTCCAACAAGATAACGATCCAAAATATTAGATAAATTTTATGGACTGGCAAAGCCAATCCTCCGATCCAAGCGCAATTGGTGATTTGTAAGGATATCTAAAGCAAAGGAATGGAAAAGAAAATAATAAAAACAAAAAGTGCAGGATATCTGATATGAACCTGACACCTGCCACTAGATTATTGCTTCTATGCCCAACAGATTGGAAAGTATCATTAAAAATAATGGTGCACATCATGGCTGCTAATGTAATTAAGGTGTTTCAATAATTTTGTGGACAACTACTTAATAATTCTTTTAAATTGAAGATCTAACATACATATCTCTTTTTATGGTTTTGAAAAAAATCGATTTCTCACGTTTCAAGGTCCAAGGAAGCATCCCCGTGTGTATGTGTGTAACCTGTTTATAACTTTTGAACGGCTGAATCTAGATGTCCAGTGAATTTGAACCGACTCGAAACAGTACATTTCAAGATGTCTAAAAAAAGCTTAAAAAAATGATTTTTTAGCACAACGTGTCAGCGGCTTCACCGATCGATTTCGTAAATTAGTCAACTCTTTAAATTTACAAACCACATCGATCACGTCAAAATCGGTTAATCCGTACATTAATCATCGCTTATCACGTGGGAATTTTGTTGATTTGAAAATTAAAATAATAGTGTTTTAGTTCGAAGAACGCAAAAGCATAGAATAGAAGCAGAAATATCAGGTTACGATAGCTTTGAGGTTAAAATTACCGGGCAGGATTGTTTTTCATTTATTTTCTGGTAATATATAATTTTTTTTTGCTTTTGTTTAGTCTAATACTGCAGGCAATATATATTAACAAGGATCGACAAGTTGCTCATATAAAATCTAAATATATACATTCTCACCTATTTTAAACATCGCACCTATTATAATGAAACCAATTAATTAATTAATTGTATGTTTAATATTTGAAGTTGAAAATTTTATTCATTTTTAGACATCATATTCTACTAACGATGGACACTGACGATGAAAGTGCTTCTGGATGGTGGAAACTACTTTCCGAAGTAGCGCTTCATGCTCTGCTGTGTGATTCGTACAGTTGAATTGATGTTGATTTTCACTTGTTCCTTAGAGCATCGTTCATGGCTTTTAGCTTATAATTTTACGTGTCCTAGACCAACAATCTTAACTTATTGATGCTGACAATAAGCGACTTTGATGACAAGTTCGAATAAAAAATAAAAATAAAGAAATAAATTGAATATGTGTTTGGCCTTAAGTAGAAATAATTATAAAAGAAAATAGGTAAATAATTAAAATGAAATAATTTGTGTTAATAATTATCACACATGTTAAAGGTTCTTACAAATAGAAATTGCAAGATCTGACCTCAGTGCAGCTAATCTAGTTAAAATTATACGAACTAAATCTTGTAATTAAAATATAACTTTGTATGAAAAGAACTAAAAATAAATTTTTCGACTTTAATGCGATCTCGAAGAATTGATGGGTATTATCCATGAAATCATTTACCCCTTAATTGCGCAATTAGGACATATTTTTCAATTAAGGCCTTAATTGGCCGCAAATTAATACAATAAGTCAATTAATAAATTGAGCAATTATTAGTTAATTGTAATACTAATTCTGTAAAATTCGAATTGCAACCCTGGTCATAGGTATGTTTATTAAGACCTGTGTTCAGTGAGCAG
This sequence comes from Linnaemya vulpina, assembly GCA_963675445.1. Classification (NCBI taxonomy): domain Eukaryota; kingdom Metazoa; phylum Arthropoda; class Insecta; order Diptera; family Tachinidae; genus Linnaemya; species Linnaemya vulpina. The sequence goes on along the minus strand of OY776280.1, from coordinate 45,551,830 downwards.
AAAAATATCCTATAATGGCGAGCCAAATGTCAAAAATATACATGCATACAAACCAAACAAATTGAATTTTCAAACAAATTGAATTTTCAAACAAATAAGACTGAATTGCAATAAATAAACTTTGAAAATTGTAAATTTTTTTTCTTTTTGAATAAAATATCGATCGCATTCCAAGAGATCCACATTTCTATTACATGCAAATAAAATTTCATTTAAATCAAAATTTGCATCCATATTTTAAATTTACAAACAGGAATATTCACAAAACAAACAAAAACAATGTTTTTCAGCTAAGTAGGTGTGAACACTAGATTTGGTTGCTCTATTAAAATTAAATTGACTCAACTAAAAATGTATGTCTGAGCACAGTGTAAACTTTTTTCTAACATTTTTCAATTGGAATCTTTTCGGGTTTCCTTGGAAAATATTTAAGATTGTTTTGTTTTGAGGTTGATATCCCCATTTGCTAAGACTCATTTTATCAAGAACACTAAAAACATTTTTAGTTCATTTATCACATTATGCATTCATTGGCTACTTTCTTTTTATTTCATATATTTTCTTTCGAGCAGCATCTAGAAAACAAAAATAAAAACGGTATCATTTGTTGGAAGAAAAAAATAATAGCACACACGTGTACATTAAGGAGGTGCCTTAGCAGACAATTTATAACTGCCTTCAAATAAATTTAATATTTCTTATATTTTTATCAGCATGATACTATCAGGTAACAATTGCGGCTTGAGCTGCAGTACACAACGCCTAGTGTTTGTTTTTGTTCCACCTTAGAGTTTTACTGTCTAATTCATAAAAAATTAATAGTTTAATCAACCATTTATAAGCAACATTTCATGAATTTCTATTCCAAAACTGTTATTTTATATACGAAAATTTATTTTATTTTTACTGCTCTAAGCCTACAACAGGATAATTTGTAGAAAATACATTTTGTAGTCATAGCTGGAAGCATCACAATATGTTCTTCCCATTAGATGCCATAATTTAAAGTAAATTTGCCTAAAAATAAAAGAAAATTGAAAATTTCATAAGATCGGAAAGTTATTGATTTCACCCCGTTTTGAGAATCTATCTATATTTTATGATACTATTTATGCTTCTATATTATTTTGAAATTTTATTAAATATCAATCAGAAGTGCTCTTTTCGAATTTTTCGATCGCCATTGTTTGATGATGACGAGTTTTATTCGTAATTACATAAGCAATGCTCAGCCTACGTTCTACATGTTCTGTTAAAGTAATTTTTGTTTGAGGTTATCGGACATTTAAAATGTACAAGTACCAAAACACTCGTTTTGCGCAAAGCTAATTTTGTGGAGCAAAACATGGATATTGAAACGTTCTTTAACATGGAGCTCTTAAAAACCTTACCTAATCAAAGAGAATTATAACCTTGCTGAATATCCTTAACTGTAGGAATTGGTTTACCTTAACCAAATGAGTCTGGGTCAGACAGAGCAAAAATTTGTGGTGTAAGACAAATTTTAGCTTTAGCGGGTTTGTCTATGCATAAATAAATAAGCAAGTTTACATGCTTATTTATTTATGCATTGCAGGTTTTTGTTTAGCTAGCAGGTTTTTGTTAAGCTAAACTAATTAAAGTTGTTAAAAGGTTTGACTTTTAAAATTCCGATGCCAGACTTCGGGATTTTCTGTTTACATGCTGTATATTTTATACAAACTATAACAAACAATAACAACATTTCATTCGTGTGCCAAGAGTAGTTTGAAAGTCATTCCATAATTGAAGAATTAAAAATAGTAAACCCAAGCACTTGTAAAGTTAATAACGCGCTCTTTTGAAAAATATATGTTATTTTAACACTGTAAGAGGTTCGTTTTTAATTATGTTTCACTTAAAAAGAAATTAAATGCTACATATTCATCACTCATTTTCATTAAAGTGGGATGAGTGCGTTATTTTATTAACAGCTGGTTGTGATTTTTAAATTTCAATTGAACTTTTTCATTTGATAACAAAATTTGTGTTCTTATGCAGAGACAAAACATGCAAGTTCCCTTAAAAATTCTGGTGGGGACTTAAAAATGTTGCCAAATCAGATGTTAGCAATTATCATAAATTTGTGCAAGTGTGTGCTCCTTATTTTGCTTAAAAGTTTATCAATTAATAGCCACTGCTATTTCCTTTTATTGAAGAATGTTTGGGCACACTGTTGGCCAGGTGTGGCCGTAGCCCAACACACACAAAGCATTTTATGCCTGATGAATTAGTTTCGTGTATTTTGAAAAGATCAGAAATTGTGCGACGTGAAAATTATGCCCGTGTATTCTTGGCCAATTAAAATAACTTAAAAATTTTCAATATTTCATTTTAAATATGATTGCGGGGCAGAGCGATATCTAGTGATATCATGTGATATTCTTCTTTCCGATTTATCTTTTAATTTCATTAATAATCTTTATAGTTTTTAGCAAGAAGCTTAAAGGCTGTTAAATACGATCAGAATATTTGCTGTTAATTTTGTGTGTGTAATAGATTGATGGAAAATTAAGTTAATTATTTTTCAAATTGGTACATATTTCAGGGAATTGTCGATTTTTAAACCTTTTTGATTTTAGTATATATCTTGGAGGTTTTTTAACTCTTTCATTTTAATTATGTGCTGATTCTTTTTTCCCAAAATCTTACTAAAAATTCAAAGTGATCACTTGAGGGGTTTTAGCTAGTTCCTATGCGCATTTTACTTTGATATTTGTTTTAAGCTTCTCATTTATTAAAGTGGAAGTTTGAAATAAATATCTTTAGTTATTCTAAGAAATGTTGGGTAAAAATAGGAAATAGATAAAACTCCTCAATTGATCACTTTAGTAAAATTTTGGGAAAAAAATAATCAGGACATAATTAAAATCAAGGAGGCAAATTAATTATTTTTTATGGGATCTTAAATTTATTTGTAAATGATGAAAATGTGGAAAGTTAAGTAAATTTTAATATGATAAAAATAGTGCTATGTGTCAATAGAAATGTAATTGTTTTCCGTGAAAACTATGAAACTAGATATCTTCAAAACAACTTCGCCACTAATACACAAAATCTTACTATTTTGGAAAACCGTTCAGCATGTCTAGTTTTGCACCGTGTAACCACGATTTTATATAAAAGTTTTAAGAGGATGATGTGTTTTTTTCGTGCATAATTTTCGTTAAATCGCCTGTGTGATGAAACATTTTAAATGCAACAATATAAAACACTTTACAAAACTTTTTGGTAGATGTTCTTAAGGCTTTTCATCATAAAAAGATGAAAACATATTTTTCAAATGACTAAGCAAAAATAATTTAAATTCTTTATATTATTAAGGGCTTAAACAGCTTTATGTCTACCGTAAAAAATATATAAAATATTTTGATTGCTAAATCTCTACAAGTATTGCGGCAAGTAACAAACCTTTTTGTGTGTGTTTATACTCATGAATTAACCGCCTTTGCAAACAATAAAAGTTCAGGTGAGGGAACACAAGTGGCATGTAACTGTATAAGTTTTCTTATTCAGCTTGAGACTAAAATGAACTTGTCAATGACGTTGATTTTGTATTTGTCACTTGAGAAATTGTCACATATAATTTAGTATAAGCCAACTTGCTATAAACTTTTATTTCTACTTTTATTTGGTGCGCAATTTAAGATGTTGCACATAATTTATGTTTCCAAAACACTTATTTGTCAACTTTTGGCTATATTGAGTAATAAATAAATTTTTAATTTTGTAGAGCTCCATTTTTATTTAAAATTTTTAGTAAATATTTGAAACAAACTACATCATCTACTTTGGAAAAGTTCTTTGATTAAATTATTTTAGAGATCTTTAAGTTCATTATTTAAGCTTGACGAAATTGGTATATTTTGCCGCTCTATTATTAAAAAAAGTGTTTGATGACGCCCCAAAATGCAAAATTTAAATATCTGTTGGCAAAGTGAAGACTTGCTTTTATATGACTAAAGACACCTCTGCAATGAAATTATCTGCAGAGTTGCACTCTGCAACAAAACACAAATTAAAAGTTAAAATTGTAAAAAGTGGTCAATTATACCTTCGAATAAAGTTTCATAATATTATTATTCTTTGGAAATAATTTTGAATATCTATTTGAATTTTAAAACTAATAAAGATCAAAAAATTTCATTCCAATAACATTGAAACAAAAACAATATATTTTTATTATAATTCTTTGAATTTTAACAAGAAGAGATATCATTACAAAACGGAAACTAATATTTTTAACATGGACTAAAGAACGTTATTGGTAAAAATATTTTACAAGGTGAATAAAACAGCTGTCGGTCGCTCGACATAATAAGGCACAAAGAGACCACGGTCTTTTCACAATAATACTTGTATATTGGTTCGTTATTTTAATACTTAGTTTTAAGTTTTTAGTTTGACTTTCTTAAAAACCGTGTTTTAGTTTTTTTAAACTGCATTTGTTTAATGTGCTTCGAAAACGTGTAAAAATACTGACACATAATGAGAAGATAAGAACATGTACCTCATAACAACCTCGTACTAATACAATGTGACTTATGAGTAACATTATTAATAATATTACGAATACGCGTGGAAACACAATCCAAAAAAGAGTTGGACACATACAAACAAAGAAACATACAAGTGATGCTAATGAAAGCGTATAAGAGACGAGAAAATAAATAATCAAAATTTTAAATAATCTTACAAAAACAATAGATAATTAAGTTTTTAAGTTGTGCACGATTAATTTGTTATTTTTACTTAAATTCTTCTTATAATTTTTTTAGACCTAGAGCCTGAAGAATAATTATAAGAAGAATTTAGGTAAAAAACAAGGTCGAATAAAATACAAAAAATAATTGAAAAATAACTAATAAAAAAAAATTTTTTATTTTTAATTAAACAACAAGTGAAAGATTTACATTTACAAATGTTGACGTTGGTGAAACGGTTAAAGAACCATTGAAAAGCAGACAAATTTTTTCTGTTATTTTTTTTTTTGGAGGTTTTTCAAATAATTTAACTCATCTTTAATGCTTTTTCTGTTTTAAGTATGACTTACATTATTGATATACTTTATTAAATTAGTTAGCAACATACTGTCATTCAATTTGGAAACTTCCACAATTCTTGTCATAAAATTAGTTTGAGAACATTTTTGTTTTGTTTCGAACTTAGGGAATATTTAGAGAAGTTTCTACTACATGGAAAATTCCCCCAGTAAAGAAATAATATTAAGGAGTTTATTAACTTGATGCATCGTTCAATAATTCCAGTTGAAATTAAACTAAATACGTTGAATCTGTACAAAAGGAATTTTTCCTACGACTTCTGGCTTGCTCAACGCATTCCATTGTCACCTACTTAAAAAATATTGAATTATGTAGTCTAAAACTCTTTCTTACATTCGAAAATATAGTCCAATTTTTAAAATAAACGTTGATATAATATTATTTGAATATTGGTCAAAAACTGTTTGCGTTATTTTTTATTCAAAGTTGAAAAATTTTGTTCGTTTGAACATAAATGAGAAGACAAGTTTTTCGAATATTCGAATAGATATTATTCGAATGAAAACACAAGATAGTCATGTGTAACTAAAATTCACGTAAATAAAAATATCGTCAGGAAGATGTGTTTGTGTATCGGCTTTCCTGTAATTATTTATAAACATGTATACCCAATTTTTCTTAGTCAGGAGTACATTTCATAAGCGCAAAAGTTGTGATAGAAACGAAAACGCTATTTATGTTTTTAAACCAACATCGACTACAAAATTGCTTTCCGCTAAGTTTGCAAATTAAATGGTTAAGCAATTTCGTTAATATACACTTTTCTCAAATTTAATACTCGAATTCGTCTCTTTGCCAACACGTTTTATTTGCACTGATGTATAAAAATATCCTTGTTATTTGCTTGGCTTTTATTTAAATGTAATATGACGTACTCAATAAAATTGTTTTTGTACTTCAGTCTTGAAATGGGTCATGGCTGCTGAAAGTATTTGTTACTTTAGTTGACTTAAGCGCGTGTCTCTTAAAGTTAAGGTAAACCCACTGTTGTTTAATAAAATGTTCGTTGATATAAAGAAAGATTTTGAGTTAAAATAAAATGAATGGAATTTCTTATTAGTGTTGTCGTTTCAGAGCAATAAATACAATTTTTATGTATTTTTTCTATTCTTGCGTGTTAATTTCATCAATTTATATTTATCTTCCTATCACAGTTTACCATATTTTGTTTTTATTTTCTGAACGACAATTGTCTGTGCGGATTAAAAGAATAATGGCTAAAGGAAATGCAAAATTTGCATTGAAAACACGCATTCGAAAAGTTAGATGGTGTTTGTAAGTATATTTTGCTGCAACTTCCCTGCAAACTTTCGAACTACAGATAATATCTTCTTATCGAGATGTGCCCATTCTTTGCAATATTTTGCTGGGAGTTTGTGTACAAATTTGAAATCTAAGATCTTACGTATTGAAATTTATAATATTAAATTCAAAAAGACTTGATCAATATTCCCTGGATCAAGGAATAATCACCATGGTAGTTAATTTGTATCGATCTATTTATTACTATATTGAGGTGAATCTTTTTTGTTTTGATTATAAAAAATTCCTAACGAGTGGTAATAAAACAAAACTACATTTCAGTACTGAAAATTAAAGTGTGGCGGCTTTCGAAAACTATTCTTCTGCTGTGTAAGTTAAATATATAAAAGAGATATTTACTTTCTCTCGTGCTTTGGAATATTTATCATGTCTTTCTGAATTCAAAATACTTATAGGAAAATTAGAAGTCTGTAAAAAACTAAGAAAAGATTTTTATTTTCTAAAGTAGGTTTTTAAATTAACTTATAAACGGTTATACCGCTTGACTTCAACCGCTGGAAACTGGGTCAAAATATTGTTAAATTGTTGTGAACGAATCAATAAGAGAAAAAAATTATGTCTTAAAAAAACTCCAAAGTTATATATCTGATCAGTTAATATCTTCTAATATTTTATAGGACTCAAAAACTATATCAATAGTCGTTCATCATAGTATCTTAAAATAAAAGTGCATAGAACAGCGCAACAATTCATGTTATATGCTTTCGGTTAATTTAAGTGAGACGTTGCAGGGATGTTCTTTAGGGTCAAATGTTTTCCATACTTTTTAACAGTCTGCCTGAATAAACTATGACGAATCGTCTGTGACGAACAATTAGCCAAATGCTTGCATGTCCAAGACAAGTGCCACAAACCATCATTTATATCTTTCTTGATTCTTCTTTCTCTGTGTGTTTTATGCATTCTGTTGATTTGGCATTTAAATTTGTATGGCACTTCTTACAATCAGGAAAATTTTTAAAACAGTCACTGCATATATTTTGTTCACATTGTCATGGATATAATAGAAAACTCGACTATTTGTAATAAAATTTGCAAGAAATGAAATCGCCTTAGTGAGAATCGCAAGTATGTATGTAATGTACACACACATATATATATATATATATATATATATATATATATATATATTGTGTACTAGAATAAAAGAAATTTAAATTGCTTATAAGCTCTTCATCATTTGAGTTTAAATTATATAAGAAGAGCAGAAGTTATATGAGAAGAAAAGTTAAATACATTTAATGATTTTTCGATCTGAATTGGTTTGTAATTTAATGCTGTCATGTTCTGCAGTGTACTTCGTGGTATTAATTAACATTCACTTTTCTCATGCTGAACTCTTTCTTATTGAAATGCTACGAGTTATATATTTTCTAAAAACAATCACTTTGAATTTAATTTAGTATTTTTAATACTGCTGGAAACTTATTTAAAAAAGAAAAAATAAACTACTCTTAATTTATGTAAAGGTAAAGTTACTACAAATACAGTCAAACCTCGATGAACCAGGCCTCTATTAATCGGTTACATCTATTAACCGGTATGCGGTTTTTTCTATTTTTTCCCTCTATTATCCATGCTTTAGATATATTATCCGTGCAGCATTCATATGTTTTTTATTGTGTAAATCTAAATCCGGTGTTTCCCCTTTATAAGTTCCTATGCTCTTCTATACCCCACATATGAGGGGTATAGAAGCAAAGGCTGCAATCACCACTTTTTTCACAAACGTAACTAATAATACCTTTTAGTTGTATTCAATGAAGGCTACCGATTAGTGAATAAGGCATTGCCAGATACACTTTTATCTCATAAAAAAGTATGCTCAAGAATTACGAATTGATGCAAAAACGGCAATGTCCATTGGATATTGTCGTTTTTGCTATGATCACAGTTTGTTAAGCTCTTTTTCTCTCAACTATTTTCGAAAATGCATTCTATTTGTCTTTATTGTTTTTTGCAAAAGTGAAAAGAAATTAAAAAATAACAATTTCTTTTCAATACGGAACAGTTAATTTTAATGTAGATTTTATAGCTTTGATATTAATCGTAATTATGGAGATGAGTTGTTGTGAAGTTCCTTCAAATTAAGCAAGAAAAAAGCCAAGAAACACCAACAAATGGAAAAAGAATTTAGAAATAATGAAAAGGTATGTATCAAGGTTAATTGAAAACCGGCGGTGGTATTACGACAGCTCACTATTTTTTCTAGTTTTATTACGAATGCATAGATATCAAATTACGTAAGATAGATAGATGCAAACAAAACTTTGTTAAAACTGTTTTAAATACGAGAAGAATTGTTTTGTCTTGAATTCGCCATGTTGTTGCACCTGCCGTAGTAACACCAAGTGGTAATCAATTCGCCTTATATGTAAAATTTCTGGAATGTATACATACATAAGTTTTGACATTTCTTAAGTATACATACATAAGTTCAAAAACATTTAAATTGGCTTACAGATATTCATCAAAGCAATCGCCGAAAATACTTTGTACCCATAATAGTAAAACTTACGGTTGTAAGTCACTAAATGAAGTGGACATTCAAAGTTTTCATAATACATATTTTGCGAAGAAATCCAAGTCTTATCAAGACGCATTTATTCTCCAATCCAAAGAAGAAGACTTACAAAATGTGAGCGAGCTCCAAAGAGCTTCCAAACAAAATGTTTTGTTCGTAAAATAATTATTAATCGTATGCTGCCTGTTTGCAATACTTGGCATTACAAGATGTAGATTAAACTACGTTATGAAGATATTTCATGGAGACGGAAAGCCACCTACGGAAAAACGTGGTGGAGATCGTACGAGCTATAAATATCAGGCGAAGAAATCAGCTACAGGAGGTGTTTTGGGATCTTTAAAATGTGTTGAATCCCACTATTGTCGAGCACAGACTAAAAGACTACATCTTTCGAGGGGCTTAAGTATAAGCAAACTATTTAAAATATATAATGAAAAAATATCGGATGAATTAAAAGAGAAAAAAAGCTATTTTAGTTCATTATTTAATTCAAAATTTAATCTGGGTTTCAAAGTTCCAAGAGTAGACGTTTGTTCAACTTGCACGGAGTTGTGTGAAAAAATAAAAATATGTAAAGATGAAAGTCCTGCAGTTTTAATTCTGACTTTCGACTGTCAGAAAAATCAAGTTCTTCCTAAAGTTTTCGATCAGGCAGCGTATTATAGTAGACAACTTTACTTTCAAAATCTCACTAGTTTTCAAGGACCATCTACTGCAAAACATGGACTGATAATCAATTTTCAAATTTAATTGCATCCGCTGTTCATCATGGGTTACAAAATACGCATTTTAATGACAATATTGCTACATTACGCCTTATAGCAGACGGCTGTGGTGGGCAAAATAAAAATTATATTATGATTGGAACGTTATCAAAATGGTTTTCGCAAGCTCCTTCTTCATTGAAAAAAATTGAATTGATTTTTCCTGTTGTCGGTCACTTGTATTTACCGGCTGACAGAGTTTTTTTTGGCAATGCTGAGAAACGAATAAAGAAAATGGAAAACATCTTATTTCCTGAAGAATATGAAAAAATTTTAGCAGACTTTGGTACCGTTGAAAGAATTATAGATGTTTGTCCTGTAAATGACTGGAAAGAATAAGGCAAAGAGTTTCTACTCCCACCTGGAAAAATGGCATTTTAAATTCTCCACAGCAAAACCATTTTTTCTCAGAAAAAGAAATCAGGGACAAGTTATTATTACAGGTGAAGAAAATTACAGGAACTATTCCAATCAAGCAAATTTTCGCGGCATCTTAAAAAAAATTTGAAATTTGAAAATATGCAACCAGGACAGATACAACCATACTCTGTAAAAATTAGTTCGCTGCAGATTAAAGACGTTAGTAATTTAACGTAAAAACACTTTGGAGAGCACTGGCAGAATGATGACAAGTCTTATACAGACATAGTTAACAACTCACAAGACCAAATCGTAGCGGAAGGTGACACCCAAAAAGAGGAATACTGCTCTGAGTTCATAGAAGAAACACCATTATTAAAAATATGATTTCATAATAATTTAATATCTTTGCTTAAAAGTCTAAAAAGGTTGAATTAAACCTTTGTTAAGTTTTATTTAAGAATTTTATAACTATTGATTTTTTTAAGATCATGCTATAAAAAAAATATTGAATTAAAAACAAAACTGTATGACATATTTACCGCAAATCAAATCAAACAATACAAAATCCATATTTGATTAATTCAAAAGCAGCAACGTCCATTTGATTAGAGCAATCACAGCAATCTCCAATTTGTTGTTGTAATCGCCAGAAAACCGCAATATCGATTTGGTTAAAACTTGTGTCATATCTACCTCATATTCTTATTTACTGAATAGCAGACATACAATAAATAAATATCAACATACTTTGAGCTACAGGTTTTTACTATTTATTACGAACACAATAAATGTGGAGATTCCAGCTCGTAAGTGAAATTTGATCTGCTAACACCTGTTGCCGAATGATGGCTCCTTCAAATAGTAAACTACCAAAAAGAGCAAGAAAAGTTCTTTCAATTAAAGACAAAATTACTTTGATTCATGACTACGACAAAAACATATCTGTTAAGTTGCTGTCTGAAAACAAACTGTACGCGATTTGGTGAAAAGTAAAGAACAAATTTTGCTATATGGTTCTCAAAGTGATTCAATCGACGGCTTAAAAAATAGATATACACTCCCAAAGTAGATTTTGCACTAAACGAATGGTTTCGCCAGGAAAGAATTTCAGGTAAGTCAACTTTAAGACAAGCTATACATACATGGTATGGAATCGGCAGCAAATTTCTTCAAAATTTCAGGACAGATTATTACTGAAAAAGCAAAATTTTTTCATGTTAAACGGAACATTGATTCCGGGTATCAGTATTCTTCTGGTTGGAAAAATTTAAAAAGAGACACGGAATTCGTAGACTGAAGTCAACGGGAGAGAAAGAGTGTGCTGACTATGTGTCTGCTACAATGTTTGTGGAGGATTTGAAGAAATATTTTCAGAAGGAAAAACTTACAAACGAACAAGTTTATAATGCAGACGAAACTAGTCTATTTTGGAAATGTTTGCCTCAGTATTCTTTAGCCAGTGGAAGTGAACATTCCATGGAGGGATACAAAGAGTGGAAAAAAAGACTCACAGCCTTATTATGTGCCAACGCCGCTGGGACTCTTAAGTGCAAATTGATGATTGTTGGAAAAAGTGAGAAGTCAAGAGCATTAAAAAACGTTCAAAACCTTCTTGTAATTTATAAATCCAATAAGAAAGCTTGGGTAACGCAAGAAGTTTTTCTGGAGTGGTTTAATAACCATTTCGTACCTGAAGTTAGAGAACATTTAGAACGAAATGGTTTAGAAAGAAATTGTAAAATTCTGTTGTTATTGGACAACCGCCCAGCTCACCCAGATGTAAGCGAAATGACGTCAGAAAATGTGGTGGTATTCCACTTCTGTGCGCTTCTCTTTTCTTTTTATTTCAACATTTAAAAATATAAAAACAAAAAAACAATAAACATTGTAAATTCTTGTTAACAAAAACAATTGTAAATTCTTGTTACCAAAAACAATTGTACACAAAGTGTAAATCAATAATAGTAAAATAAAAAAACAAAAACAAATAAAAGCAAAAGCAAACATTATGACTTCTGATAATGATGAAAGCAGTGAAGACAGTGTTATGAATTGGCAAGTGATGAATAGCAGTAAACGTAAAAAAACAACATTTATGAGTACTCAAAAAAAATATAGGCAGGTAGAACCAACTACCTCCAATTCCAACAGATTTTCTGATCTTGATGTTGAAGACGACAACCAAACAAAAGAAGAAAATACCCTTAAACCGCCGCCAATATTTATACCTTGTGTTGATGATATTAGTAAAATGATTCAATGTTTTTCAAGCACTGTTCCTCAAACAGACTTTAATTATAAATCTTTACGTGATGGTCAAATAAAACTTCAAGTTAAAACAATAGAATCTTATAGAAAAATTGTAAAATACTTAGAAAATAATAATAAATATTTTCATACGTATCAAATAAAGAACGAGCGGTCTTATAGGGTAGTTCTCAAAGGACTTCATCATACAACTCCAGTCTCTGACATAAAAGCTGATTTGCTTGCAATGGGTCATAAAGTCAGATGTGTAACAAATGTAAGAAGCCAAGTATCCAAACAACCGTTACCTATGTTTTTTGTCGACCTCGATCCATCACCAGATAATAAAAAAATTTATGATGTAAAATACATTAACAGTGCAGTAGTTCGCATAGAGCCTCAACGTAAATCGAACGATATTGTACAATGCCACCGTTGTCAACAATACGGTCATACCAAAGCTTATTGCAAAAAACCGTTTATTTGTGTCAAATGTGGAATGGATCATCCTACCGCCGAATGTCCAAAGTCTAAAGATGTTCCACCGAAATGCGTTCACTGTCTTCAAAATCACACGGCAAATTATAAAGGATGTCAAGTTTACAAGGCATTAAGACAAAAGCTAGTTTTAAATCATCGTGCCAACCATCAACAATTCGATAGGAATTCTAATGAATTTTATCATGCTAGAAATCCACAAAACACATATAATAATGGTAATCCCTCCGGAACATCATACTCCGAAATATTAAAACAAAATAAAGATACAGAAACGTCTGCATTGAAAAACATTGAAAATATGTTTAGTCAACTCATGAATATGTTAACATTATTAATAAGCAAACTATGCAAATAAATCTTAGGATAGCAGTATGGAATGCAAATGGTATTTCGCAAAAATTTAACGAAATTGAACTTTTTTTTGAAAACTAAACATATTGATATCTTTCTTATCTCCGAAACTCACTTTAATAAAAAATCACATTTTAAGATAAATGGATATGATTTAATTACAGCTAATCATCCAGATGACAGATGTCATGCTGGTGCAGCTGTACTTATCAAAAGATCTATCAGTTATGAAATAGCCGAAGAGATAAGCAAACCATTCTTGCAAGCTGCTGGTGTCGAAATAAAATGCAACAACAACAATCTTTCCATTTACGCAGTATACTTACCACCTAGACACAACGTTTTATGTAGTGACTTTGAAAACTTTTTTAACAACATTGGTCGACGATTTTTAGTGGCAGGAGATTTTAATGCTAAGCACCCTTGGTGGGGATCGAGACTAGTCAACCCTAAAGGTCGAGAACTTTTTAAATGCATAAATAATAACAACCTTAGTTGCTTATCAGGAGGAAGACCAACTTACTGGCCAACGGACCCAGGCAAAATCCCGGACCTTCTGGACTTTGCAGAATTTCATGGAATTCCAAGAACAACACTAGATATAGTTAACGATGATGATCTTAGCTCCGACCATACCCCCTTAATAATTAACCTTAACTCAGCAATAGAACTTGTCAACAAAAGATTTATGGTATTGTCACCTAAAACTGACCTTAGATCTTTCGGTTATTGGATCGACAAGAATTTAGATACGAAAATCTCAATTAAAACTCCTGACGAAATAGAAAATTCTGTTGAAATGTTAACCAATCTAATTCATGAATCTGCTCTCCTCTCAACACCATGTGAAACACAACCTATATTCAACTCCTCAAACGTGTATGTGTCTCAAGAAATAAGAGATCTCATTAGAAATAAAAGAAGACTACGTCGTGTTTGGCATCAAACTAGGAACCCTAGAGATAAGACTATTCTTAATTTAGCAAACAGGCTGTTAAAAGAAAAGCTCTCGCAGCACAAGAACCGCGAAATAGGTAGTTACCTTCGTAATTTAGACGCTAACACTTCAAAAAGTGAACATAGTCTTTGGAAAGCCACTAAGTATTTAAAAAGACCAGTTAAAAGGAACGTTCCAATAAAAAACTCTGGTGGCCAGTGGTGCAAGTTTGATAAAGAAAAGGCTGAAGCTTTTTCAGTTCATTTAAAAGAAACATTTAAACCTTTTATGTTCAATACAAATGACGGCGAAATCAAATCCTTTCTAGATGTTGCTTGTCAGATGCACTTACCAATTAAAAATTTTACATCATCGGAAGTACATCATGAAATTAAAGTGCTAAATATAAAAAAGTCCCCTGGATATGACAAGGTTGATTCCACCGTACTTAAAAATTTACCAAACAAAGGCATAGTATTTCTAACAATTATCTTTAATTCTATATTGAGGCTTCAATATTTCCCTATTCAGTGGAAATGTGCTGAGATTATAATGATACATAAACCAAATAAACCCGAAAATAGTGTCGCATCATATAGACCTATTAGTTTGCTGTCAACCTTTTCCAAGATATTTGAAAGATTATTTTTTAAAAGAATATCACGTATAATAGAGCAATATTCAATAATTCCGGAATATCAGTTTGGATTTCGTCAAAAACACGGTACACCTGAACAGTGTCACAGATTAGTAAAAGAAGTTACACAAGCAATTGAAGAAAAAAAAATACTGTTCAGCTGTTTTCTTAGATGTTCAGCAGGCATTTGATAGAGTCTGGCATTGTGGTCTGCTTTATAAAATTAAAAGACTATTACCAGCACCTTACTATTTGGTATTGAAGTCATTTTTGAGCGAACGCTACTTTTACGTAAGAGTTAATAATGAGACGTCTGATTTTTGTAAAATGGAAGCAGGAGTTCCACAAGGCAGTGTTTTGGGACCCCTATTGTATACGATCTTTACATCCGATATGCCTCATATAGATGAAGTCACAGTAGCCACATATGCTGATGATACTGCTTTCTTGGCAACGAGCACATCACCAGCAGAAGCTTCCAATTTAATACAACAACAAATTGATGAACTTTATTGTCCACCAATAAATATGAATGGGTCTCAAATACCTAAAAGCAACTCTGTAAACTATTTAGGTATGCATCTAGACAGACGATTAACATGGAAAGCACACATTAAAGCAAAAAGGTTGCAATTAAACAACAAGTTCAAAAAAATGTTTTGGTTACTTGGTGCCAAGTCTGAATTAAGTTTGGAAAATAAGATCCGCCTCTATAAAAATATCATAAAGCCAATCTGGACTTACGGCATTGAACTTTGGGGTACAACCAGTAATTCAAATATTGAAATTCTCCAGAGATTTCAATCAAAATCGCTTCGGTCGATAGCTAACGCAACGTGGTATATCACAAATAATGCTTTGCATAGAGATCTTAATATTTCGAAAGTAAAAGAAGAGATAAATAAGTACAGCACTCGATACCTTCAAAGGTTCAGTGATCATATCAACCCTCTGGCCATTTCACTGTTAGATGAAAGTGAGGATATTCGAAGATTAAAAAGAGCTCATATTTTAGATCTTCCATTTAGATGACAAATCCTTAAAAAAATTTTTAAATTTATATATAAATACCTTTGCTTCTTTATACCTAAATGTTTGTTAATTCTCATATCTTATTTTTTTTTTTGTTTTTTGTTTTTCATATTACTTTGTAATAATATAAACACTGAA
The DNA here is from genome assembly GCA_963675445.1 of Linnaemya vulpina. Taxonomy (NCBI): domain Eukaryota; kingdom Metazoa; phylum Arthropoda; class Insecta; order Diptera; family Tachinidae; genus Linnaemya; species Linnaemya vulpina. The sequence continues at coordinate 45,535,929 of OY776280.1, read as the reverse complement.
TTAACGTAGTTGCCTAAATGTACATATATATACATATAATTATTTATTTTGATTATAAATGAACAAAAAACATTGTAAAAATGTATATAGATAATATTATTTGTTTAAATGAAAATCAATATGTAAGTGATAGTTTTAAAATTTTAACACATTTGCTTAATATCTTAAGATAGATTGCAAATAAAGAATACATATACAAAAAAAAAAAAAAGTATTCCGCCAAACTGCACATCTTTGATTCAGCCCATGGACCAGGAAGCGCTTCGAAGTTTTAAATGCAATTACCGCAAGTCGATTGTGCAAAAACTTTTATGTGCAGGCAACAGACATGAATTCGTTAAATCAATAAATATAAAAAGAGCGATGGTCTAATTTACTAGCTTTTGAAGATGCAGTCTGTGATCGTCCTGTAATATAATCAGATATAGAAATAGTAGTACCCTTTGGTTGTTCCCCTGATGATATATCAGAGTGGATTGAATGCGATACATGTGTCGTACCAAATTGCAATTTTATCTGATATTGAAGTCGTTAAAATGGTCAATCAAGCTGAGGAAAACAATAACAGCACAGGCGATAGAAGCCTGCAATGTTCTGTTAAAGTTTGTAGAAAGTTCTCCAGTTATATCAGAACCAGATAAAATCCAGATGCATCGTATTCAAAACCAATTATTGAGAGAAAAATTAAAAGCAAATAGGCAAAGTACTATAAAAGAATATTTTAAATAAACAAATATTTCGTCAGAAGAAAGACAAAAACAAATATCAATCCATGTAAGTTTACAGGAAAAGCAAAAAACGTTGTAAAATGTAAAAACTTTGTGCAGACATGTAGTTAGATCAACCAAAGCATAATCAGTAAAAATCCCAATTTAAATTTTTTTTATGGTACATACATATTTGATTTTGAATTCTCTATGACGATTTGTATCTGTTGTATAAAAATATGTGGAACATTTGAATCTGTAGTTACATAAATCGAATGTTTAAATAAAAAAGATAAATTTCTCTATATTTCAGTATAACCTCCATTAACCGTGTATTTCGATTATCCGTGCTGGTGCCGGTTTCACGAGAGCCGGATAATCGAGGTTTAACTGTATGTGAACAGAGATGTTTATTTCGTTGATATTTTTAGATACGTTAACTTTTGTTATAGTTGTGTTAAACAAAACCAGCGTTAGCATTAACGCGACAGCAATCCCTTCTCTGTAAAGGTCTACGACTTTGCTTGATTTCTGGTTTTCCTTAATTTGTGGAATATTTTTTTTTTCATTTATGTTTTTAAGAAAGCAATAATATTTTTCCTTTGACTAATAATTTAATGTATAAATCAAATCCTGCTACTTGTAAAATATATTCGCATTGTGGCCGTATTCATATAAACCAAAAAAATTTCATTTATTTTAAATAAACTTTAAAATATAGATGAATAAACTTCCAACTTAAGGTGGTTTTACACACAATTGGGGATTCACACACTAGTCATAAAGTCATAAAATAATAGCACGAAAAAAATATGACTAGTGTAAACAATCCGTCATAACTTAGTCTGCTAAATCAATTTGTATGTATAAACTAAAACAGCTGCTGTCTAGATGTGAGCTTAATACTCATTTTTGGCGGCGGTAGTTGGAAAAACTTTCAGTGGCTGCCAGTTGCATAAGTTAAAGTATAGAAATTTGTTTCTAGTTTATATTTAGATTTTGCAATTTCAAGTATTTTTATGTTATAAAAATGTGATTTAATGCACAGACATATAAGTATGAATAATATTTTTAGTCGTTTCTTAGTCGTGAATCATATATAAGCTACGGCGGCAAGCATATACTATCGCCGTCTCACCTAAATATTTTCAGCCGTTCGAATCAGATCTCTAAAGCTATTTTATGACAAAACAAAAACATACCTGAAAGAGTGCTATTATCTTAAAACTTTTGTAAATGCAGCACAACAACTTTTTTAAACTGGTCTAAAATATTAGGACAAAGTGACTTAATAGCACAGTGTGAATACCACACATGCAATTGCGCTTAACAGTTAAGCGATACATACGTAATTGTGCATGTCTCTAAAAATTTTCCATTAATAGACGGTTTATCATTTGCGCTCTCACACTTGCGTTTCTCCTTTCATCTGACATAAAAATTAATATTTACCAATTATTTTTTGTATTTTATTCGACCTTGTTTTTTACTTAAATTCTTCTTATAATTATTCTTCAGGCTCTAGGTCAAAGACTCGAAAATAAAACTCTTGTTATGTTTTATCTCGTTATATATGTAAATATTTGAACGTATTTGTAAATTAATATTTACAAATACGTTTCTCAAATCTATCTATAATTCAATAAAAGTTTAATGATTTGTTTATTATTTAATTTTTTTATAAATTTGCTGAATCATAAACTCTGTGCTCTTGACAACATAAAAAGTTGACTTGCGGAACAGCTGCTGTCAGGTTCTTTGTCAGTTAAAAATAAAACATGCTCTAATTAGAACTGTTTACACTGTAAAAGCAGGCTTAAGTAAATTTGACTTGCTTTTGCACAATATGAACGCATTTTGCAGTAGGAAATTTCGCAAGTTCATTGTAAAATACATCTTTAGCGGGTGTAAAACCACTTTTAGCAGGAATTCATGGTATTAATATTCGAGGCATGTTCAAGAAATTAGGTGGATCTCGATTTTATTTAAGAAATATCTATTTCGCATATGTAAATATTTTTGTTAATAAATTAACTATTTGACATACTGTCATTATACTATTATAATATGAAATTTATTTGTTGGGTGGTTAAGAAATGTCTATATGCATTTCATCAACGCTTTTACCAAATCGTCAGTAGACTTTAGCCACAGTTTAGAAAAGTTTCAAATAAATTTCATATTATAATAAATAATTTAGTTTTAGTTTTGCAGAATTAGAAATGAGAGAATATTATTTAGAGAATATATTAAGACAGATTATGGGTTTTGTACACGGTTGCCACTCTAAATTTTTCTTCGGGACCAAAATCCATAAAAAAAAGAACCAATTTTTTCAATTTTATTTGCATACCAGCATAATACAATACTTTTTACACTGAAGTCAAATTGTCAATTTCTGACTTGTAAACAAAAGTAGCAATCGATCAGTGTTGCCAATATAGCTTTTTGATTTACTACTGTGGGTAGGTAATAATCGATTACTATCAAGTGTTGTAAACGAATCAAATCTTTTACTTTATGTGAAGAGTAATAATTTTCGTAAATACAACTTTCAAAGTTTATTTATATTATAATCGTTAACTTTTCATAAAAGAAAAAAAATTAACCAGCGAACCAAACGTAAAAAAAAACAAAAATGTTTGGTTCAATTGTACAACAGTGGCAACTGTGGTTTTGTATCCTTCAAAGAAGTTTCCTCAATTATGACACACCTGTGCCAGTGTTCTGGGCTCTCTCATTGATTGGCGTTGCTTTAATCCTTAAAAAACGAAAAAGTCACAAGGAGCCAAATCTAATGAATACGGTGACTTAGACATGAGTAAGATGTTGTTCTTGGTAAAAAAAAAACAAAAATTCGTCCTTCGGCCCAGTTGTGTTCCCATTATTATTGTTCAAAGGACAAATGTTTAGTGACATCAGGGGGCACGTATACGTGGTATAAATTGATCCTGTCACAGGACGTTTCCACGAAAAAGTGACTGGTACCTGCAAAAGGAAGCTTGAAAAATATGTCCGACCGCCACTGCCTAAAGCCGGTCAGGTGTCAATTCCAAATGCTTTATGGCAATTTTATTGTTTATCTCAAAAATGTATTAACCATCAGCAACTTTCTTTCTATTAAGACGACAACTTCATGGAAAATAAGATTAATGAAGCCAAATTTGTCTTCTTTGTAGATGTGACAATGGGGAAGGGAATTGTGTATGCTTATTTACGTGTGTATGTGAGTACGTACGTATGGAACGGGTCCTTTTTATTAAACGCTTTCTATCTTTAAATTCAAATAAAACAAAGTCTGTGTGAGATACCATGGATGTATATTATTCGTTTCAAAGGCGTATTGATGTCAATATATTATGTTTTTACAGTCATTTTTGTTTTAGATACAAAGAATAATTATAAAGATATTTTTGCTTTCGATACAATTTATCCTTGAGAAAGGACTATTTATTTATTTTTTCTCTTCCAATATATAATGTGTTGTGCTTTGGCAGACAATACATAGACTCAACTACCATACTTCGAATTGTTTTGAGCAAAATATTTCCATTGTTGGCAAGAGTTTTTAAATTTTCATCATATTGTGAAAACAAACTGTTTTTAGTATTAAAAGGAAAACTGAAAGAGTTATTTAGATTCGTTACGTTTAAGCTTCAGCATTTTTCAACAATTCTATTTTGTATAAATTTAAGAAGAGTTTTTAGAATATTTTCACTTGACTTCTACTTCTGATCTATTTTAGCACGAAGAACGGAGACATTTTGTTACTAGTCTCAGTGAAATTAAAAATATAACTGCGAAAATTGTTACACCAATTGCTTTGAATCTATATGTCCTCTCTCTGATGAAAATGGGTAAAGGAATTTTTTCAACGTCTTTCTTTTTGGAAACACTTTGTGGGCTATATGGAATCCCTGCAATGGCCTTGAAGTAGTGTTCTCCGATGCTAGAGCGTCCAATTTGCTGGAAGGTTGCTAATGCAACCCCAGGGGGAAGTAAGTCTGAAAATTACCGCCCGATTGCACTTCGAAGGTTATGGAATGTTTGCTTAACTTCCATCTTGAGAAATACCTAGAGTCCAACAACTTACTTAACGACCGTTAGTATGGATTCCATAGGGATGACCTATGGACTCTCCTTTCGAAGAAATGGTGCAGCTCTATACACCTTTTTGGCGAAAAGAAAAGTTATGTTACACATAATTGACGTTCCTGCAGAGAAAAGACTTAACTATAAACAAGACACAGAGAAATGCGCTCAAATTTACAGAAGTGTGTTAAACAAACACAAAAAACAACATAAACAAATCAGTTTTCGCAGCTAAGGACTACAGACGATCGACATATTGAAAATATGTTAATTCAATATAATTTTATTTAATTTTTAATTTACATGTATGTAATTGTAAATTTATTAGAAATAATCAAAAATTAATTTTAATGTTTATCATATATTGTTTTGTACCCAACAGTGTTCCCCTGAAGATGAATAGCGAAGCTATTCGAAATATTGGGAAAAATAACATTAAATAAAGATTAAATAATCAAAAAATATTTAGTGTTTATTGATTTTTTTAAAAAACCTGACCTATAGCCGAACGATAAGACAAGAAGATTATTATAATACAACAGGTCAACGATTAAACTAAATATATATACGAAAAGTAGAGACTCTAGATATTTCTAAGGCTTTCAATATATTGTGGCGTGAAGCGCTTCTGTCTAAACTTGTTGCATTTGGCATCAGTGATATCTTCTTTCGGTTTATATCGAGCTTTCTCAGAGATGGTTCTATATACGAGTTATTCGAGATGGTACCTCTTCTATAGAGTTTAAGATATCCTGAGGGGTACCGCAGGGCTCCGTTTTTTCTCTTACTCTCTTTCTAATTTGCCTCAACGATCTTCTATCTCTAACCTCTTTTCCTATCTACTTTTTCGCAGATGATAGCAGCATTTCATATTGGTATTCATTTAATTATAGGCCTTAATATCTGAGATCGACACAAAGAGGCAGAATATGACTGAAATTTAAATAGTGACCTCATAAAAATATCTGAATGGGATTAAGCGGGCAGGGTCGGTTTCAATGTCGGTAAAACCCAGTATTGTATGATGTTTACGCACAAACGCACATACAATCATGTTGTTTCCATGAGTGGTGTAAGTACTAAGGAATCACGGGTTTTTGATGTTCTGGACGCGCAAGGTCAGAGTAATAACAGATGGACGGATTGCATTCAATTGTGTTGAATTATTGAGACGGTGTAAGAGATACTTCACTCCATCACATCTATTTACTATTTACACTACTTACATGGAATCGTTTAAATCAAATTGTCCACAGAAAATACTCCTTTTCCGCCCCTCCCAAAAATTCATTTCTGGTTGAATGGATGCGTGAATAAACAAAATTGCCGTGTTTCATGTGAAACAGATGGCAGAGGCATAGTAAGAACTCCAATGCATCCCTGAAAATGCGTTCTTTAGTGTGGAATGGTTGGATCGTAGTTTTTCAAATACGATAAAGGCAATAACGTTACTGGGAGTTTCTGTTTTGCCCGAAATGGATGAGCTGGACGTCCCAACAAGACGGTGCTATATACCACACCGCATGCGAAGCAATTGCCCAATTGAGAGGAGATTTCAGTAGTTTATTTTACAGTCAGAGCCTTTCAATTGACCGCCTATTTTGATATAACACCTTTAAACTATTTTTGTGCGGTTATATTAAGGCTGATGTCCTTATTCAAAAATGTTTTCGTGTTGGAGAGACTTAACTCCCGTGAATTTGTCTTTATAAGGCTATGTATGTTAAATCATTGAGTTACGTCGCCAAAAAACAACAACTCTCGACGTTTTCGAAGCCAATATTCAAGCCACCATTGACATGACCAATACTTACGTAATGCATTCTACGACAACACAGTGTCAGTAGCTGTTAGACATTGTGCTTAAATTAAAAGAATTAGCTGATGAAAATATTTAAATCACTGTGAACATTCGCCAAGAGCAGTCAACTATGCCAGTCTTTGCACTGAAATACAAAAACATTTCATATATAAATATCGTTTAAATACAAATTTTCGTTCAGTCACTCTGTGTGATTATGTTCTAATAAATACTTAAGGATTTTTGTCTATTGAGATGAAATATAGAGGCTGCGGAAAATATATACAAACACAAAGTGACAGAATTTCAAAGTCATTGTCAATGTAAGAAACCAATTTTCAGTAAAAGCAGTAAAACTTATTGTGTCTTTATCTTCTTGCCATTGTGCTGTGTTCAATGTTTTTAAGAGTATTTGAACAAAGAAATATCGATTTGATGTTGAAAGGTTATGAGAAGGTAACCTGTTTTTTTTCGAAAACACTTTCTATGACTAGGAATTGCTGTAAATGCATTTTTGGTTTTACTTTTCATATTAAAGCAGTGCGTAATATAAGTGGATAAAGTAAAAATAGTTTCGAATTGCAGTGTTGTGATATTGATTCGGGTAACAACTATTTCTTAAGTATTGAAACTATCGCATTTGATTATTTTTATTAAAAAAAAGGTGAAGAATAAGTTGGGCTCTTTATCAAGAAAACTGCGATTTCATATAACGAAATTCATAACTGAGTCTACTAAAAGTCAGGAACAAAAAAATTTTAGTTAATTATTTATATGATTGCAGTGAAATCATATTATGGTTTATCGGTATGTAATGAATTATATTTTCTTACGCTCTTTTCAATAGACACATTTGATTATTTTTGTTTTTTTTTAATGTGTAAATGGTTGAAATTTAATTTGTCAATTCGTATCGTTCGATTTCATGGTGAAATAAATATAACGTGGCAACGCTACACAAGAGTGCACTATTTTGCCCAGCCATTACTTAGTTACATTCATGTCATGTGCTTGTGCACGATGTGTACACGTTGTGTTGTATATGTGTGCGTTGTTGGTAATTGTGCATTGCCGCAACACTTGGTTTTGTTCCATACTGTAATTTTTGACGTGGACATTGAATTTTATTGCGGAGTCAAGCTCGGGATCTAAAGCATCGTAGTTTTGTTTTAAGTTCTTCCACCAACGGCAGCCTCAGATTTTAATCATTAATAATAAAGAGAAGATTTCATAAAAAGCAAAATAATGAAGAAAATTAATTAATGACGAATTATATTTCAAAAGCGATTTTCAATAGCAAAAATGATTTCTAAGTTGGATATATAGTAATAAACTTAATTAGAGTAACTTAGTATATATACTTTAAGTTCTGTCGTAAGTATATATTGCAAGGATGCAACTTTAAACCGGAGGCAAAAAATTAGCTCCGATTGCTACTAAACTGAATTATCATTTGGCATCTTTTAGTCAATGTGCCCATAAAAAATTAAAATATTTTTACTCTATAAATATGTGCCCTGGCTTTTGTTATATGTTCATGCGATATAATCTTTATCATAGCGTTACTGAAATATAAAACAATAATGAATTCATAGCGAACAAGATGTGTTTGATTCCTGTATAATTCTCAACTGGTTGTTGAAAGTGTGTGCATAACACAAGAGATTTTTATTTTGAAATTCAGTTGAAGTCTACTAATGAAAAACTCAGACAACTGGAATATTCACACTGTGTGCTATTCAGTCATATTGTCATAATATATTAGACCAGTTTAAAAACTTGTTGTTGTGCGATATAGAAAAATGTCATAAAATAGCTCTAGAGATTTATATCGAACGGCTGAAAATCTTTAGGCGCGATGGCGATAGCATATGTTTGCCGGCGTTACTTACATAGTATAAGATTCACCACAAAAAAACGGCTAAAAACTATATGACTGTACATAAAATCACATTTTTATGACATAAAAAATTAAACAAGAGCTTAATCGCAAAAACTAAATATACACAAGTAAAAAACTTTTCTCGTTTAACTTGCGTACATAGCTGTCGGCCACAGAAAGCTTTTCCGTATGCCGCCGCAAAAAAAAAAATTATTCAGCTCATATTAAGAGATCAGCGGTTTTAGTTTATACATACAAATTCATTTTGATATTCTTGTGAAATAACGTACTAAGTTATGACGGTTTGTACACGCTAGTCATATATTTCGTGTTATTAGTTTATGACTTATGACTTTATGACTACAGAGTGAATTCCCCAAATATCTCAAATAAATTACATTGAATAAACAAATGTAAAACATTTGCTTAGACTTCTGTCATATGAGAGAATAATTTATATTTACATAAAAAAGTTTTATTGATCAATATTGCATATACATATAAGCAGCCTTATTCATCTTTTTATCTTCGTTGCTTATGTAATTCCTACAGCTCTTAAACGATTAATAAATTTTCCCACCCAAGTGCATCTTGTTGCCATGACATGAACAGTTTAATGGAATATTTATTTATTTACTTTTGCTCTTTAAATATTTATGCAGCAAGTGGTTTATACTCGTACATAGCACATACATACATAAATGTTTATCGCTTTTCAATTGACACTAAAAGCATATTTTTTTGCATTGAATGTAAAAGTGCTGCGTACATATCTTTCAAACTGTTTTCTCTTACACATAAACTGCCACTCACTGAATAAAATTTACACAAATGCAACAATAACTTTATTACTAAAATATATTTTGGCGAATTTTGTAAAGTGTCATCATAAACACGAGATGTAATTGAGTTTGCTTTTAATAGGGCTGCCATCGCTTACATGCAAAATATAGGGATTTAATAAAAATGGTAGTTGTTGAATAAGGATAAATAACGCACCAATTTCAAATAAAACAATCTCTAACGTAAACAACAAAATATATAAAAAAATGTTTTACTTTTGATTAACAAAATGATTTAAAGGAAAAACGAATTATTTAATATATTAAAAGACGGCAGCACTACTCTTCCCTTAGTTTTAGTCAGGTTTTTTTGCCTTTTACAGTTGTGGCTACACGGAGTCGGGCTGATTGCGTTTTTGTAACGACTTTATTATAAAGTTAGTGTTGAGAAAGCCATTAAACTTGTGCAAATTTGTTCTTTTTACTAATCAAAACAACAACAACATTGCGTTTTCACTTACACTTTTATAAATACATTTTTATATACTCCATTAAAAAAAGGCAACAAATTGTGCTCATAAACAAATTGTGAACATATTGATCTTATTGTATCTGTACTTAAAAGATAATTATTATAGGGATTGCGTAGTTAGTGATGCTGATTTTTCACATCTATAACAACCTGATTATGCATGCCACAAATGAATAATAAAAGATTATGGTCTAAAAAACTGATAAAAAGTTTATGTATTTATTCTAAAAATGACGTTGATGGAAAAATGTGAAGAAAGATTTCAACAGATTTCCGCACAATTACCAACAGCAAACAAAAAACTTTTACCACCTAATTCACAAACGATTTTTAAATATAATGAATGCTTTAAGGGATCTTTAACCATACAAAATCCATACTTTAAAGCAACTTTAATTTTAATAATCGTTTATGAATAACAGCGTTAGAGGTTAAAGTTAAGGCAAATATTTCTAAAAAAAATAATCCTTAACAGTAAGTCAAAAACGTTAATGAGAACTCAAGATGCAACTATAATTTGATTTGATTAATATTTATATTTACCTAAGAAGTGTAAGAAGTAGGGACACCATTTACAAATATAATTACACTTTTAATGCAATTAGAAGATTCCATCCTACATCCCTTCAGACAAACAGTCTATACGGTTACATATAAAACGAAACATATATTAAAAACTTGTTCTTGTTTTAAGTGCATTTGTGTGACAGATAAAGTTATTATTAAAAATTAATTTTTGAAAAAACTGCAATGGCGAAGCGCGTCTTTCTTGCAGCGTATTTGAATGTTAAAAAATATTACAACAATGGAAGTAAACTATCATTAAATAACAGATTTCAGACTTGTGGTTAGGATAACATATCCTAGTTTTTTGATAAGCAAGACATCACGTTTGTAATTAATTTTGTTGGACACAACAAGGAAATATTCAGAATATAAAGCCGCACACATATCTTCGCAAATTAATTTCCTTCAATATTGTTGAATCATGGTTATCATTCTTAACATCATTCATTATTTGTCATGTGAGGCGAGAAGTACGTACACATAAACGTAATACAAAAACAATGTTAGATAAAACCACATTAGAGAGCATGGAATTGTCGAGATTAACAACAATCCTAGACATACACCAGGGTTGCAAAATGTGACTTTTAATGCTCATAAAATTGTACTACTTCGACACTAATTGTACCAAGAAATATATTTTTGTAATATACTTTGTTTTCTCTGCGTACTTGAGCTAAAAGAAGTACAAAAGCATTGTGAACTCTTCAGATTATATATATAAATTTACAAAGGGCGTAGCGTATGTATAATTGGGGGACTCACACTGTAGTCATAAAGTGATACGTCTTAAAATAATAGCACGAAATATATGACTGGTGTGAACAACCCGTCATAACGTTGAATACATCTTTTTTTGCGGCCGCATAGGGAAAAAAGTTCAGTGTCTGCCAGCTACGTAAGTTAAACGAGAAAAAAATTTTCACTTGAACAGATTTAGTTTCTGCGATTTAGTTCTCCATTAATTTTTTTATGTTATAAAAATGTGATTTAATGTACAGACATATAAGTATGAATAATTTTTTAGTCGAGAATCATATATAAGTAACGGCGGCAAATATATTCTATCGCCGTCCCGCCTGAAGATTTTCAGAAATTCAACTCAGGCCTCTAGAGTTATTTTATGACACTACAAAAACATACCTGAAAGAGTGCTATTAATTTATTACTTTTTTTTTGTGCAGCACTGTAACAACTTTCTTAAACTGGTCTAAAATATTATGACTTTATGATAATATGACTAAATAGCACACAGAGTGAATACCTCAAATATGTTTTTCTAATATATATAACAGATTATATTTATATTAATTAACTGAAGTTTTTACAGACTGTTTTACTTATTACATACTAATAGCTTATAACTTTTTTTTAATAAAATTATGAAGTTTTTTTCGGAACTATTGTAGTAAAATATTTTGAAAATACAAAGTAAAGTTACATGTAGTTGTTTAAACATTAACAGGTGAATACGCAAATAACTAAACCCCAATCAAATGATAAGTAAATTACAACGATAGACTTTTAGAACTCTATAAATAACGATCAATGTACTTTTGAGTCTGGATTGGATACATAGAGCTAAAAACTCTGGCTCGCATGGGTATTGCTTACGGCCTTGCAGCTAGATGATGAAACTTTCGCGCACTAGTTGTGCCACTATCCAGCTTTTAGTCAAATTCGAACACTTTTATTTTTCAGATTTATAAAGAATTAAGCAAACGTATTGAGGGAACTAGGATCTTAATCTAACCAAGTTTAACAGGTTTTGGTTTTTATATTGAGAAGTTCCCCTAGTAAATTAAACTATTTTCATTTTTGTTATACTCAAATAATGATTCAAGATACTTTATATATATTCAATCATGTGACAGAGCTCAATTTCGTTCGGAACCGAAGCCGTATCTGTATGTTAGTTCTTCGGAAAACGATAAACGAACTTTCGGACTGAAACAATTTCTAACATCATGAACGGAATTAGCTAATAAAATTAAAAAAGATTTCAGTGCGAAAAGTTTTTATCCGTTTTGATTCTTGAAAACTAAAAATATGAAATCATATCAGTTCCCAAACGAAATCAGATTTTATTATATGGCCGATCAGTAGTTATGATTAAATAAAAAACAATGAGCTGGAACGGGACAAATTGAAACGTTTCTAAAATCGTCGATGTTACTATGGTACTCGAGTTAATAAATTATGAAACAGACACTTTGCTTTATGGTCAGCCAATGTATTTCCGGTTGTCATTGGCTGTAGTTTCGCTTAACAGCACACACAGATAAAAACAAATGGTGTAGTGCACATGTAAACATTATAAGATGGTTAATAAATCTTGTTGTCCTAACAGGAATCAATATGAATTTATTGCATACATCTAGGATGAGTACACATCCGTATCACTAAACAAACACTAAGATTGAGACGTACCATTATGCACGGCACGAGTGTACAATGTCGATTCGAAATACGTACAAGGCAAACAACAAACTGAAGAAATTAAATACTGTGTGAAGGGAGCCAGGAGAGTAATAAATAAAACAACTTGTGCCTTTAGAAAAAGACCATCTTCATATTCAGCCACTATGGTTGAGCCGCTAAATCTTTTAAAATCTTGTTAACAAGTTGCTTAAATGGCAATAAGTGAAACAAAAACTAAAACGAAAATGCTAGTGAAGTTCCCTAGCGAAAGAAAACTTCGCTTATACATACAAATTACATTTTAAAAAAATTGACATCTAAAAAATTTGTTCAGGCTTGGTATGAATATAAATTGTGCGCTCGATATTTTCAATCGACACAGTGAGCCAGGCAGTTCATGCTAAAATTTGTGACAAAGCGTAGCCTAAATTAATATTTCTATAGTTTTGTTAAAAAAGAAGGTTCGGAAAATCTTTTGATGCAATTCGACAAGATGAGTTTGATGTGTGGCTGTGCTAAGCAAACCTCAAATTAACCACATGTATTCTATATTTGACAAGTTGTAGTCCGTGGCCTGCTGTAGTAAATGTGTTTAATGCTTGATAGCGATGAGAAGTAAAAAATATGAGCTTCGCGTGAATAGAAATGTCAGCATAGCTTGATATTCTCAGCTGTAAAACCATGCATATCGATCGTTGCCATATAGGTTATGAAGTAATAATATAATCTATAATTAGTTAAACTTAATTGGGGGATTCACACTGTAGTCATAAAGTCATAAGCCATAATATAATAGGACGAAAAATATGACTACTGTAAATAACCTGTCAGAACCTAGTCTGTTATATGAATTTGTATAAATAAACTAAAAAAGCTGCTGTCTAGATATGAGCTAAATACTCATTTTTGGCGGCGGCAGTTGGAAAAACTTTCAGTGGCTACCAGTTGCATAACTTAAACGAGAGAAATTTTTTCCACTATATATATAGATTTTGTGATTTAATGTACAGACATATAAGTATGAATAATTTTTAGCCTCTTTTAGTCGCAAATTATATATAAGTAACGGCGGCAAACACTATCGCCGTCTCGCCTAAAGATCTTCAGTCGTTCGACTAGGATCTCTAGAGCTATTTTATGGCAAAACAAAAACATATCTAAAAAAGTGCTATTATTTTATGACTTATGACAGCAGCACTATAACACTTTCTTAAACTGGTCTAAAATACTATGACATTATGACAATATGACCAAATAACACACAGTGTGATTACCCCAAATATTAACAAACATTAAAACATAGAGCAGAATAGAATTGAATAAATAAAATAGAATGGAATAGAATAGAATAGAATAGAATAGAATAGAATAGAATAGAATAGAATAGAATAGAATAGAATAGAATAGAATAGAATAGAATAGAATAGAATAGAATAGCATAGAATAGAATAGAATAGAATAGAATAGAATAGAATAGAATAGAATAGAATAGAATAGAATAGAATAGAATAGAATAGAATAGAATAGAATAGAATAGAATAGAATAGAATAGAATAGAATAGAATAGAATAGAATAGAATAGAATAGAATAGAATAGAATAGAATAGAATAGAATAGAATAGAATAGAATAGAATAGAATAGAATAGAATAGAATAGAATAGAATAGAATAGAATAGAATAGAATAGAATAGAATAGAATAGAATAGAATAGAATAGAATAGAATAGAATAGAATAGAATAGAATAGAATAGAATAGAATAGAATAGAATAGAATAGAATAGAATAGAATAGAATAGAATAGAATAGAATAGAATAGAATAGAATAGAATAGAATAGAATAGAATAGAATAGAATAGAATAGAATAGAATAGAATAGAATAGAATAGAATAGAATAGAATAGAATAGAATAGAATAGAATAGAATAGAATAGAATAGAATAGAATAGAATAGAATAGAATAGAATAGAATAGAATAGAATAGAATAGAATAGAATAGAATAGAATAGAATAGAATAGAATAGAATAGAATAGAATAGAATAGAATAGAATAGAATAAAATAGAATAGAATAGAATAGAATAGAATAGAATAGAATAGAATAGAATAGAATAGAATAGAATAGAATAGAATTAAATAGGATAAAAAGAGTAGAACAGAATACAATGGAATAGAATAAAATAAAATAGAATAGAGCACAAAAGATTAGAATATAATAGAATAGAATAATATAGAGTAAAATAGAATAGAGTATAATAGAACAGAAAAACGCGTAGTTTTAGTAAAACAGGTTTTTAATAAAAAAATTTTATTGAAAATACACGAATTAAAATTATTTTATATTAATATTTATATAGGTTAAATTGTTCTAACTTAGTTAAAATCTCAGAAAGACATGATGATAAATATTCCTAGGCACAAAGGAATTCAACATCAGTTTTATTCAACTTACACAGCAGAGCAGAACAGCTCTTTTCGAAAGTCGCTACACTTTCATCTTCAGTGCTCATGTGTATATTGTGTTTATCACCACTGTTTAGGTGGCGTAGTTGAATGTGATAACAGTTTTCTATTTACACAAATTTTATTGAGAAAAACAATCCGAGAACTGTATCAACCTGATGTTAACACTTGTGTGTTATAATACCTGTGTTACCATTTGATTATTTTCTTCGTGTAACACATAACAACGACTGTAGAAGAAAGCCCTTAGCGGTTAGAGGTGGTCGAGGACTTGGTTCTATAAGATTATAGTTCTTGCTTACATAAATCTATTTATTATTACCATGTTTTTAATAAAATATTTCATTTTGGTTTTAGTGCCACGTAACAACTTAAGAAGCATCAAGTATGTGATGAATCGAAAAAGCACTAACAACAGTGCGAGCTGACGACGCTAATTTCAAAGCACGTTGCTTGAAGCAGGATTTGAGTGCGAAGTTTGAATTAGGGAGCGAAGAACGAACTTATATATCCGTGTGAACATACTATAAATATTCGTTCCAAAACAACTTAAGGAACGTATTAATTAAAATAAAAATTTTTAAATGCTTATGTGTGGTCAAAGCTAATATTCAAAACTTTTAGCGCATTTTGAAAAGCGTCAGGGAAGTTCCATTTCCCAAGTGCTTTTGCAAAATTTTCTACATATTTATTCACCATGTAATGATTTGTTGTTGTGTTGCTTATGTGTAACAAAGCTCAGTGGTGATGTATACGTTCATGCTGCATAACCATAAGAAAATCTTCGTTACGTATGTATTCATACATACATATACGTATACCTACACATATACATATATATGCATATGGGAGCATTTATCCCATTCTGACTTCTGTTCGTTGCGTGAAAGATATTCAACAAGACACCTGAAACTCGACAATTGTCCGCACTGATATGTGCCGTAATTGAATAAACGTGTACGAAGAATAAAACCAGACATTGACATATAATTTTATTAGTTTTTCGTTATACGTGCATATATCTTTATGGAAAACATATATTTTTTTGTTTATTGTCAGTTGAGGTAGATTGTTCCCTCAATAAACAAAGTAAATGGCGTCAGATATAAAAGCAAATAGATTTATTGTCTGATTGGAATTTAATATTTAAGCAGGACTACACACAGCAAAACGAAATAAAGTGATATGACACCCAACATCTCATTATTTGAAAACAAAAATATGTAATAAACACATAATAAATTTAACAATTTTATGTACTGGTACTGATGTAAACGTGGTGATTGGCTTAACCTTCCTTTTCTTTGAGTGTGCAATAAAACTTCTGTTTATATGGATATCGACATTTAGGGAAGAGTTTGTAAGTGAAAATTGTAAAGTATTAGTCTTGCTAAGTGGGTCATTTGTGTTGTTTGTATCAATAATGCTTAAAGTAAAATTGCTTTAACAGAAATAATAACGAAATTGAATTGTAAGAACGGCATTAAACTTAAACAACAACACAATTGTTGGCTATATATAATTAATTACATTGAAATTCAGTATAGTTTACACAGTAATTGGAGCAATTTCATGGCCATGGTTTCACCAGCTGAGATATAATTTAAATATATATAAATATTTTTTAATAAGAAAAATGTTTTTTGAGTTAAAAACTGTGTATGAGTTCTGTAAGCAACTGACGAATAAAACGTATTAAAACCAAATTATTTTTCATTCGTATTATCCTGTTTACTCTTTATTTTGCGCAAATATTTAATAAGCGCGACCGTACCTCACGTAAATGCTGTGGCAATAATGTTTTTTATAAAGGGCCCGTTGCTCTAAAGTAAATGATGCGAACACTTAAATGTTTCTCACGGATGAAACGATAACTCGGTTCTGAAAATACATAAATCTTTTGAAGAGCAACTGCCATATTTGATATATCATAATATTACAAATACATTTAAAATTATTGTTATATACATATTAATTTTGAAGAAATTGCCATAAAATGTTTTAAATCTGTGATAAAATAAAACGGGGCAGAGTAGGGGGTTTTGAAATACAATTTCTGATTATGTAGTAACGAGCCTTTTTATAAGGAGGACATGTTATGCAAATTTTCTTTTCAAAATGTCTTTGGCATTTGAAATCCCCTTTTACTGGTGTAGAATGCATATTATTTATGAGTAGGACCAACACTCAGGGGACAACCCCCACATATGCAGTGCATTGCGCTGGAACTTGGAAAGGAGGAGATAGTGTTAAGAAGACAGATTAGAAGATAGAAAATTAGTTGTAGCTAATTTTTACTTCGTCGGTAAATTTTTTGCTTCAGATACCGACGAAGAAGGGTGCTGTATTCTATTCTTCTAATAAATGACGGTGTTAATAGCTGTCGGTAATGTTCAGCGAACGGTGCTATTCCTTCGACATTGACAGAATTAACACAATCCTGCACAAAATGCAGATAAGAAATATTCGACAAGATATTCATTATTGAGTGCGGAGTCGAACTCGGGATCTAAGGCATCGTAGTCGAGTCTTACTAATTCAGTTGTATTTTTAACACAAATGCACTTACCTCCGAATCATAGTGTGATAATGATGTTTGTATTTAAGTTTACTTGATATGTGTATTATATATTATAACTTTTGGCTAACACGATTCTAATAGCTTACATATCAGTCGAAAATATTAAAAACTATTTTGATTTGGCACCGACATTTTAAGTTTTTAGATATAGAGCTCCTGATGTTCAGGAGAGTTCCAGAACTGTTGTTGTTTCATCATAACAGGAAGTAGACTATCGTGTTACGAAAATATTTGAATCGATGTTATAATTCTATGTAAGAATCTTAAATCTTGTTTTTGGATACAATTATCTTCTATATAAATTTGCTTTTTTTTTCATATGGCATGTTTGGATATTGAATGAGAGTGTGAGAACGAGAGTGTGTTGAATGTTTATATTCATACACAGTTTTTTTAAGTAAATAAACGTTTTTAAGCATTCTATAAAGGAAGTATTAGCCCAGCGTCTACGTCCCGTAACAAAACAATGCAAACGTTTACCGAAATTTACTGTAACGTTGACGGGACGTCATCACTTAATATCACTTAACGATATTAAGTGACATTTGTAAGCCAGTGATGTTATATGAAATGGGGGCATTTTGCCCATTTTGTTTTTCAGTACTTTTGTTAATGATAATATATATGTGAAAAACAATTAAATATAATACATGAATATATACATATGTATATACTCGTACAAACTCAGGTACATAAATATATACCGGTTTATGTATATGTACATGTATATATAACAAAGGTATACATAAATATATATGGGTATAATATTATATATGGATTTGAATGGTATCAAAACCAAAATGGTATGTATGTATTATAAATGCACAACATAAATACATACGCAACTACATACACCACTAGTTTTAGTAGCTTTTACATACATATCCTAAGTACTTGTTCTTCGCTACAGTAACTAAGAATGTTTTTCATTATACATATAATACATATTGGTTTAGCTAAAATATAGTGCTAAATTAGTAATCTAAACAGTTAATGAAGTATTAAAATATTTCTTTACACACAAGTACATTATGCTCCTGTGTGTACTGGTACTATTTTTACATGTTAGTAAGGAAAATGAAACTTCACATCATCATCATTGTTGCGAGCAGCTGATTGCATTCATTGCTAATGAAGAGACCCAACATATAGTAAATGTTCCAAATTCATTGAAATTCGTCTTTATGTAATTGTGTTGTATAACTTATGTACGCAATACAAGAATATTATATTAAAGTTGCAAACCAACTATGAAACAAAATATCGTTGTGTATACAATGTGTATTTTGATTTATCTTATTTGACGTACGGCATGTTTATAAATGTTCTATAAACGTACAAACGTCGTAACAGTACGGCACTTTGCGGTATGGAAACAGCAACGTTCGGCTAAACCAGCCTCAAGTGTTGCTGTGTTAGCATATGCGCTACTTCCGCATTTACGCGGCATTGACGATTTCAGTCTTTGGCTAAGTAGGCCTTCACTCAAAAGTAACAGAGTAGGCCAGACAACTTTTTGTAGAAACTCATTTCTTTACGCACCCGTCTGGGTACAACTCGTTCGTCTAAAACGTCACATGCGTTGAAAAAACTGCATATAAGAAATTCAAGCAGGGATTGATGAGTGTGAGGTAAACCCTGTTTTAAAAACATATAAAAAGAGTTTATCGGCGTATGTGTCTATGGGCTCCATAATAAATTATTTTACATCCCCAATAAAAAATATTGATTTCACTTGAACTAAAAAACAGTTGGTTAAGGCTAAGAACAGATGAATTATTGAAATAAGAATCATCATTAGGGTTAGGGAAGTTAATGAGATTAATTTGAAAATTAATATAAGAACTTCTCGTATTAAATTTTCGTTATATTGTAGGTTATACCGTTGGTATTCATAATGACTAGTACCGTGATGAGATTTTGATGATTATATATGTATATATATTCGAAATATTACACTCGTATCAAAAACAATTATATACTCCAATTTAAAAATAATTTACAAGTTCGCTGGTTCGAGCTTGAGCCTGCAGAATAATGCTAAATAATTAATCCTGTAAGTTCGTATAACATTATACGCATCCAATTTTAATGGACTTGTTCATTCACTTACATATATTATACGAAAACTCATAGCCCACTCAGTGTGATAGACAAAGGAGCTGGATCCGAGTTTTTAATACAGTTGAACTTCCTTATAATGAACTTCTATACAATGAAATTCTCCTTATTATGAACTAAAATCAAGAACACAGCTTTTTCGTTCCATTTCAGTGTATTTTAATCTCCGTATAATGAATTTCCATACAGTGAATTTTGCTTTACAATGAACAAAATTTTGGAAACAAAAATACATTTTACGTGTGTTTTTGTCTCCATATAGTGAACTATTTTTAGCAGCTTTATTTTCACCTGTTAGCAACACTATAAGGAATATAAGTAATATTTTTTTAAGAAGGCAAACCTATAATAGCTATGGATTTGCTTCGAGCTATTCGAAATTTAAGCACAGTGTGGAATATCTATGTTAAACCAGAGACTATTGGAAACTGTTTCCAAAAGGCAGGATTTTCAAAAGATGACATGCAGATTCAACGTAGTAATTGGGATGAAGAAGATTTTTCCCCTTATCAGATTTAGCTGTACTACAGGCTTCATTTAGAAAAGTAGCTAACATCGATGCATCATTTGAAGAGGTTGATGTACCAAAGCTGGGCATTCCGTCCGATGAAGATATTCTAAGCAGTGTTTTAGAAAGTCGTGGATTACAGCAGATTATATCGGATGACCATGAAGAGGAACTGGGTGGTGAAGTAATGGCAAATATTAATAAAACATCACCTACATTAGAACACGTTTCCTCTTTACTTGATATAACTCGAACTTTTTTGGAGAGGGAGAGCAACGTTTCGACAAATATATTTAAATGTCTTAATGCAATTGAAGCTTTTATTGATAAAGAAAAATGGAAAAATGTGGTTCAAACAAAAATACCTGATTATTTTAAATAACTAACAAAGAAACAAAAAATATTTCTGTATAATGAAGTTTCTATATAGTGAAATAATTGTCTGTCCCCGTGGAGATTCACTATACGGAAGTTCGACTGTATAAGTTTCCCTTTGGTCTAATATATGCGTATCTTGTAATGTGTAGACTTGCTTATATGTTGTAGCAAATTAATGGTATATATAGTTTGCATTGACATGCAGTAGTGTGTACCTACTTTTAGCTATTCACTACGAATTTGTCTGCTCTGTTATAATACCATATTTAAGCATTAATGCGCTTGTTTTAATTGCAATCTTTTGTTCTTATAATATGAATATCTTAAAATGTCCAACGTGTATGTACCGATATATCTAAGTACCTATTAAGCGCAATTCGGGGGAGAGCTGTATGTACTTGTTTAAAATTGTAAACACATGTTCTTGCTCTGTTGGTGTTCGAAATACTACAATACTTTTTTTTAGTATTCCTTTTATGTAGACAAAAATGCAGCTTGTTGTGTTATGTTTGACATCAAACAAGTATGAAGCTCATATTATAAATGGGGATGCCACACAATTAGTTGCTGCTACTACTGTGTTGATTGTTATCCCTAATCAGAATTGGGATGTAAAGTGCTATCCACAAGTACACAAGCTTATGGCGATAGCTTGATGTATAAAAAGATATGTGCAAATGCTACGATTTGTTCCTGTAGAGCGTGGTTTATGTTAATCGTAAAAAATTAATTAAAATCAAGCTTTCGTGCAATAGATGGATTGAATAACATAAGACCGTGCCTGTTCTTTGTACGTACAATATTGACGCATTGCATATAGCTTCCTATTGTAATCTCACCACCGAACATAAGCACTTAAAAATGATAAGAAACTAGCTTATAAGCCAACATATTATAATTTTGAATCTAAGTGTCAAAAGTAAACATCTGACAACTGGAATTTTTTATTAGTTATAAAATCATCTATGTTTGTTTGTTTTTTTATAAATCTTTTTATTTAGTTCAAAATAAAACTGAAAAATTCTTAAAATGAAGCAGCTTTCAAACGCCGGTTTATATCACCTTGAATTTGGACAAGGGGAACTTTTTTAGCTGAATATACACCAACAAATTTTATTTCTCTGCGCAGTTAGGTCTAGTATTTATAAGTAGCTATTTTTAGTTGTCTTCTTAGAAAATTTTTTACATAATTATATGCATATTTTCACAATCTATAAGTAGAATAAACTACGTGTAAGGATCCTTCTCCAATTTGGGAAGGCTTACATCGAATGTCCACTTAAAAGTCAAATCATAAAAACTTTATGTTGCGCTCATTCTGAGGCGTGTTTGGTATGTATGTAAACGGATTATGTGAGGCCTTCTGGTGATTTTTTACATTTGATTGGGCGTAACGGAAATAATAACTTGGCAGCCTTAGTTATAACTGGAAATATAACGAACCCAACAAATTAATAAACAGTATACAACTGACAACATTTAGTTTTGATTTGAACGGCGTGTGTGTTAAAACGTTGAGGACGGAGTGTCGGATATATGCTATGGAAAAAATATTGTTTTACACTGGCGCAAAGTATACTCATAATACTGTGAAATAACAAAAAGTACAAAGTTTTAATAACACCTACTAAAATGTTTATTAATCAGTCTACAAAGCAGAATAAAAATTAAGTGTTTGTTTGTGTGTCTGTACTAGCGTAAAGAAATTTGAAACCGAAAAGTAAATAAAACCAAATTCGGATAAAAATCTAAGAGATCAAAGAAGAAAAATGAACTTTATTTATGGCCAAAAAGAATATGTATATCAATAAGCTTCTAGTTGCAGTGTGAATATTGAATAAGAAATATGTATATTCCAGATTAATATATATTTTCTTAAACTGCTTTTAATATTGTTAAACCAGAAACAAGTTACTGTTTACCATTCTGATTGAAAAAAAAGAAGTCAACTAGACTGTCCGTCTGTCATTCGTCAGTTGCGGATGTGCGTTTGTGTTTATGTATTAAGTTAGTTGAATAAAATAAATTCTTGTTTTAGTCAACGCTTTTTTCTTTTATATTTTGTTGCTGCTGCTTCTATTTTTTGTGTTGTGTTTTACTCTGAGGTTTTCCCTTTCGTTTTTACATGTTTTATGTTTTCATACAATATTTATTTTCTTGCCATTTGTTTATTTTGTTTTCCATTGTTTCACGGTAGTTTTCATTCAATGATCGAGCATTACATTCTTTGTTGTTGCTTTACCATGTACCATTTCTACATGCATACATACGTTCCTTGTTATTATTTAATAGTTTGTGTTTGTTGTTCATGTATATATTGTTTGTTGCTTCTATTCCATTTTTAAAGTTATTTTTTGCAGTTTCATCGTTGTTGCTTTAGTCAAGCCTTCAATATTTTATGGCTGTCGCTTTGTTGTTTCTAATGCACCAATATTATGTTGTTGTTTTTAACCTGCTCTATATGCCAGGGTTGGGAGTAGTTTGTTTATATGAAACATTTGAAATGTTGTAAAAAAGCAAGTGATAATATGTATGTAGGTGCAGAAATATGGAAATGAGCATCGTCTAATGAAAATCACCAAAAGTGTGTTTAGAGAAACCACTGCTGTCAGCATGCATACACACGTTCACTAAACTAAAAACAATAATTTGTTCTGTTCATGTAAATGAAGTGTTACCAGAATGGTGACACTAATGCTGTTATTCATACACGATTATTAACATTAAAGTATCTTTAAAGTATAAATTTTGTATCGTTAAAGATGCCTTAAAGCAGTCATTAACTTTAACAACCGTTTCTGAATTAGGGGGCTACTACAGAATGACTATAGCTATGTTCTTATGTACATAACGTATATTATACATAGAAATATCATAACAACATACATGTTGTTAACAAATAACAACAGAAAAGTACCTATAACAAGAGCTCAAAATTCTATGCGTGTTGTTTTTAGGTATGTATGTATGTAATTACGAGAAGGGTGCTATCATAGATTGGTAGATACCTACTTGACACAAGAAATTTTTTTTAAACCCCTAATATGGATATGTATCACAAATAGTGCTACAGCAATATATCATAACTTTTAAACTCAGAGAGCTGTCTATCTCTGAAATGCTTGCCCATTCCGTCGTTTCACCAAAAATAACGCCATCTATTACCAGGTAAATGAAAGTGCGTTTCAAAGTAAAGTCAAACAAAAACGAGACTAGTAACAACATGGTTTAACATGTAAATATTTCAAGTCTAAAACTAATTTTATCAAATATGTATACATATGATGAATTCTTTGAGAAACTTTTTTTAACTTCGTGTGCAAGACTGATTGTGTATTAAACATATTAAAAAATAAATAATTTCAAAAAAGTGTTTCTAAATATTAAAAAAATAAACTCTGAAATTATTGGTAACGCTTATTTCGTCCAATATGTGATAGATTTGAAAGTATCTTAAGTCAGTTATATTGGAAATTTCTGCATAAACTCAAAGTTTTTGCTGTCTCTAGAATTTGATTGATGTGATAAATGTGAGACCTAATGAAATGTAGACTTAAAGACGTACAGACTTTACCCATAACATATGATTGATATTCAATTCTAAGTAACTGTAATTAGCAATATTTTCTTTGGACGGCTGTTCATTTTCAGATTATTGTTGACAAGATCAGTTTGTTGTTTACCTTAGAGAGGTTGCACTTGACAGTAAAGAAATATATTTTGATTTAGAATCCAATATAATTGTTTCTACTGTTTCACTCCGTGCTTATGGAGTATTGAATGAATTAAAAACTTTTTCAATAGCATTGAGCGTTTACGCTTTATTTTTGGGGCAAAAATTTGCCTCTTCCTTAAGAACCTTAAATAGCTTTGGGCTTGATTAAGTTTTTAAATTGGGGCCTTATATATGAAGAAAGTAAATCCAGAACTTTAGGAATGAAAATCGAAATTGAACTCATTCGAAGTAATATTAAACGATTTAGTATACGATATATGTATAATATTTGAGACGGCCAGTAACTGAGTCGTCCTTAAAAGATTTAAAAACAGACAAAAATGATTCAAACTTATTTAGAAACAAGTGTGTGCATCTGATGCATTGCTTAGCGGCATTTAGCTTTCTCAAATACGTTTGCGTTGCTGTTCTTTAATAGAAAAAAAGCTAAAAAATACATGATTAATTAGCGTTTGTATTCAGTTGTTTATTTTATTATGGTATGTGTGTGTTATCCGGTTTAAACTATTTTTGTTTATTAATGATCAAATATTTATTCAAAATGTTTGGAAGTGAATTAATGACTGGATCATCGTATTAATATATATCGTTTTGAAGAGAAAATGAAAAAGCTACATTTAAAAATGTAATTGCAAATTTACTAATTTTGTTTTTACTTGGACCAGTGCTCGCGGTATGAACTCTACTGTTTTTGAAAGACGAGAGCAATGTTAAGAGGCCAGAAGATTGGGAATTTATTATAGTCATTTTATTCTTGACTTCGCCAACGAGTTTTTGCTATAGTGCAATAACAAGCTCTTTGATTTCGATGACAAATGGCCATGTTCCTTTAGTAGCGCAGTGATTTAAAGTGACATTTAAAAAGTTGTTCTTTTCAAAAACTAGTGTACTTTTTCAGCCCTACTGCACTCCTTAATTTTTTAAATATTGTTTTTTTAAGGCCAACTTAAAACACTGCATAAATTTTTCATATATGTATATTTAAGAAGATAAAAAACACTTATTGTTGTTATCTAAATATAAAGTGATAAATTTGGTTTCCCTTCTTGATAGTGAATTCTTACGCATTTCTTAGTTGTAAGAGCATGAATAAGACAACTTTAACAAATCGTTTGATTGATTTATATTGGAAACGGCCGAGGCAATAGTATTTTCCTTACTCTACTTTTTTTTAATTTTGACATTTTTTTATATATCATTTATGGATAAGTTTTACAATATATTTTGTCCAATGAAGTATAGTTTTCCCTGAGATTGATTTTTACTGCGTAATTCTACTATAATATTTCCTTAAGTATAAAATTTAAATATGTTTTTTAAAACAAAAATCTTAAATGATTTAAGAAATATACATTTACACATGTAAAATGCATACAATGCAAAATGTAAGCTTGAGATCTAAAATAAAATTTATTTCTATCTTAAGTTGTGAAATATACAACATCTAAATATAATAATAAGCACAATATAATGTCAAAATTGTGATCAGTTAACATAATATTTTGTATGAAAATAAAATTGAATGTGTTAAATTTCAGATTAAATGCGAGTTCATATATAAAATGAAAACATTAAAAGCGCTCAGTTCATGATTTTACTCTCAGTACTGACCTAAAATCGCCAATTGTAGCTTAGTAAATCGTTGTGGCTGATTTCCATGTAAATTTAATTTGGTGGAGATGTATTGGCAGTTAGACCCGCAATTTTATTTCGAGAATTTATGACATTTCCAGCTCATTACAGGTGTTTTGGCAATGTACATGCGCTATATATTTCCCTCGATGTGACCTTTATATGTTCGACTTACTAGACATTTGGCGATTCGTTTTGCATTTATTGTTTATTAAATGTTGATCTGGCCACAATTATTATTTTGAAATAAGCGTTGTGACGACCTTATTCTTTTCATACATACATATGCATACATACATACGTACGCATGTATGCAGTAGTGATGCGCGAAAAATCGTACTCACATTTGAATGTTGAATATTCAGTAATTTTTAGATATTCTCGAATATATTGTAAGCAAAATATAACAATAATGAATTCATGAACAACTTTTTAGTAATAAAAAAATAGGTTTTGAAAGTTCAATTCATAGATAAATATATGTAAAATTTTCATAATATAAATATCGTGTATAAATATTCGCCTGTTTTAGACAAAATGTTCAGGTAAAACCTATTTAAATTATATTCGATTAATCATAACTTTGTGTAGAATGCACAAGTTTGACACAATTCTGACTAGATCGTCTACATATTTTGGTATAAACTGACTTTTCTACACAGGAAAAGAAATAATTAAATATGTAATGAAACGCACGGCAGTTGGTACAGAAATGTTTGATTTTATCGTTTATATTTTGAAGTTCCTTTTTATACAACATTTTTAATTTATATTATTGCAGGCAATAAGATTTTAACATGCAATATTCGCATTAGTATTCGCGGATATTCAAAATAGGCATTCGGCACATCACTAGCATATAGTAATAAAAGTTGAGCGGCTTTTTGAAATTAACTTCTTCAGCACAAACTTTTTTTTTTCATATCAAAGAAAAACTGGTTTTACACTTTTTATGTGGCATTAAATAAATAATGTAATAGGATGGTGTAATTTTCAATAATCTTCGATCTCTCTCAATCACAATTAATTTCTTAAAAAATATGTAGTTACGAAGACATTGAAATTGCAAGTGCTAAAATGTGATATCCTGAAAAATGGATGACTACAAATATGTTTAGTGTCAAGTGGCAACAAGAAAAATCACAATTCTTATTTATTCAACAATATTTAGTTTTTTCAATATCGGGTATCGTAAGCAGTCGTCTCATATCGCAAATCTAACTTTTGCTTATGTTGGTTTACGTGTGTTTCGGTCAATCTGTCTAGCAATTGTTTCAGTTTGTTTTTATTATTTTTTATGCACTTGCTTTTGCTTTTTGTGGCATTGTTGTGTGCATTTTATCGTTTCTTCTAGTAATACTTCTTTAGTGTTTGTTTTTGTGTTTTTGTTTTAAAATGTTGGCGAAAGGCTGCCAGATGTATTGTATTTATTTTAAGTTTTTGGATTTTTTTGCAGTTTTATGCTATAAACACAACTGGGACGAACGACGAATTTTTCGTAACGAAAATTCGTCGTTGGAAATAAACCACGTTTATGTAATTGAAAATAGGTTTATTTCTATTTCTTACGCCGACGAATGACGAATAAGTCAATGACGTTTTACATTAAAATTTGTTCGTGTATAGCAAATAAAGTAACTTCTCGCTTTAAGAATTGTTTTTTTATTTACAGCACTTAAATTATAAATAAACTCTTTCTTAATGACATAAAATATTCTTTTAATTCGATTTTGTCTTATATTAAATATGGTTGCACTTTTTGTTCACGTTTTTCCATTATTTTATTTATTTTTTTATCTACATAACAAATAATATTAAATGATATTGACAGCAGTTATTTTCGCTCTAATTGTGTGTTATTCGACGAACTTACGTTTCGAATTCTTGTCGTAATTGTGTTTATACCGCCGGTGCCTCGCAGACATTATTAGATATAAAAGCTTTTCCTTAGCATGTTCATCTTAAGTAGGAAATTCTTCTCCCCATATGATGACCTTAATAAGTATATCACATCCGACCCAAAATGGAATAGACTACCTTGTAAATCGTCTCAATGATGAGCTCTACTGAAATCAGGGAACTTGTTCGCGAAACCTAGTCTATTTACGCACAGCGCGTAACAAATTGTATTACAAAGAGAATTTGTTCGAACCTCTAAAGATGTACTACTTACAATTGGAGAAGGTTTCCTACTAATAAAAAAAGGTATACACTTAATGTAAATGAAAATAATTTATATTTGGGAATAGCTCCTCTGATTACAATTATTCTCACTACCCCAAAATTTTTTAAAACACGTCTTGCCTTCATATTGAATAATTAGGGTGGTCCCCATAAAAAATTGTTTTACTTGAATAATTTACTTTGGTACATATACTGAGTTTATATAATTTTGACTGTTGCATTTCGTAAGTTATGTAATTTTGATAAGGTTTGACCTTCTTGGCTGTCAAACTCTAGTTGTTGACATGTTCTCATGCAAGAAAACTAATTGATTTTGCATACCTGAAAAATTTTATAAAAAATGTATGCTATAAATCTCGCCCGAATTTCGGAAAGAGGGTGACATTATGTGCTATTTTTTAAACAATTTCAAGTTCAGAAATCTCTAAACGTTCTTCTCATACGACCAATTGATGATATAAAATCAATAAGCAGAATTTCTTTTCGGCGAAATTCTTGATTTTATTGGGGAAAGGGAGAAAGATGTATCTGGCATCAGCGTGGTTTCATCTTTGGCATCTGATATATTGTAATACCGATCGGCATACAAAAACAAATATAAATGTAAATAACACGTTTTAGTTCTTTAAAGACTGACTGAAAACATTTTATAATCCAATGAAATACTTAAAAAGTTAAATAAATAAAAGTAAAAACAATATAAAAAACATCGTTTTAACGCGAATGAAAAATATTCTGAAATATGTGCATGTCATGCACAGTGTTTACTAAGAAGTTTCAAGTTGAAAATAAAATTTGAAACCCAAAAAAATTGAATCCATTAAAATAACATTTTAAAATAGTTATGCGTGCATCATGATATTTGAAAACAACATGATTTAAATATTCTATCTAGTTGAGCTGCATGTAATTGTATTTTCTTGTTTGGGTTGTTTTTTGTCCAAGTTCTGTGTAATTTAGTACGTAAAAATACAGTGATTGAATTAAAACTTTACACATTTTGGAAAGTGCATAAATAAATATAAAAGTTTAGTTTGAATTAGTTTTTGCTGTTCATATATTACAAATCACATGACATTTCATATCTTATAAATTACATGACATTTAAATGCGAACTTAACGACAACTTTTGGTGAAATCTCATCCTGAAGACAACATGTTTTCTTAAAGAAAAAAACAGAAAAAGTGTGAAAACCCCATGGTATGTATGTACGAAATAAATACTTTTCACTTATTCAAATTTTCAGTAGAATATACGCTCAGCTGACCCAATTGAATTGAAAATATTTAAATTTTTGCTGGCTTGTTGTTGTTCCTTTAAACTTGGCAAGGTTAAAAGGCCCTCATATACATATAAATGTGATGTCTGTTTTCTTTTGAAACTATTACTTTGTTTATTTTTCATATTTTTTCTCTCATTATTATTTATAATAGTCCATGAAAAAATCAATATTTGTTGTTAGAAAATTTTGTATATGCCTCAATAAGAATGTACATACACTCATACATACATACATAAGTATGTATATCCATATATTTGTATACAAAAGCACATGAAATTCAAGAGTAATAATTACATGAACATGAAATAAATGAAATTTTTATAATAACATTTTTATTAAATGAAAATTAAAAACGCAAAATTTGCTTCCGGGCTTAGTTTGGAATCAGTTCTGTAACACAGTTTATAGAATTGAATGAGAAAATTTATGAAATATTTAGCCTCAGCTGCTTTGTGGAAATTGTTCTTATTTAAATGATTTAGGAATTGTAAAACGTTACAATTTTATATATTTTTATTATAATAAAATCTTCGGCATATTGTTTTCGCCTGCTTCTTAACATTTTAGTGTTTTTTCTTCAAAAAAGTTGAAGTGAAACACATAATAGTTTCATTGGGCCATAGTCTAGTGAATAATAGTGCTTTTCAATTTGTTATCCATACAATTTTGCTTAAACAATTTTATATTGAATACATACTTTATTAAAATGGTAGCACAGAAATAATTTATATTGGAATGATATTTAAGTATCTTATGTTCGATAAAATTTTGTTGCAATAAATCACTTCCTATAATATATACTAGAAATTGTTTAATTGACATTGGAATAAATATATTTGTTACATCGAAGTACATATTGATATATCACATCCAGACTTTAAAAAATCGCTCATTGGTACTGTATCTATAATGAACGTTTTGTCACATCTCAGAGACAATTTCGTCATAAATTAAAACAAACATGTGTTTTTCTCGCTAGACTGGGTCTGTATTTATTTATTCTTTTCAGCGAGCAACAGCTGTCTCCTAAGGCAATTTCTAGCTAATTTATGGAAAAAGGTGTCTGTTAGGTTTTAGTTAGAAAAGTTTTCGCTTTGAACTGTCAAATATATTTATAATAAAAAAACGCGAGAGTTCAGATTTTACTCCTAAAAATTAATTGTTTGTTGTTCAGTTAGAACCGACGATTTTACTTTTGCCACCGTCGTTAAAAAATCTTTAAGATAGACCAGACTTGGTCACCGACAATGGTGCCGGCTTCGGGTAATATTTGCTGACATAATGACTTAATATTATTTCATAGTTTTCGACTTGAACTGCACTGTTTTCTCACTTTCCGAGAAACGATGGATTATTTTGTTTCACAACTCTTCGACGCGAACACTTCTTCCTAAAATAACAGAAAGTTATATCTTTTTAAAATCGCTTTATGCTCAAAATCTTAGAAAATATATATTTCACTGAGACCGGTACTGAGAGGGTGGTGTTGAGAGGACAGACGGAGAAGCTTAAGAAGAGATATATTTTTTGCTAGCAATTTTCGTTTATCAAATTGCAAACTCTATCGACGAATTTTAGCTGTATTACGCTCTTTTAATAAATGATAATGTCAATATCTGTCGGGACTGTCGAATGGCCCATGATATGTGTTCATGCACTAATGCAGCCCGAACTCCAGTTCTTCAGCTTCACAGACATCGTGTTCACTTCAGCCAAAAACAAGCATTTTATTAATATTGCCTTTAAACAACTAATATTCTGTTAATTTTACCTCGCGTTAAAATATAGTAGGCGTACAGATATCGATCGGTACTGTATGGGCAATAAGACGTATCAATCCACCTCTAATACACTCTCTAAATGTTGAATGCCACGTAATGAGGTCCTTTTAGCCTCAGCTTCAACATAAGAAATCAATATACGCTCTACTTCCCATATAGCGCATGATTTTTTATGGTAACGTACAGAATTACATCCAAAACAATAATGGCGAGTGAGAGATAATATATCAGGATTTTATAGCCGACTTTCAAATATGTTTTATTTAAAAATCGACTCAAATGCATTATAAATTAAATAAATATGATCAAATCGCAGTATTTCATAACAACATTTGATGTTAGAATTTTTGTTTGGGCGTTAAATGTGAGTCACTTTTTCTTGATTTTGTGGCCAATATATGTAGTATGTCCACTGCATGATTTAAAATTAAAGTTTCATACACAATATTCTCACAATTTTCGTAATGTTATTTTTATTTTGAGTATGTATGAATATACATATAATTATATGTATTTTTATTGATTATAAAGTTTTAATTTGCTTAAAAATTTTGTGTATTTGTTGCTTTGAGTCATTAAATAGCAATTAGCTGATAATGCAGAATTTTTATCAATTAATTGACATTAAACGTACACATGTACACATGCCCATGTAACTAAGTACACATACATGCTGTAGTACGAGAGTGTAAGCATTTCAGTGCGAGTTATTATTAAATTTAAACAATGATCTTAAAACGTTGTGGAAAATAAATTATAAGTATTTTAAACATGAAATCAATAATGACGTCTGACTAAACTTTTATTTAACGAAAGAAAGCGAGGTTTCAAACTTGAACAAAAATATAGTTTTCATGACGAGAAATAAAATTGTCTTGTGAGTCGGTGAATTGAAAGTGTCAAGGGTTGTGGAAAAATTAGATGGTGTATTCCCTGCAGTCCCATTATAAAAAAACTAATAACAATAGTATCTAACACTGGGATTGGCACTGTAATGGATTGACCTTGAGCTATGTGAAAGCCATAACAATATGTTTGAATTAATCTGTTTGAGTTTCGATTACTACGATATAGATAAGTAGTTAGTTAATGCACTAAATGTCTGTCTCTTTGCGTTCAGAACTGACGCGTAGCGAATTGGTAATCTTTTCCATTTTTGTACGCCGCACATTTCTTTGGTGGTACACTTCTACTTATCTTATGATCTACAATATTGATGAAATAGGCACGATTTAAAGAATACTTTATCTAGTTATGCACAATATGTTTAGTGTCGTAGCACAATAGTGGCCAAAATATTTTTTTTATTTTTTTCAAGCAACAAAATTTTTTCCTAGTTAATAAAAGTTCATGAGCAAGTTTTTTAACGGCTTTTCTATACCTTTATGCAATTAGAAATCCCTTGGATAACAATGAAAGTATTTATAAGGCAAAATGAAAAATAAAATCTCAATTGAATTGTTAATAAACTAATTTTTTGACATATTGTCATTGTACTATTATAATATGAAAATAGAGTCATATCGAATAAAATTTGTTTGTTGGGTTTGGTTTGTATAAGTTTCATAGAATGCTACACTTATTATAATGTGATTTTTTCAAATTGTTTGTGAATTTTTATAGTTAATTTATTTAACATAATTCAAAGATGGTTTTTGGAAGTCTTTTAATAAGTTGAGAAGTTTGAAACTTTGCAAAACTGTGGTTGAAGTCTACTGACGATTTGGTAAGAAGCGCCAATGAAATGCATATAGACATTGCTTAGTCACCCAACAAATAAATTTCATATTATAATAGTACAATGACAATATGTCAAAAAATTAGTTTATTAAAAAGTTGTTAAAATAAAACTTTCTAGGTTTATGGATCTCCATGCAATTTTGCCTCTAACTCAATTATAAAAAATTATTCAATATAATTTTCTGCGATTCTTTATTAAAATTATTGACTAATTTTTGAAAAATATAAATTTTTTTGTGAGTCTAAATGATTATGTTCTGATCTCCACAGGGCTCGGGTTTAGGACCATTGCAGTATAATTTGTACTGTTCTGATATGCCGCAACCCAGGAGAGTATAATGCGCAGCATATGCAAATAACACTTGTTTATATGTGTCTCACCAGTGTGGAAAAATGTGGTTATAGACTTACAGTTAGCTTTAGATCAGTTTATGGCTTATTTTCACAGGTGGAAAATTAAAATTAATAAAACAAAAGCAGTGCAATATTTTTTACTCGTAGAAGAAATTTATGTTTATATCCAACAAATCCACGCAAA
Source organism: Linnaemya vulpina (assembly GCA_963675445.1). Classification (NCBI taxonomy): domain Eukaryota; kingdom Metazoa; phylum Arthropoda; class Insecta; order Diptera; family Tachinidae; genus Linnaemya; species Linnaemya vulpina. The sequence goes on along the minus strand of OY776280.1, from coordinate 45,502,203 downwards.
GTCAATGTGCAATGGAGTGATAATGTTGTACTAGACAAAATGCTAATATTTGAACTGCATATCAAGAAACAGATTGAAAAATTCAATTTAGCAAAAGCAATGTTATATCCTCTAATCGGACGTAAATCATTTGTAAGTCGTGACAATAAAATAATCCTGGCTAAAGTAATTTTTCCATCTAAAATTTTGTATGCTTGTCCAGTTTGCGGCGTTTGCGCAAAATCTCATAATAAAAAAATCAAATCTGTCAAAATAAGCTATCAAAGATGATGCTTAATTTACCATGGCATTTCCCCACCAAAGACATCCACGAAGAAAATAATATAAAGTTCATTATTGAAAAAATAAATTTTTTATCAGAACGCTCCAAGATTTCTTGTAGCATGTCTAGTAACCCACTAATTTCGGGCCTTTATTAAGAAGACCAATTTATTTGATTATATCACCATACAGGTATATGTATACTTAAATGCGTATATATGACTTATAATTATAAACACGTGTGTATGATTGTAGATGATTATCAGATACCTTCTTCTTTTATATTAATTTATATAAAATATTAAATCAGAGGTTTTCTTAATAACACTAGTTTCCTCTGAAGTAAACTGAATATGATTTTATAGATGAAAAGTTAGTATAATGACTAAAACTCTGTAAATTGTGTCATAACTGTAGGTTAAGTGATAAAAAAAAAATTTTTTAATAAATAAAAAAAAAGTAATTGTGTTTACTACCTTTTTTTCTACCGATCATTCAAACTCTTGTAATGATGTGGTTACAACACATCGCGCTCTCAGACAGCTTGCACGGTAAGCCTTTATCTGTATCAGTAGCCTGCATAAAATATCATTTCGGTCGAGGTGTTGATATAATTAAAAAAAATATATTTAACTCAATGTGACATATTTTCTTCTAGATTTGTTTGAAAAGTTTGCAAACTGACGTTGCAGCGTTCACTTAGCTCTTAGTTAAAGTAGATGTAATGATCTGTTCAACACTAACTTTTCTTATCTTTTATATGTCCTCAGTCATGGTGGTTACTTAGTTCCATTAAAAATTTATGTATTGATAATCAAAAAACGTATTAATCGTACAGTTAAATTGCCTGCATCGTACTTAGTACCAAAAATTATATTCGGGTTAATATCGGAGCTAAAAATAATGAATATCAAATATAAAAGGTCGATCTCAGCAAATTACAACCAGCAAATTAAAAAGGAAAAAATCTTTCGCGATAGAATTATTTGTTTCGTTCGAACAACGACAAGTAATTTTAATAATTTACCTTTATATATCTTACCATATATTCAGCCATTCATAATATATATTTAGTTGCAGATATCAGTTTCATTTTGTTTTGAATTTTAATATGTTTACAGAGACAAAAAAAATGCACTGTTATGAAATTTTCTGAAATATGGTCGCATAGTTTGCGGCAGTTCATATAATCAGCTCGTAGTGATTTTTCGCTCATTTCGTTATTAAATCTTAGAAACAAAATTGTTTCCCTTCTGTAAATTACTAGTCGTATCAACATGCGTAATCGCTAGAACACACCCTCCTCTAGTTGAAGATTCTCAATTAAACATTTAAAATTTCAATCCTATTCACACACTTGAAGAGATTTATCAAATACGCAGGAATCCGTGATGAATAAATTACTGATATTCATAAGATTTTATCACTTGTATTTCAATTAAAACAAATACAATTTTATTCATACCAGCATATGAAGATACATTGTATGCACACACACACGTATACACATACATAATTGTGATAAAACTTTCATTGAAAGTTATCTGTTTTATTGATTAAATAAACTTTTTTATATAGTTTACAATTAAATTTAGCCTTCAACTGTGCTGATTGCAGGTGATAATGAACATTTTTTGAAAAGGCGTAAATATCAATGACAATTAAGAACGCAACTGTAAAGAGATGCTAAACTGAGTTATTTATTTAAAAATAGTTGTCTTAAAAGTGGTATGAATAATATTGAAAATTTTTTTACATTAGTTTCTAAAATATTTGAAAATTTCCTTGAAATAAAAAAAAAATTTAAACTTTTCACACCTAAATATATTTTTATGATGTAATTAGAAACAATCCTCGACGTACGTTCACACTTGTCAAACATTTGCCTGAGAGCCGTAACCACTAAATGCTTCTTTGTTTTTAACTAAAATCTTATACAGTGACATAGATTTATGGGAAGCTATTGAACACTTATCTGCATTAAGAGTTACTCCATTATTAGTTAGTGGTTACGATTTTTTATGAAAATATCAAATAAATGTTAACGTATCTTTACAATGTGTTGTAGTTAATAATTACTGTGCTGATACGCATCAAATGCAGATAAGTTTAAGTGTCTTCTTGAGACCTCAAACTATGTGAAGCTTTCCAATGTTTTTAAAAACTTTTAATATTATTTGTTGTATTACACACCATATCATATTGGACTTCAGAAAAAAAATACAAAATATACAAAAACTTTTATAAGAATCAAATTAACTCAAAAATACCTACTAAATCACCGGTATTTTACTAACATCGGAGAATGATAAAATACCTAAAAGTGTACTCCAAAACTATGTGAGGCGTATTTACAACAGAAAATATTATTAAATAAAGCGCATTTCAAGCCATATCCCCCTCATGTTGGTGCACGATAAGTTAATTAAAATTATACTACAGCATCTGTGGACTGATAAAAATTACACCCATTTCTCTCTAATTTGTTTGCAGAAGCTACTGGAACTTGTGATCTTGCTCGATAGTTAGCTATACTGTAATTTACGTCACTTTAATAGATCTGAGAAAAAACATCGAAACATCTATCGACTACGTAATTCGATGTTTTGATGCGCGAATGCACAATATTTTGCGAACCAGAATTATAAAATGTATTATTCATATTCGTTATATTTTAAAAATATTGCACAAAATCTTGCATATAAAATAACAACCTGCATATTTTCTATTTGTGAAAATAGAAACCTGTATTGCGGAATATTGTTAAATTTTAGGCTTCATAATAATAAATAAATAATAATTCATGACACACGAAGAGTCACAGAGGATTTAATTTTGTTATTCTATTTGTGAGTTTTACGTTATATTTTATATATTTTCAATTGTGGATCCTAATCTTCCTTGATGTTAATACGATATGAAGTAAAAAGTAGCAGAAAAAGTTTAAAATATATTGATATCTCGCAATTATTTGGTCCGTTCGAGTACTTATCAATTAAAATCTTGCAACAGCGTGAATAATGGTTAAATAAAAATTATAATGAATATTCAACAAATTTATTTCAATTTTGCTCTAACGAACAAAATCTTTCGATATTAAACAAGAAATAATTCGAAGAACTTTTGATGAAAATTTAAATAATCGAATAATTATTCGGTAAAATTTTTATAAGAATTCGACTATATATTAGAATAATTATATAATTTAAAGTCGATTTTAGTAGGATCCGTTGAGTAGGTAAACACCTCAAATAAAAATACTTGTGTAAGGATGTTTGTATGTATATAATGATCGTGAATGCTCATAGAAATCTCATTTGAACAACACTTTGATGCCTCTAGAGTCTAGACACAGCAATTATGGAGCTAGAAACAAATAATACGTCTTTAATAGAACTCATAAATGTTTTGGAGTTCCTAATCAAAAGTTAAATAAATAATAATAACCGCTCTTCTACAGACGTAATCAAAAGCTTTAAAACTCGAATTACTGAACGATACATCAAATTATTAAAGCCTTTTATATATTTTTTCACTATGCGCTAAAGTTCGACAAGAGTATGCTAATATTTTGTGTTCGAGATTATAATATGATAATATACAAAATATCCCTTATTACGTCGAAGAAAGAGATGAAGCTTCCGAGTAGAAGGACAATATGTTACTAACTGTTTAAAAAGTCTATTGATAAAGTGAAAAATATTAATGAAGTTGATTTAAATTATTTCACAAAATCAAGGAAAATAACCGACTAACTTGATGAGCTTTTCAATGCCATTGGAAGCGTGTTGCCAACGTTAAGAACTTGTGAAAGAGACTTCTCTACTTCTTCCCTTATTAAAAGCAAAAAAAATAAAATTCGTTTACAAGAATACAAAGTAAAAACTGAGTTATCTATTGTTCTATATAATTATTTGAAAATGCATGTACGTGTACATGTTCAATTTTTCATGAATATGATCTTAGTTTTAATAATAATCGCTAATTTATGTTGAAAATTTTAGAGTTTTTTGTAATAAATTGTTATGACAGTTATACGAGTATATAACATTGGAAAATTATTTGAATGTTTATTTATTTGAATATTCTAAAAGAACAACACTAGTAAATACTGTCAATAAAAACTTGTGAATAGAAAAATACGCAAACGGACAAATTGCAAAATCAAGCCTATTGCAGCTTACAATTAGTTAAAATGATATAAATTGCATTTGCATTTCTAATAAACTTAAGAAAAAAGATAGACACTGTTGGTGTCGAAAAATTTTTTAATATTCTAAAATTTCAAAAAATTATTTGCTAATAATACTTTTAAAAAGATGTGTGTGAAGATAAATATGCCGAGTTAAATATGTTTTGACGTAAGCCGTTACGTCATGGCATATTTAGCCTTGAAGTTAAATATGTTATGAAGTAAAGAAAAAGAAAAAATAAATTTTATCCAATAAAGAAAATATGTTATATATAATGAATTTTAAAAAATTTTTAATAATATTAAACTCTAAAATGATGATAATTAATATAATAAAATATTAAAAAAATAAAATATTCAAAATGTGCGTTTCATAAAATTGCAATCTTACATGGTCTTGGAGGGATTTTGACCAATGTGGCCAAATAAGGAGTTGGCATGCATGGCCACTATATAGGAATTGATTATCGGACTGTATTCTATGAAATAAAACAGCCGTCATAGCTGAATTGAGTTTATGAACATTTTTACAGGCCATCAAAGTTCAATTTTGTTCGAGTGTATGACGTTCTTGGAGGGATTTTGGCCAATGTGGCAAAATAAGGAGTTGGCATGCATGGCCACTATATAGGAATTGATTATCGGACTGTATTCTATTAAATAAAACAGCCGTCATAGCTGAATTGAGTTTGTGAAAAATTTTACAGGCCATCAAAGTTCAATTTTGTTCGAGTGTATGACGTTCTTGGAGGGATTTTGGCCAATGTGGCCAAATAAGGACTTGGCATGCATGGCCACTATATAGGAAGTGATTATTGGACTGTATTCTATTAAACAAAATAACTGTCATAGCTGAATTGAGTTTGTGAAAAATTTTACAGGCCATCAAAGTTCAATTTTGTTCGAGTGTATGACGTTCATGGAGGGATTTTGGTCAATGTGGCCAAATAAGCACTTGGCATGCATGGCCACTATATAGGAAGTGATTATTGGACTGTATTCTTTTTTATTATTAGTTAAAATGATATAAATTGCATTTGCATTTCTAATAAACTTAAGAAAAAAGATAGACACTGTTGGTGTCGAAAAATTTTTTTATATTCTAAAATTTCAAAAAATTATTTGCTAATAATACTTTTAAAAAGTAAAATCTGCGTTCCATTAACCTCTGCCATTAAAAATTTATGTTTTAAAATGTCTACGATAGTTTTTGCAAAAGGAAAAAAATAAAAATTTCGTAACATTATGCAGAGTATATTTCATATTACATACATATGTATTTATTAAAAAGTAAAGTGTGATAACACTTTAATTATTTCTATAGCTGCAGGAGCTCTTTGAAATAATCTCTTAGAAAAATAATTTTGTTTAAGCGGTTCTTTTCTTTAGTCTTGATAAATCTTGATTTGGATATTCTTGAACTTATTGTAGACGGTGGAAACATCGAAAGATAAGAATATCTAATTTCTCAGTATTTTTTTTTAGATTTCGTTAAGATATGAAATCTTCGATTCGAGTCCTAATGAAATCTTATAATGTCATACGTAAAAAATATGTTATGCTTGTTCGAGTGTTATTTCACAAACAGTATAGGAATCTATCACATTCTTAGGTTTCTTAAATATGTGAAATTCCCTGAAAATACTTGTACGGTATTTATTTACAATAAAAGTTTATTTCCTTGCGCCAATAACCATAGAAGACACATAAATTTTTTTATATATTATTTTGGACACATATGTCGACTTTGTATGTTTTTGTTAAGTTTGTGATTTTGTTTTATTTTATTTTTTTAGAAAAAACCAACTACCGTCACATTTTCATATTCATACGTATTAGACATTATAGGTCTAATTTCCCACGTAAAAGCATATGGATATCCATTTGAAACCCAAAATACTCATCCCTTTTGATCAGGGGTCACAAACCAAATGGAAAAAGTATTTAAATACATGCATGTATGTTGTCCAGTTTATATTTAGCTTATTTTTAGATTTCCTTTTGCCATAAATAGACTACGTTTTGTTGCCTTTCTTATATTTTCTGTTAATGGTATTCCTTATTTGATATTATATTAGTCTTAACATTCCCTTAGCCATTGAGCTATCTAAGCCATTTATATGTTATATATTACTACAATAAACTTTTCGTAGAAAACTAAATAAAAGTCAAGAAAAAAACATTTAACACATACTTGCTCCCACCGAGATATTTATTCATACGTCAAACACCGACACATTTCGTAAGAAAGTCTTAATCTTGAAAAAAAAAACTTTATGGTGTCATCGATCTTAAAAGATTTTTGATATGAAACAAAACCTGTGAACCTGGTGCACATAAAGTTTTAGGACTTATTTTTTCCACAATTTAATCGTTTAGCCTTTAGTTCATTAAAAAATAGTTGACATGTAATTCTTAGAATTCCTAAAATATGCGCACACATTAAGTTAAAATAAAATTAAAATATAGGCAAATTTCAATGTCTCGAACACACTCATGTTCCTTCGCAGTTTCAAATATTTAATAAGTCTAGTTTGTGTATGAAAGTTGTAAAAGAATGTGTATGAAGCAAGGCAGATTAAACAGGTACTCGCACTAGTACAACAATCTACAACAGTAACAACCACACGCATTTTGTTGGTAGAATATTACTGGGAAATGTCAAAATCTTAAGACATTTGCTTGAAAAAAAAACGTGGCTGAATAAATGTCAAAGCAGATTAATTATTTTATTTTGCAAAGTATTATTGCGTTGGGAGTTTATTTAAGGCAATTATTAATTCTATAAATTGAAATATATTATATGCTGAAACGTTTATTACAGATACCTCATCTCATTTGTAATGGCGCAGTTATATGGCTATTGTCTTGAAGGCAGATTATTTTGCAATGTGTTTTTGCGTTGGGAGTTTGTAATGCCAAATGGCAGTGTTTCCGATCGAAACGTACATAGTTTAATGTTTTCATAACACCATCAACTAGAACGTTGTATAAATGTATACAATTCTTTTAGCTTTCCTTTTGTTTATACAAAATACGAATTTCTACATCAGATCCATCTGCTTTGTTTTGTGAAACAAACTTTGTAAGCTTGTCTTTAAGCAGTATTGGCAAATATAATGTGAGATTAAATTAAAAGCATTCAAATTTTGGTTATATAAATTTACACATACATACATATATGTAATAATAATTATTTTTGTTAAAACTGATAGTAACACGCGCGTATGTGGTCTGGTTACCGGCGCCTTTTTTGCATATATTTTATGAATTAATTTGTAAAGTATATTACATATAAATAAATAAATAAAACTAATAATTTGCAAAATATTTTATTTAAAAAAAAGCCTGCATTTATTATGCTTGCATTTCATTGGTTCTTACACCAAATCTTCAGTAGACTTTTACCAAAAACAAACAAATTAATTGCTATTTTAAAATAAAGTATTTGTTTGTTTTTGGTCAAGTATGTCTATATGCACGCATTTATTGGATAGTGATGATGATTTTAATAAACTAATTTTTTGACATATTGTCATTGTACTATTATAATATGAAATTTATTTGTTGGGTGACTAAGCAATGTCTATATGCATTTCATTGGCGCTTCTTACCAAATCGTCAGTAGACTTCAACCACAGTTTTGCAAAGTTTCAAACTTCTCAACTTATTAAAAGACTTCCAAAAACCATCTGAGAATTATGTTAAATAAATTAACTATAAAAATTCACAAACAATTTGAAAAAATCACATTATAATAAGTGTAGCAGGGTATGGTTTTGTATAAGTTTCATAGCCTGCTACACTTATTATATTGTGATTTTTGACATTTGACTGGTACGTAAACAAAAGACAGCTGCGCTACCGAAAGCACCTGTTTAATCTGCCTTGGTATGAAGATATATTAAATTCAACTGACCAAGACGCAAGCCGGTATGTGTAACAAACCTGTCGTGCATTTAACAGATCTCTGTTAGCCACTTAACAGTTTGTGTAGCATTTGATTAAATGTACTTAGGAACCCAAATCCAGGAATTGGAGACCAATCAATACGCGAATATATGACTAAAGAGATACTTAATGAAAATCTATATACCAATGAAATATATTTAAAGTATAAAATATTGTACAAATGCTAATTTGAAAATATATTATTTCCTGGGGCGATAAGTGATCATTGTCGGAAAATTGGATATGGTACCAATAGGCCACTGTATAGAAATTGTTGTCCGGAGATCCTTTTATACGGCAGAAAAAGACCTCGTATAACTGTATATGTAAAATTTCCCAAAACACATCAAGTGTTATAGGGCTATTACACTGACGTACATGTCGGCCGACATGCTCGACGGCGAAGTTTACGTTTTGCTATTACACTATCGAACGCTGATGGCGTACTTCATTATACAAAAATTTTTAAAGCGAAAGCATGGCAATGAAGCCAATTACAAGAGGACGAAAATGAAGATAAATTTAATTTATTGTACCCAATAATAATTAATTGCATATTGTGGTATATATATAATTTTTTTTACACAATTGTGGCAGATTTTTATATAATTCAATTAATTCTTCCCAAAAACTAACGTTACTGAAAGACATATTTTTCGCAACTTTCCGATCAACACACAGCAATGCCACCGGCAAAGGCAACAAGTGAACTGAATTTTTATATGAAGCACGACCGACACGTTATTACACCAGTATTATGGTACGCCACGAACATCAGATAATCAAAAATTTTTGAAAACCGACCAACATGTCTCACGACATGCTATTACACCAGGAGATTTGGTACGTTGTCGAGCATGTTGGCCAACATGTACGTCAGTGTAATAGCCCTATTATGCGTGTTGGTTTTGCTCTTCTAGCATGTGTACACTCTGATTCAGATTTAAAACAGAACATTTAATAAAGGTGTCGGATGAAAATAAAAAGAAAAAATTATTCGAATTACTTTCATTTGCAAATTTTGAAATAAAATCATAAAATTTTTTTTTTAGTTTTTTGGCTAAATCGATCTAACGAGAAATTTTATTTTCTATCTTCTCGCTACTGTCTCCGTAGCAGTCCTCTAGCATAACAAAAATGAAAGTGTTCAGGCATATGTCAAGCACGCTACACACGCCTGAAATCAAGCATTTAAACAATGTACAACAGACTACGACCTGTTAAAAATAGAATACATGTGCGTATATAAGAGTGATTTGGGGTATTCACACTGTGTGTTATTTAGTCATAAAGTCATAATATTTTAGACCAGTTTAAGAAAGTTGTTGTGCTGCATACAAAAAAGCCATAAAATAATAGCACTATTTCAGGTATATTTTTGTTTTGCCATAAAATAGCTCTAGAGATCTGAGTCGAACGGCAAAAAATCTTTAGGCGAGGCGGCAATAGTATAAGTTTGCCGCCGCTGCCGTTACTTATATTCATACCTATACGTTTGTACATTAAATATTTTTTTAACAAAAAAAAAAAAAAAAAAAAAAAAAAATTAAACGAGAACAATCGCAAAAACTAAATATACACAAGTGAAACAGTTTTCTCGTTTAACTGATGTAGCTGGCAGCCACTGAATGTTTTTTCGAATGCCGCCGAAAAAAGAATTTATTCCGCTCATATCAAGACAGCAGCAGTTTTAATTTAAACATACAAAATCATTTTGATATTCTTGAGCATACAAGGTTATGACGGGTTGTTCACATTAGTCATATTTGTGCTATTATTTTATGACTTATGACTTAATGACTACAGTTTCGAGCCCTCAATTACTTTCACTACCGCAGGTAACACGGCTACTGGTTGTTGTCCATGTTGTTTTTGTGGTTGCAGTCAAATTAAACGAACTTCTATTTTGGTGAGCGACAATGAGCAGATGCAATGTTTCCAGTAGAATACAAGTGAATTGACTTATTGTAAACTTTAAAATAAATTGTTTTATCATAAAAAATGAATATCAAATTATATAAGCAAATGAAATGATTTCTTGTTATACTTTGTCGGTTTCAAATTTATTTTATTGAAATAACACTACTTAAGAATATTATGTATATGGCAGGGGCTATACTGGCGGATGTACAGAATCGTACTACAAACAGCAATTCATGATTATTGATTTAGTAGCTGACTATACAGCGACAATTGTTGTTAGCGGCATTTGCAGTCATTGTTGTCGGTATCCTACTGTGGTGAATGTGTTTAATGCTTTAAGAGTATTTTGCTGAAGATCGATTTTAAAAATAATACATAATATCGATGCCTGAGCTCTCTTCCAATAAAAAATTCAATAAAAATTATATCAAAAGTTGTAGAATTTCTGCGTCGCATATAATTACCAGAAAGTCAGGATGTAGCTGGTAAATCAGTATGTTCAGCACTCAAATTCATAATAATATTAAGAATAACCAAAGCATATTAATATAATTGGTTTTGCAAAAAGAAACGGTTTAGCAAAAATATGTTTTTATCGTGTAAATCCCCTGTAAGTTGTTCAAAGTGCAACATTAAAACCACTAATAAAATTGTAAATGTTTATTTCTCTGGCTTTTTATAACAAATTTTCGATTTTTAATTGTTGCAAATTAAATAACAATAAATATAAATACATTTTTAATTGCCTCGTAATCCGGTGTTGAAATAAAATTTTATTTTCAAAACGTACTAAATTAAAATTTTTATTGTATACAGATACAAATGGGAGGGAGCAAATTGTGTGCGAAATAAAAATAATGAAGCATTTGTTGTTGACTGTTTTTGTCGATGACCACCACCAAATAAGGGATATTTTTTCTAGTCGTCAATTTCAGTTCTCATCATGATTTTATTGAGTTTTATTTCGGTATTATATGTTCACTTTTTATGTCTATTGAAAAAAATATTGATCTTGTTACTAAAACCTTCCATTGCGGTTAATACCTGTTGACTGGCTAGTTGCTGCTACTAAAGTTGACTTAAAACAATCACATACATGTGGGTATGTACATACATATACACACATATGTATGTGTGTATATGCATCGTGTGTTTACTAAAAAATATTGACGTTGACTTAAAGTTGCTTAATCTGTTTTTGTATTTTCTAATGTCTATTTGTCTGCTGTTTATTTAATAGTTGGAAATACAAGTTAATATATGTATGCATGTGCATGTACATTTACATTAGGAGGGTCCATATTTTCAAGTAAAAATTTCAAAATCAGTAGAAAATGGGTAAATAATATAGAAACTGTTAAGGTGAGGTGAGTTAAACGAAACACCGCACGAATTTATCAATAAAATACATATGAGATGAAAGGTGACACCCCCACGATTCCAGAGGTGGTTTGGTTTTTCATGTGCGTTACACATATAAAAAGTTATACGGCCTTAAAGTCGAACTATTTTCATAACTTTTTCATAACTTTTAAGTAACAAGAAATGGGTTTGGTAAAATGAATATAAGAAATTCATTTTTCAATAAAAATGCTTGCAACTATATTTGCTTTATTCAGAAATGTAGGAGAAACCAAGAAAAAGCCCTAATATTTAAATATTTATAGCAACACTGTAAGAAAAATTTTGACGAATTTTGCCAAAATATGAACTTAAAAAAAATCGGCTTCGTTGGACTCGAAAAACTAGGCACATCACAAAACGACTTTTATGCATCAATAATCTTATTTTCTGATATATATATATATATATATATATATATATATTTATATATATATATATATATATATATATATATATATATATATGTGTATATATATATATATATATATATATATATATATATATACTAAAATATATATAAGAAAGTTTGGGTGTTTTCTATGCCGACTTTTGAAATATAATCACTTTAAAAATCATCCATATTTGGTATTGTTATTAAAATTGTCAGCTAATATTTTTAATGTTTGATAATGTATGATGCTTTAAACCAAAAAATACCAAGTAGGATCATTCTAAACCTTATTCTCACATATTTGGACACCATGTGAAACTAACTGTTTATTAATGCAAATACGTACTTAAGCGAAAACCGTCAAAAAGTCGGGATCGAAGTGCTTTATATGCCAAAATAGACCTAAAGATATGAACAAACTTAGCATTACTTATTCTCCCTACGAAGACAATTATGGATATGGAATTTCATCTTTACACTGTTTGCTAAGATACTTTCAGTGTATATTAACATACGTATCGATTGCCTTTTAAGACTTGGCAAGTTAGGAATGATAAGAAAACACAAAAACAAATTCAAGATAAATTTCGATGTGAGATGGGATTAACAGTTGATAAAGTGAAGTCTGATTTTGACACCAGTTATGATGGCAATACAGCTCGAAGATTTTCTAACGAATTTAAAAAATCGTCCGAAATTACAGGAGTTAATGAAAAATGTAATCTTAAAAACAGAATTCTCTGAAAAACCTATAAATATATCGAAATTTTAACAGCTAACGGTAGAAACTCGAGAGATATATTTAAACAACTATGATTTGTATTATATGCCATCAATGTTGCATAAACTTGTCATTCATGGTTGCAAAACTATAAAATATTTTGATTAACCTATTGGTAATATTTAAATACCTGTATGAAATAAATATTTTGTTGGTTTATCTTAGAAATGCTTTCTGAAGATTCTTTAGAATGTCAACACAAAACAATTAGATCAGACTTGAGCACAGAAAATTGTAATCAAGATTTAATGTATAAACTTCTTATATTTTCTGATCCATTAATTTCATCTAATAATTATCGTAAATAATAATTTAATTTTAAAATATATAGTGTTGTAAATTTGGCAACCCTATTCATATAATGTTATTTGAATACCAATGGTTATTTTCAAAACTGTAAACAAAAAAATACTAAAAATTTTAAATAATGTCACATTAAAAAAGGTATACGGCAACCCTAAATAATTAGTGTTTGGTTCTATTTCATAAGAAAACTATCACGCTATATCATTTTGTATGTGAAATGACAGATTAAAATTCACAAATATGATAATTACTGAAATGGGGGAATTTTCGGTATTTAATTGTCCCCGCACCGGAAAAATAAAAGGATTTCTAAAAATGTTAATTAATTTTCGAAAATAGTAGGCTAAGAGAGATATGTGCCAAAAATGTCATTAAGCTACCATAACTCCTTCGATTTTGTCCACTGTGCACCGGCTTAGTTTTTTGGGAACAAAAAAAAAAATAATAATAAAAATTATAATAACTGCTGGCATGAGTTTCGGTGAAAACTCGTATGCACGGTTGCCACTCTAAATTTTTCTTCGGGACAAAAATCCATAAAAAAAGAGCCAAAATAAAAAAGAGAACCAATTTTTTCAATATTTTTTGCATACCAGCATAATACAATACTCTTTACACTGAAGTCAAATTGGCAACTTCTGACTTGTAAACAAAAGTAACAATCTATCAGTGTTGCCAATATAGCTTTTTGATTTACTACTGTGGGTAGTAATCGATTACTATCAAGTGTTGTAAACGAATCAAATCTTTTACTTTATGTGAAGAGTAATAATTTTCGTAAATACATTTTTACAGGCATGATGAAACTGTCAAAATTTGTTTACATAATAATCGTAAACTTTTCATAAAAGAAAAAAATGAACCAGCGAACCAAACGTAAAAAAACAACCATTTTTGGTTCAATTGTACCACAGTGGCAACTGTGCTCGTATGTACGTATACGTATACATAGTACGTATGTATATACACATGTATGTGATTATGTGGAGCGAACGAGGTACAAATTAAGAAGCAAGAAGGAATACGATTTTTGTGACAGTTTGTAAGCGTTAAGCCAGTGTCTTCTGCATATTCCACTAAGCCTACTAATAAGTGTTGACAAACACTGCCTATTCGGGTGTGTTATATAATATAAAATTATTAAAATTAAACGATTTAATATATTCTGTAGATAATTATTACTAAATAGAATATTTGCAGATTTGAGCTCAATACAGCTGATCTAAAACATATAAAATTCAATCTTATAATCAGAACACAATTGCGTGTACAAAAAATAATAATATGGAAAACTGTTGACCATAAAAGCCATCCCTGTTAATGCACGCTAAAAACTATCGTAACATGGCGATGATTGATATAGTTTTCGATTACTAAAAAATAATCGAGAACACTAACTTATGAGACATATAATTTGCGTTTTTAAAAGGAGAATGGATAACTAATTTTGCCCCGGTGATCGACGTGGCTGTTAAATGTCAAGAGCTGGTTAATTTCTGCAAACGATCTATGAAGCCGTTTAAAGCTTGTATATATATTTCGTTTGGGATGTCTTGAAATCTACCGGTTCGTCTCAAATTCACAGAAAGTGTAAGCTCAGGAACACCCTACAGAACTTTTAGTTTGATTGGGATCAGCCATTTAAAAGTTATAAGCTGGTCACATATACACAAACGCACATAAATATAGACACCTCACAACGTGGAAATCTGATTAGAACTTTATTTTTTAAAGCAATATCTTCCCGATCTAAAAAAATGTTTTAATATTCCTAGCGGGAAGTTAAAAATTAATAATATTGCGAATAATTAGACAGTTACGTTTGTTGTTTATAAATAAAAAAGTGCTGAAAGCCTTTGCTAAAATATTTCTTGTTTTCGCTTTTCTTTGCAAATTATTCAAGATGATTTTCTTTTGATTGATTTCTCCTTTTGCTAAGACTCATTTTACCAAGAACACTAGTAATATTTTAGTTCATTTACCACAAGACGTAATCATTGTCTACGTTCTTTTTGTTGCTGGAAAAGGGGTATTATATTTCATGAAGAGAATTTGTTTATTTCAAGCTAAAAAGAGAAAGAAAAAAAATTATATCATTTGTTTGAAGAAAAATAATAACATACACGTGCATATTAAGGTGGTCCGGTTTGATAAGCTTCAGTTGTAGCAGACAATTTATAGTTGAGTTTATAGAAAATTTAATATATTTTATATTGTTGTCTGCATGATATCGTTATGCAAAATAATTGCTACTTGCACTGCAGTGATCAACGCCTAGTGTGTGGATAACTTCGTGTTTAACGGTATATTTTAACCTGGAAGTCCATAAAACCTGTTGTGGATCCTGTTGCATGTGACAACGTAGAACGAAAGAAATGTTAATAATTTTTTTAAGAAACTAAATTAATCAAAAAATGCATAAGAAGTCAGCTTTCGTATAAACATAGAGAGCTATAGCCAGTCCTTTTGTTGTGAAAAAAGACAAATCTTAAATATTCATTGTTAGAAATCTTTTCTAAAGAGAAAAATGTAAGAATTCTGAATACGAAAAAATAGGATCGAAAACGTGTAAATTTCAAATAGAAAAAGCTACAAGCTGGATGAATTAGTACACAAGCGTCCAATCACTGAGTCCAAAATTTTTAATATGGTTTAAAAAAATTATAAAATCAGTTGGATATATGAACAAGAAACAATATGAAAATATATTGTGACAATATATTTCGCTTTTAAATCCAAAGGATTATAACGCAATATTCAAAAGGAGCTACCAACCAAAGAACACGGGAGAATTTGCAAAAATAAAATTATTAAAGATACACACAACAGAAAAACAAAGTTCTCGGATGTCACTACTTCCATTATCAGTGCTCGTGTGTATTTATTACAACTATCTCCGCTTATAAATATTATACATATTAAATGAAAAAAGAAGTAAAAAGAAGCTTTCCTAGTAAAAACGATATATTGGGTAACTTCGTTCGATAATTTAAAATCTTGGTTATACACCTTTAATTTAAAACATTTAAAATTTTGTTTTTATTGCCTCCGCCACGACCAAAAAAGCACTAGAAATAAGGTCAAAAACACCGATCACCAACTCAAAGATCTTTTGCGTCGACGAATCGAAAAAAGCCAAAAATGATGCGAAAATCACCGATCTGACTACGTTGAATGTGAGTTTGCATAAAAAATAGCTGCGAGAAATTAACTGTTTCGGGCTTTGATGTGTCAACGTACAGTGGATTGAAAATCCCTTTGAAAGTGAGAGATCAAAACTAACGCGGAGTTGTTACAAATGCAACTAAACGGTGCCGCTTGGTCTTATAAAATAATAAATTGGCCAGGTCGGATAGAGCAAGCATTTAAGGAATATAGAAAATTCCATTGTATGCGACGAGTTTGTGTGTTTATGATGGAAATCAGGAAATTTGCCTTTTTCGAATTAAAAAAAAATGATTCAAACCAATGGATATTTTTACCAAGATTTCCAGTGTACTCAGTATTTTAGAGATCTAAAAAGTTTTATAGAAACCATATTTTTTTAAACAAAATAATACCCACGCGATAATAGTATATTTACACCTCAACAACTCACCTCAATAACTGTATGTGGCTTGGATTTTGGGCCAACCTAATGGTTATATGTATATGTTATGTATATGTGTGTGCATGTGCATGTGCAAATATATTTAAAAGTATTTAATATTGATTAATATTTTATAATGAATGCAAGTGTGCTTGCAACAGTTTACGATTTTGTTTGTAGTCTTTTAACTTCCCACTAGGAACATTTAAAAAGATCTAAAAGACTTTGCTTTTACCACATTGTGAAAAAATCGAGTTATCAGTAGATCTCCACGTTTTGAGGTCCTAGGTAGCTTCCCTGAGAGCCCGTCACTATTTCTGTATGTGTGTGTGTGTGTTTGCGTAAGTATGTGAGTCTCTTGTAACTTTAGAATGCCGGAACTGAGTCAAACTGGCAGCGTTCTAAAGAGCGTTCCTGAACTTAGATTGCCTCTGAATTTGAACTGGTAGATATCCAGTTATCTAAAAAAAACTTTGGAAAAGAAGCGTTAAAGTAAAAATAGCTTCAACAAAATTCTCTACATTCAAATATGTCTTCATCTGTCCTGTTAACACTATCCCGTCCTTTCTAGTTCTGGCCTGATGCACTGTATATGTAGGGGTCATCTCCTCCGTACTGGTCCAAGACAGAAAAAAAAGATATTTTGAATGCTGCAAAGCGATGTTGATTTAAAAGCCAAGAAAATTGAAACCGAAAATAATAGAATATATTAATTTAAGGTCTCATAAAAAAGCAACAAAAAGGTGGTCTCATAAATTATGTTCTCAGGCATGATTAAAATTTCGACCAAACTATTTTTAATCTCTTAATTAGTGGCGGAATGAATAGTTATTAAGTTTATTAAAAAATTACAGTATTGAAGTACTGAACAACTTGAATTACTTATTTGAATGGTTTGAATATTCTGCTTAAATTAACAAAATTAAGGCCACAAAGTCGACCGATTCTCTACCATTATACAACAAATAGTCAGACGTGAGGATACTCTGTTACATTTCTAATGATAATCTGATTCGCCAGTATGTCATCGATGTAGAATCATGACTCGTAACGTATTTGGATTTAAAGTTGCAACATGTTCTGTCGGGAATATTAATTGTATTTGATAAGACAATGAATTTTTTCAGTTCCTCAGAATTAATTTAATTTTTTAAACAGTTTTGCTTTTGTATACAAGGGGATTTTTTTGTTTTTTATCTTAATTTGCTCAAATGTTTATTGTTTGTGTTTATAGTCGAAAAAAGTATTTATGACCGATATATTTTATGTGATTAGTTCAAATAACGTGAGAATATGTCGCTAACGAAATGTCAAAACAGACAAACAAATTCTTAATCAATTATTGAGGAAGAAGAACTTGAATGCAAAATAATTAATAATAATTTGTTATCTAAAGTCTTTAAAAAGATTCTTGTTTCTTAATAAAAGAACTTGTGAGAATTGTTCGTATGAGTTTTATTAATTTTATATAATCATTTTATTTGATGATTGTCGGCAGTTGTGTTTTATTAAACTCAAGACGCTTTGAGTATTTAATTGAAAGAACGATTGCAGATAAATAAAATAACTTATAATAATGACATATAATGCTACAAATTTGCTTTAGTTATGTTTATGTGCTTAAAAATATGAAAAACATTCCTTCCTACTGCTGCGTATGTTCCAGCAAAATGTTATGGGACGAAGATAAAAGTCGGCCACATCAAACGCAGTAAACACTCATGTCAATGGAAGAATTTTCAAGAAAAGCGGCTTTTAATTTTATAAATAGAGCGCTTTTTCAAAGAAATCAATTTGGCAATTTATATATAACAAGAAAGCATCATCGTAAGACTTTGTTATATTCATAACAAAAACTTATTCAGTGCTAAAGCTACTACTCTTATTCTTTACGATTACGCCACGAAAATAAAAGGTTCTATAAAAAGTACAACTTCTGTAACTTATAAAATTGTTTCATATAAAATGGTTTGCGTGAAGAAGCTAAATGCGCTTTTTTGTAACTTAATTCTAATCTGACATTAAAGCCAATTAATTATTGTTATGAAAGCACATAAGTCGTCATCATAAACGTTTTTTTACGCATAATCCTTACATTAAAAGAAGTGTGTAAAAATGATGGCAGCTATTTGTTTACGGCTGCTATTATTTAGCCCTGTTATTACTTTTTAATGCAAATAATGCTAGTTCTTTATTAACAAGGAAATTAATTTTTTTTATAAGCAGAGAACATGGAAACTGATGAGTGGGTAATGGCATTATCTATTTCAATGAACGCATAGAACTTAGCCTCATAGTAGCAAACGGATATAGTTTATTGACGCTAACCAAAAGATATCAGACCGGTTGTAGTTATTATGCTTGAAAACACCTAATTTTTAAATAAAAAATAAAAAAATATGGAAAAGATTGACCCTAAAGTCATTCTAGCAACTACCCGCTAATTTTAACCGGAAAGCCATCGTAGCCCGGTTTTTGTGCAATTTGAGCTCTTCAAGCTAAAAAACCACGTAATAAGCGTTGATTGATACAGTGTTGTCGGTTTTTGGTGATCGACGTGGTTTTTAAGTGCCAAGAACTGATTAGTTTGTAGAATTGATCGAAGCCTTTTTTTAAGTTTTTCGAGATATCTTGAAATTTACCGCTTCGAATCAGTTAAAATTCACAGAGAATCTAAGTTAAGGAAATCGGATATAAAATTTCGAAGTTGAAAAAAGGAGGTTTTTCGAATTTGTCGCTTACGATATCTCACGAACGGATTATATGATTTCGAGCCGGTTTACGATGATCGACGTGACTTTTTAGTGTCATTCTAAAAAATCCGTTTGGAAAAATGTATTTGTTTAAGTTCACAGCATATCTAAGTTTGAAAATGCTCTTCAGAACGTAACAAGTTTGGTTTATTTCAGTTCAGTCGATCACAAGCTATGAGTTTGTCATTTACTTACACAAACACACAGAAGTTTCCTAGAACACTAAAACGTGGAGATCTTATAAGAACAAATTTTTTTAGCAGATTTTTAAAAACCTCAATTTTCCTAGCGGGAAGTTAAAAAATAATGCGTTTCGTGTTGTAACGTTGGTATAGCTTAAAATATTTTAAATGTCCGGTCATATTAATCTACCTTCTTGGTAAAGAAATGTTAAATGTTAAACAAAAATATTGCTAGAAGTAGCCGGAATTCTTCATTGCGACTACACTGTTCCAGCTACAAAATGTTCAGCAAATGGAGTTTTTCGTCTAAATATATTCCGTTTGATAAAAATATGTTTGTAAAAAGAAATTAACAAAGAAGAAATCATTGTTAATGTTTATAAACAAACTCTGCTACAATTTTCAAGTAAAGCTTTTTCTATTGTTGCTCTTCCTTTTTAAAACATAAATCTCTAAAAATGTTTCGAACAAATTTAATAACTTTTTTAATCAGTTATGTCACTATGTTAGAACTGCTAATTCCTAAGATGATCTCCATACATCTGTGGCAATATGCAACCAGCGGTCTTGCGATGCTTTTTACGAAATCACTTAGATATTTAATTACGACACAAGACTACGATGCTTTAGGTTCCGAGATCGACTCCGCACTCAGTCATTAATGTGGAGTGGAATTTTATTGATGTAATTTAGTGCAGGATTGTGTTAATTGTTGTCGGCTTGTGTCAATGACGAAGACAGTGATTAACACCGTCATGTACCAATGAGCAGAATACAACACCCCCTTCATCGATGCCTGTAGCATAGATATTCTCCGTCGAAATAAAAAAGTAAAAATAGCTAAAATGAAATTCTCTATCTCTTATCTGTCCTCTAGTTTTCATCTGCCCTCCTAGTGTTATGCCGTCCTTTCCCAATTCCAGTGCAATGCACTGCATATGCAAGGATCTTCCCCTGAGTACTGGTCCTACTTTTCCAAAAAAAGCTACCTGGAAAATCGTGCAAAGTAAATAAAACTTATCTGGACGGGCATAATACTTGTCTATTTTCCTCCATATAAATTACCCAAAATTTGTGGTTTGTGTTTTTGCATGGACATGGTGTTCATACGTTATTTTTAACTCTTTCTGTGTTTGTTAAAACCAACGCAAACGTTTTTTTTCGAGTTTGTCTTAATAAGGATTTATAACATTCTCCCTTGTTTTCACTGTAATAAATTTAGTGTTTAAAAACGGCTGATAGTTTACGCACTTATTTACTTGGGAATCTGTTTGTTTATTATAATTATAAATGTGATTTCCAATCACTTCTTTGCTGATGTTAATTGCTTCTTTAAGGGTAAAATACTAATTTTAATAAAAATTTTTAGGCTTCTCAAAGTATATTTTGTTTTATAAAAATATAATAACGTTTACTAACTGCCTGTCCTAGATCCGATATTGTTAAAACGATATCCAGTAGTCTCCCGAACAGGTTGTAAAACTAAATAAATAAACATCTTGTGTGTGAGTATAAATATAAATAGCGAAGACACAAACCGAAATTTTCAGCAAAGCTATTATGCAATTATCGGAGATCTGTCTACCACTTAACAGTTAAGGTAAAATATTATTATGTTTGTTTGGGAAACAAAATCCTAGAATTGGCTCCAATTTCTCCATTTTGGTTTCTAAATAAATTTAACAAAATTTGAATTTTAAGTGTTTATAAAATCTCTGTTAACTGCATAACATGTTTGCTACAATTTTCGGTTAGTGTTTTCGTTACTTATGTATAAATATATATTCGCACACATACATAATTCTTTACAATTTTATTTAAAAAAATCAAGAGCTTTATGAGATAACACAATTACTTTAAAATAATCATTTAAAAACATAAAATAATTGTAAAATTATGAATTGTTTGTATACAAACAGTTTGCAAAGAAAGTGTTATAAAAACCGAAAAAAACACAGCTGTTTATGGTTTCAATATTAAGACTGCGGGCTATTCAGTTATGCATTTATATGACATTTAGACTTTAAAGCGCAAGCAGTTTTCTTTGCGGCGTATTACAGAATAAGCCTCAGGTTATGTTACTTTAGGTACGAAAGTAGTATAAATATATTATAATAATCATATGATATTAAAGAGTAAATAAAATTTTTTTAAGTAATTTATTTAAATTTTGTTTACTAGATTTCATATAATCGCAATTGGAAATTATATCCAACATAATCAATCAATTAATTCCTTATGATTCTAATATAAATTTCCGTCTCCCGTTGCCACAAAATGATTTCAATGGTCATTATTTCAAATTATGATACCAGCATTAAATTTACACATAATTATCGTCATCATGAAAGTGCATTCGTTTGGTAGACTTTCATAGTATTATTAGTTTGAATACAAAATGATAGTAATTGTGTGACTGAAAATGCCACGATGGTACTGATGATGAACATGAATTATGACTTCATGAACATATTTGAAATAATCTTTTGCATGAGAGTCAAATTGGTATTAGAGATATGAACACAGATAAGTGTGATTTTGCAACATGTATTTGAGAAATTGTTATGAGGTTATCATGTACTTTTCACTGTAATAGTGAGGGGCCGGTCATCATACTGGTTCCAAATTAAATTCTGATGTACTTAAACAATATTTTCAAATCCTTTAGTTTAACCATCGCTTGATTTTAAATGATTTATCAAGAAAATAAAAAAAATTGTCAAAGAGAACAATTTTTACATCATTATGGAAACATTCAAGATTTTATGCAAATAAAATAAATTTATTTAAATAAAATAAAACCTTCTACAATAGTTTGAAATATAAAACACATAGTGCTAAGTAATCTGTGAGCAGCCGCTGTAAAATGTTATTGACCAAATACATTCTGTCAGCTTCAGTTTTTTAGTATAAAAAATCCACTCAAGCATAAAATGATGTTTGAGGAAGTTCTTTGAATTACAGAAAATAGCATGCAATCAGTATAAAAACTATTACATTTTAGAATAAAATGAGCATGTTAAAATAAGCAAATATTGCAAATGTAAAACCAATAAAAAAATCCACTCAAAGAAAAAAATCTATTGATAAATGAGATTGAGAAAGTTGCGAACAGATGGCAAGCATGTGTATAAATAATGGCCACAAGAAACTCATTTTTCAAGGGCTGTAGCGTTGTGCATATAGTGAAACTGTTCACTATTGTAATAAAAAAATAAGAAATTTAAGTTTTTGCATTCACACTTCAAGAAACTGAGATTGACGAGAGTGGAAGTCAGCTGTTTCAATTAAAATAAAAGAAATTTGTGAAGAAAGTAAAAATTTAGTTTTGTTTTTCTTTTAATACTTTTGTTTGGAAAAACAACATAATGGTATAAACACAATCGCGACGAACGACGAACTTCACACAGCGCGATGAACTTATTATAAAAAATTCTTTGGGTAAATTCATCGAATAAGACACAATTAGAGCGAAAATAATAGCTGTTAATGTCATTTAACATTACTTGTTACATAGATAAATAAAATAATAGTTAATTTATTAACAATTAAATTGAGATTTTATTTTCTTTTTGCCTTATAAATACTTTCATTGTTATGCATAGGATTTCTAATTGTATAAAAGTGTAGAAAAATAAAATAGAGTCATATCGAATAAAAGTTGTTTGTATAAGTTTCATAGCCTACTACCCTTATTATAATGTAATTTTTTTAAATCATTTGTGAATTTTTATAAAAGTCCTTTAATAAGTTGAGAAGTTTGAAACTGTTCAAAACTGTGGTTAAAGTCTACTGGCGATTTGGTAAAAAGCGCCAATGAAATGCATATAGACATTGACTTAACCACCCAACAAATTAATTTCATATGATAAATAAAATATTTGAAAAAAAAAAATGAACAGAAAGTGTGACCACATTTAAAAAAGATAAAATAATGACAAAAACTTTATATAATTAAGAAAGTAATTATTGCATTTATCTGCTGTAAATAAAAAAGAATTACAATTCTTAAAGCGAAAAGCTACTTTATTTGCTGTACACTAAAAAATGTAAAATAAAAACGGCCCGTCTGCACCAACTTATTCGTCATTCAACGGCTTAAGAAATATAAACAAACCTGTCGCAAAGTTCATTGCGCACGAGGTATTTCGTCCAACGTGCATATTGAGTGTATTTTCTTTTACGTAAATGTGTTCTATTTCCAACGACGGATATTCGTTACGAAAAATTCGTCGTTCGTTCAGTTGTGTTTAAAGCATAAGAGCTAAATTCCTATTTTGTTTTTGAACAACCGGGCTCAGAATTAGTTACAAACAACTTGAGAAAAATTCAAAATACTTAATAAATTTTTTCATGAGTGTATCTGCAATACTGTCAACTATAAATTTCTAATTACATCAATTAATAAAAAAAAATTAAGTGTAAACTATCGATGGAAATAATATGAAACAAATAAAACAATTCAATTACCAAATAAATAAGATTACGTCATAAGTGGATCAAAAGCTTAATCAGTTCGGGTTCACACGAGGAAGTTTTTGCTGCTTATCTTTTGAATTTGCCGGAGAGAGCTGGTACGGAGCTGCTTGTAGTCGGGAAGTTTTTTTGTCGTGATATTCGTAATGATTATTCTTTGGCATATCATTTCATTCTCTGTTCCGCTGTGAAGAAAGTTTTGAAAAGAAACAGGCTTTGTGTCATGTTTTTTCCATACGATTTTTCCATTGTCAGAGAATGTGGTCGTAAAAAAGAATGTTATCATTCTTTAATTTGATTGAAAGAAAACAAAAAAATAAGAGAGGGGTTTTCAAGTTGTTTTTTATTGTAACCAAACAAAAAAATAAATATATTTTTCACTTTGAATTAGTAATAAATTCCTTTAACACAAACTATATAAAATGAACAATAAAAAGTGTAAGAATTTGGCAAATTGAAAGCTAAAACTTGTTGAATAAACATCCAGGGAATCGAAAAGAATTTGAGCTGCAAAAACCTCCTCGTGTGAAACTGGACTTAGATCTACAAAATCTTATAACAAAAGGATTATAATGACGAATATTAAATTGTGCAGAATTTATTTGTAATAGAAATCAAAGTTAACATCATGCGACAATTTCGAGAGCAGGCAGTTGTATTAATGATTACGTAAGAGTGCAGTATGGAAGATATGTAAATTACCTTCATTAAAAGTCGTTCAACATACTAAATCTTTTAGTATGTATCCAATATTGATGACCCGTATTACGTTATAATTCTAAATAATGTCGCGTACGGTTGAATTGTAATATAAGAGTGAGAGAAATCCTTTGCCCACCGCTTTATAAGGGCAAGTATATCTTTAAATTTATTTGCAGTAAAAATTGTAAAATCATTTCTAATTGACGACTTCCCCTAGAATAGTTACCAGAAATAATCTTAAGTTTTGAGAAGTGCATATATAAATATTTTTAATTCAGCTTCCTTAAGTTATAATCATACCACCGAAAAAGTTGTTAAGATCAGTTTAAAGACTTTGGCAGTTATAATAAAAAATCGATCATAAGAATAGTTCTTCAGTTCAGATGCCCGCGGAAAACTGTGCGCAGGGAGCTTTAAAAATAAACAAACAGGGTTTTGTATGGAAGGTAGTTAGCATTGCTCTCGTTGTGCAGTGCTTCCAAGCACTCTATTGCTGTTTTTGATATTCGATATATAAACTGTTGTGGAAATATACGAAGCAAAATATGCAATTTTATATATAAAAATATTTTCGCTATAACGTTGTTATATTAAATATTTTATTGTACAATAAGCACAATATAAAGAGAAAAGCTGATAGTCAGCTAAAATGAAGGTCAGTAATAGCATTCATTACGAATGAAGCAGAACAGAAAAGCAGTTGTAGAGAGCAATCAACACGATTTTATGACCTTTCTCATTGATATTTTTACTAGCGGCATATAAAAATTAACAAAAGTTTAAACATCAGACATTGTGAAAAATACCAGAAGGGGGCAATTAATGAAATAAAATTAATGAAATAATGAAAAAAAACGTTCGCTTAAATCGGCTTAAAAGCACTGAATTGTAACAAGTGAAACAAAGTAAAAAAATATCCCTTTAGAGCGAAAAGGATGGTTATGGGCAAAAAATACTAACATCGAAAAAACAAATAAAGACTCTTTACAAGCGCAGGAATCACCAAGTAAAATATTATACCTGCACCTCGTTTCTGTAACTGATGTGAGAACTTACCGCGTCGAAAAATTGCCGCCATTGTGTAAAATACAGGATGAGTCGAAATATATTTCCTTATTTTCCTTTATAGTTTTTTCAGATTTTTATAATAATCAGCATGTTGTTCTATGGATCGTCGTACAGTAACTATCATCACACGCATAATTATTATGTTTTTTCGACGCGTATAACTTTCACGTTGAAAGGCCAGCAACTGAAAAAATTATTTCATGTCGCTGAAATCTTTTTATATTTCTCCACTTATCCCCTTCCTTCTCTGGCGACACAATGATTTGCATGAGATGGACATCATGCAAATCATGGTGTTCTTTGTGTACACAAGTTTACATCAACGACATCGAAAAAAAGCCATTGAAAAATGTATACATGCCACACTTTATACACAAATACATCTTCAGTGCACAGGACTGTGCAGTGAAGACACTGAAGACATTAAAGCCATTGCAGACATTGAAGACATTGAAAGCAAAGCATTGAAGACATTGAATTCACTTTATGTCCGTATACACATTTGCGGTGATGATAACATTATATATGTTTTTGTATCTTCATAAAATTAATGGATGTGTGCACAGCAGAGAATATTAGTTTTTGCGTTTTCAAAAAATTAGTGTGTGTGTGCGCGGTAGGGAAAAATAACCCTCCACTATTCGTGTGTTTGTTCGCAAAAGCACCCTGTCTGTAACTTATGGTTGATTAATCACAAAATCCCATCAGGGCATTTACACGAGATGTACACAAGTACACGCTGAAGGTGTACACAACGAAAAGTTTACACAACGAAAGAAAGGCAATGTCTATAATGTATTGATGGTGTACATTGTACAGCAGGCTTACATTAAATTTTCTTGTACACTATTTCCTTTTCTGAAGAACACATACCCTTAGTATCGGTCCATGCATAGAAGTAAATATATTTTGCTCAGTGTAGCCATCCATACAAACATGGGAACCAGAAACAGATTTTTAAGTTCATGAACACTTCCTTAAAATTATTTATTTTGACTGGTGTTGCGAGACAATACTTATTAATTTGTATTTCGCAGACAAAATTACAAACAAAAAAATTATATGAGAAACATTTTAAATAACAAATATCTTGAAAGTTTAAAATTCAAAAAACCACCTGTAGCCAAAGCGGTATTAATAAAGAAGTTGAAAGAGAATTTTTTGGAATTCGGTTTTTAAATATTGTTTCAAGCTTTACGATCCTAAGACTTGTATAGCTTTGATGCTGAAATGCAAAACAGATGTCTAGTTTTTGTGAACGCACAGAAATTTTTCTTAAAAGAAACAACTGTGTTTATATATTCTTTTATTTATTGTTGTCGGGGTATTATAAATTGCCTTAATTACGAGAGTTTAAGAAAAAATAAAGAACAATCAAATACCCGTTAATGTGCTTCACAAGTCTATGACATTCTTTTCAAGTCTTAAATGTTAGGTGTAGAATTAAGTATGTGTCTCGCATTCTATACAATAGCAGTACCGTATCGATTGTAATACTTACAAAATAATTTACTTGCAAAAATCATTGAAATAAAATCATACCAGAAAGAAAAACTATTTCAATCCTACAGGCCTTTTGTTCGAAAAGCGTTCAAAACTTAGAAAAATATGATAAATATTTGAAAGCACGACGGAAAGCCAATTTATCTTACACAGAAAAGCAGAACAACTGTTTTCGAAAGCCGCTACACATTCATACCAGTACTCATGTGTATATATGTTTATTACAAATTTTTAGGTGGCGTAGTTGAATATGATAGCAGTTTCTATTTGTGCAAATTTTATTAAGGAAAAGGATACGGGAACTGTATCAAATCGACGGTATTTTTGGCAGGCTACTATAGGATAATTCTATGACCGGTTCAAACCATAACTGCACATCACAGCTGGACAAGTACATAAGGGTTACTTCTAAAAGCTATCACCGATTACGTTAATTATGTCAATTGTTCCCTTCCAATGACAACGTTATATAAAAGTTACCAGTAACCTTGTATTTTCCTATGACAAGTCCTTCTCCCACGAGGGAGATTTTACAATAAAGCCCTACAGCAAATTCGTACACCAAATATAATATTCATTTTATTACCTGCATACTTACTGTGCGTGTGGGATTTTATGTTTTTGTTTATAATGAAAATTTGAATTACTTTCAAATTATAATTGTATATATTAAGAGATCTATATGTGAGTTCGCTATTAATATTTTAATATTATATTCAAAGCCAAATTGCCAATGCCAAAATCTAAAACAAAACAAAAAACCGCTACTGCTTATTATATCCTCAGGGAAAATATTTTCATATACAATTTTTGTTCTATTTTTGCTTAAAATGATTGATTTTACAATTTAATTTAATTTTTTGTGCTAAGCAATTAACGAGGAATTTTGTTCATAACATCTGTCTAAAAATATTAATCGATAATCTTGTTGCACACAATAATTGATGTGTTAAAATAGTATTGAAGTGAAGTCTTCAAAATTTTTACGTCTTTGCAAAATTAGAAGGTAAACGTTTTACAAAAGATAAATTTGAATTTTAAAACAAGTCTACCTAAAAAAACTAATTAAAAATGATTTCAATTATATAGTTTCGTAAAATTATATTTCATGAGAAATTAGCATAGTAAAAATTTCATACGTTGGCTGCTGCATGATTACGTTTGTATATTTTAGTTTTTTTTAATCGAGCTAACATCAGATCTCCATGTTTTGAGACCCTAGGAAGCCTCTCTGACTAACTGTGAGAGCCTATTACTATGTCTGTCCGTGTGTGTACGTTTATATGGCTGCATATGTGTGCAGCCATACCGATTCGAACCGGTAGATATCAAGATACCCCAACAAAACATAAAAAGCAGTGGTATTTAGAATAACTTTTAAACGGCTCCACCGATCGATCCTATAAATTAATGAAAATCATATCAATCACTGGATCAAAAGCGGTTAATTCGTTCGTGAGATATCGTGAACGAAACAACTCGAAAAAGTGATATGTTTGAGAAACTCCGAAATTATATATATATATATATATATATATATATATATATAAATATATATATATATATATAAATATATATATCTGATCAGTTAGTGTTCTCAATTCTTTTATAGAAATCAAAAACTCCATCAACCGGTTTATTCAAAAAGAGCGCAGAAGCATAGAATAGCACGGAAAGAGTCACGCGATATGCTGTCGATGTACTAAATAACTTCGCTAATAGTGATTTAACATAAGCGCTTGTTGATGTGCTGCGGCGTTTTTAAGAGGATCGCTTAAGACTTGCGTCGTTCGCCCTTATTCTGATTCGGAATACATCCATCTTGTGCTACTGTTAACATTTAAAGTGATTTTTTCCATTTTATACATGCAATTTTACACAAATTTCTTCCACCTTTTCCTTCGACAGAATACTTCTAACTTTTATGACTCTTACAAACAAACTAAACATATTAAATAGCAGAAAATGGGAACATCTGTTCTAGATATAAACAGAAATGCTAATCGAATTTAAGTACCCCACGAATTTGGAAGCTTGAAAATATTTCAGTATTTAAAATATCTTCTCGTGGCATTAAAATAATACCTTAAAAAATATGTTATATCGAATACCTGAGATATATAGCTATAACCACTCAAGCACTAAACACATTGGAGACTGCAGGCTACCAGCTTCAATATGTAATAATTAAAATACGCACACATACACATGTAAATGAACGCGATCCTTTTGATGACAGAAATGCGAACCTATTGTAGGTTTGTTGGCCACAAAACAAAAACTGTGCTGACAAGACAAAATAATATATAAAACATTTTATTGAAATGGATAATTCTTATTATTCAAAGTTTCGATTCAGCTAGCAGAAAGACAGAGAGAAGAATAAATGATCTTTGTTGTGATATACATAAATGCATTAAGAGGTTTTAAACAAATAATGCCCAATAAATCAGTGGTTATTTAAAAGTTAGTTAAATTTTTTGAGTTTGAACGATAAAAATTGTTTGTTTTAATGTTTTTACACGTTGGGACGTTGATAGACTGACGGGATCCATACTCAGGTAGAAATGTATTCCTGTGATCTCTAACATAATATATAGTTTTCTCTCGTTCTAGAAGATATCGGCTTATATATTCAAGTTTTCAGTCCTGTCCTCAATAAAACTTCAAGTTTTTTTTTAATTTTTAAGGCCAAGTAAATTACACAGGCGGAAATTTATGTTTGTACAATTTTGTTGCGTAGCATATGGCGGCATTGTCGTGTCGTTCACGAAAGTAGAAATTATTTTTATTTGGCTACAACGATAAAAGTAGAATGGACAACAATCTGAACCCGTGTGTCGTCGTGAAAAAAATCATTCTCCTATTCACAGATACGTTTTACTTTTGACAGTCGGTAGCCTAATTTTATCTAAGTGTTTATAACTTAATGAATTAGTTATTTCTGAAACATAATATGTTCCTTTTTCATTCGTTGTGTTAAGAGAAATGTTTTCAAAGTGTCACGTACAATTAAAACTTTCTCTTCGTAGGGGGGTATGCGGTGTGCTTTAATCAGGTATAGAGACTTCTTGTTGGATGTAAAATTTCCTGCTTTATGGCGTTGGTTCGAAAACACTGTTTCACTTATACTTCAATACGATGCTCATTTATTGAAATTATAAGAAAATGCTTGTATAGATCATTTTCTTTTGGAGACCTTGAATTATTTCCTACTTATTATAAATGCACCTTAAAATCTCATAGACAAGTTCACAGGCACACACATGTTCATCATTAAAATGTTTGTATTTACTCGTTTTTATTCAGAGAGGTGGAAATATATTGAAAAAAAATAGTTCAATGGAAAACAAAATAATGTAAACAAGTTGTACCATATCAAATAAATACTTTATTAGGTTTGTTTGTTTACTTAAGCAGTTAAATAAAAAAAACTAGGAAAATCAATATATTCGGAAAGCTTTAGTATAACCATTTAATTTGCCAGAAGAATATATATTAAAAGTAATAAATCGGATTAAAAAGTGGTTATAAAATAGAAGTTCAAAAATTATAGCGCCCACGCTATTTTGTCGCTTATGTGTGATATGAATATATATTGTTTTAAAGGCAAAAAAGGAAATATGTTTTAAATTAAATTGAAGCAACTAATCAAAATTTCAGCCATTCATATTCTTTCTATACCAATTCACGTCGGATATATCATCCGATATGAAATAGCAGCAAAATATGCCTAATCTTACTTTCTCACTCGCTCTCTCTCTCTCTCTCTCTCTTTTGTGCACATATCAGATCGTAACAGGTCTATGTTCATACTAGTTATTTGTTTACTTTGAGATGGACTCAATAAATTTAGTGAAGACTGTACTCCGGCTTCTCAGAAAGGTAAAACCTTAAGGTTCTTCCTTAAGGGTCTCTAGTACAAAATTAAATTTGCAAATCAATAAAAAGAATGTACTTGAGAAAGAAAAATAAGTGTAAGTAATGCATTGAACACATTCACTACGGTAAGCTACTGACTACAATAATAGCAAATTCCGCTAGCGACAATTGACGCTGTGTAGTCAGCTACTAAATTATTTTGAAAACGACACCACCAAATCAATCATGATGAGTTTTTGGGTCTAGTAGAAAGGTACAATGGCCAGTGCTGCCACTTTAACTATTTTATTATTATTATATAAATATATTTATTTATTTAAAATATACTTAAGCCATACAAATAACCAAAGATATAGTTTTTATACTTTTTGCCAATAAAATTATATAAGTTCACAACAATTTAATTTGTTTTTTTATTATAGTGTCACTCACTAAAATAAAAATTAGTTTAATGTGACTCCAATTACAAAAACAGCAGACAACAACTAGTAGCCGCATTGCCCATATTCGTGAATAATTCTCATTTGTACACATTTATTCCATTTTTAACAGACTGTAGCCGGTAGCCTGCTGCAGTGAATGTGCTCAATGCATAAACGTACAAAAAAAAAAATAAAAATCTAGTGAGTGGCAATGAAAAAAATTATATGAGCACTGGTGATAGAAGTATGGCGATGGACTTGGCCTGTTCTGCTGTGTTGATTTACAAATTAAACTGATCTTGATTTTACCATGATTTTTGGGATACGTGTAATGTCGTTCCGAATGTAAAATTACCACCTTCAATAATCATTTTATATACAAATCTTTGCCAAAAAAAGGAAAAAGTAACAACATTTAAGCGAAACATTAATATATAAACTTATTTTCAGCATAATTTTTTCAAGCACAGCTTGAGCTCGAGAGAATGGGTACTCTTTTATGTCTATGAGTATGAGGAGAAGTGATGTGCTCAATCAGGCAGTGCTGATTTATTACTTTTGGTATGTGAAACCCGTTTTCAGATGCATACAAGCAAATGTCAAAATGAAATGTGTTTCTTTAGTTGCTTTAATTTTAAAAAGGAAGTTGACTCTATACAATTACTTTATTGGTTTACTATTTTCAAATTTTCACAAGTAGCGAAATAATGAAATAAATAAGTACTAATCATTACTGCGTAACAGTGATGCCATTTTAGTGCTTTTAGATCTGTTCTTAAAGGCTAATATATCTTATTAAAAGCGTTTTCGCTAGGCAGAAAACCAAAATCGTAATTAAATACAGAATAATATTCTTACTATCCGGCATACTGGAGGCTTTTGTTGTTGAAGACTCAGCACATTGCGTCCACCAGTTTTCTTGCTTTTAAATTTTTTTTTGGTGGGTTGTTAAATGATTTCAGAGTTTTTCGCAGAGCTTTCCGCTTTTTGTCTTTGCAAACGATTTTAAGTGTTCGGATAAATACTCCACTTTTCTTTTTTTTGTTGGATTGTCAACTATTTTAATATTACAAATTTTATTTCATATTTGTCTAGTAATTTAATTGTTTGCATCTGGGGAGAAAATATGTTTTGCTCTTAAAAAATACTTATCAAATTTAAGAATAATATGAATTAGTTCTTATAAATGTAGAAATTATAATATGTCCGAATAAGATTCATTTGTGAAAGAAAAGAATTCGACCAATCTTTCGCACTCTGTAAATAGCTAGAAAACTCAATAATTCGGTCTGAATCCTGTTATACATATAGAGGTAGAAATTATAAATGATTTGCTCAGTTTTGCACATTTCAAACTTTAATTTCTAGTTGGTGATAATATTTCTACAAAAATACTCAATGTAGTCTATGTGGGATATTGTCTCAGTCCATTTAATAAATATATTCATTTCCTTTGTATGGCTAAAAGGTTTTGTTATGTCTGAATTAGGTTTAAGTTTGCTGATGATGAAAAATTTAATATTTTGCGAGAGCTGGCAACTCTGTTATGCCAACCGCACACAATAACCTGCGAGTATTAGCGAAATTTCTAAAGTTTTCACTGAGAATATTCGCGGAAACGAAAGCAACTATCAAAAATTATTGAAACTTTTTTGTTTAGAAGTCTACATACACACACATACTCCCCCATTATTCATAATAGTGTAGATCTTCATATAAACAAAAACAAAGCTGTCGCAATTAGTTTACTTTATTAAATCATACTCTGTGATGATTGTATGCATGCAATTTCCTTTTTTTTCTTGTTTGTTTTGTTATTTATTACATTAAGCGAAACTTGTTTTATCAGTTTTGTCTGAGCCTGATTGCTACTATAACTGCTACACTACTTTTTTTAATTTTTTGTAAATTTATTTTTAAAGCTGACTGACTTACGAATGTGCACGTAATCGTTGCACTGCTTCATAAGATTTGAAGTGGAAAACCAGATGAAACACTTGCATTTTAATTATTTTGGGTTTTTACTGAGAAGAGAGTATGCATTGATATAACATTGTTTTGAAAAAAATTCTTGATTTGGAGAAAAAATGTATGGATATTTGCAAAAGAACTTAAGTCGACTTAGGAAATTCTTGACGTTTTTATTGGCTGAAGTAAAGTTAGTGCACTGAGTACAAAGCCGAACGTTGTAGGCTAGTTACCATGTGTAATTATGAATTGCGGTAATTGGTGCCTGCTTTGCCCTAGTCGTTGAACAGTATGGAGAGCGATTGACTATCATATATAACAGTAAAAATTCCCTAGTGTAATAAAATAAAAAAAAAATTGTACTATGAAATCTCTCTCTCTCTCTCACTGGTATACTATTGATTTATTAATTTTATAAAATTAATATAATCTTATAATCATCTTTGAGGCTGTCTAGAATTTAAGTTTTTCTTCCACAACGATTTCAAAAGCAAAATTTATAATTCGAACTTTATTTATGTCACAAACCTGCAAACCATGAAATATTTCTGACAAAATGTTTTCTTTTCTTTTTAGGTAAGACGTTATTTCGTAATGAACATTAAAACGAAAATTGTGAGTATAAATTAAAGGAAATTTGTTTTTGTGCAAGTTTTTGAATTATCTTTTCCTCTGCTCTTGCATCATGCCTAAAATGATTCGTCATTATGTTATTCCCTGAGCTACAATAAATATCATCAGCACAAATTGATTACGGAAGAAGTGTAGACATAATGTTGATTGAAAGTTTCTCCTTGCAATTTGTCTTACTTTATAATAAAACAAATTCTAAAATGTAAAAATAACAGCCATTTTTCGTTGATACTCATTACAGGGAGGGGCACTTTCAGGAATACATATAATTGAATTACGTATTTCATTTACAAATAGGTACTTTGTATTTGCATTTCCACTACTACTTAAACATATATTTTGTATTAGGTTTTTTAGATAATTATTATAGAATTACATATAAATTGTTACCTCAAATAGTTTTGGGCTTAAAATACATTTAATCATTAATGTACGCAGATATAACTTGTGACTTGATTGGTTTTACTTATGTAGGAAGCTGTAGAACAGAGTTTTAAAACTTAAGATACTCTTTGTGCTAGAATTTCAAGCATCGTGTTGTCTACCAATATATATGGAACACTTATTTTTCTGAGGATATTTGAGTCCAGATTTAAATATAAAAATATTAACATAAAAGTGGTAAAACATTTTGAAATTTGCTTGCCAAGACACACCAAAATGTTTTTAATATTTTTAAAGTTTCCTGTGTCACACTCTTTGTTGGCTTGCCGGAGTGAAATCCTTAATTTGTTCTAGAATGTCATATTATGAATGCTTATTCTAAAATTTATTTTTTTAAAACTACACTAAGCAAAATAACTCATTCTATGGTAATGTTATTTGAATAAAATAAATAATTAGTTTTGGTAGTAATTTTATGTTGGTGATTGCAAGAAATGTTGTTTTAACTAATTATATCCTTTCTGCGAAATAGATTGAAATGTGAACTTCCGGACTATTTGTTACTCTTTGTAACTTGCATACGTAGCTTTTAACTTGGACCGCTACCCATTGGTGCAGTGTATTGCGTCTGAACTAAGACAGGAGGATTTAGTGAACAGTGACCACGACAATGAATAATATCTTTAGTGGCCTTGAATACTTGTTTTCCAGTGTTCCAGATATTTTTCTTTTCGTCTTGCGTAATCCTCTTTTGTCCATTGGTATTGTACTAGTGATGTGCCTAATGTCAATTGTTTGTTATTAACGAATACGAATACCAAATATTACAAACTTAATTAGAAAAAGAAGTTATTATTCTAGCCTACTTTAAAAATATTGTAACATGTACCTACAACCACAAGTAAAGTATTTATTTATTTATTTATTTAATAAGTCAATAGATTTTACATCCTTTCTGACTAGATAACAAATTAGTTCAAGAATTTAAATATAAAATAAGATTTCTTTTCAATACGGTATTACTCTCAGATAAGTTCATGACATGGTAACATTTGTTAAAGTTGACACATGCGCGACGAAAAGAATCATTATTAGCATAAACAGAGCGGTAATATTTTAATGCCAAGATTTCAAAATTGCGAGTAGGTCTTACAGGAACGTTGAAGTATAGTTGATTAGGTAAGAACTCCGAATCAACATCGCCTCGAACCAGTCCCATAACAAATAAAGCACTCAACGTCGATCGTCGACTTTTTAGCGTAGGCAATTTTATTAGAGCAAGTCTACTTTGATACGGCTGTAAGACATACGAATTCCAACCAAGCCCACGCAGACAAAAAATTAGAAACTGTTTCTGTACAGATTCAATACTATTAATATGAATGGAGTAACAAGGATCCCAGACAATCGATCCATACTCAAGAATTGGCCGAACAAGAGATGTATATAATAGTTTTGTAACATAAGGATCTAGAAATTCCTTAGACCAGCGCTTCATAAATCCAAGTACACCGTAGGCTTTGTTGACCATTATAGAGATGTGATCAGGAAAGTTTAGTCTATGATCTAACAGTATGCCAAGATCCAATATAGTATCAACTTTATTTAAAATATCATTACAAATATAATAGGACGTCTCAATTAGATTGTGTCTGAAAAATGACATGTGTTTGCATTTCTTTACATTTAACTCTAATAAATTATATCTGCACCATTGAGAAAAATGTGTAAAGTCAGTACACAGTAAATTATGTCCATTAATATCATTAAAAGAGTTAAAAATTTTTACGTCGTCAGCATACATTATCACTCTGGAATGACATACAACCGTCGGGATTTTTGATGAATAAAGTGAACAAAATTGGACAGAAGTGACTGCCTTGACGAACACCAGAGTGAACATAAATGGTATTTGATATAGTGTTTCCAAACTTAACTTGTTGAGTTCTTCCCGACAGATAAGAGTTTAACCATTTTAAAGCAGAATTATTAAAGCCCATAAGTGATAATTTGTGTAATAAAAGATTGTGGTTAACTTTATCGAACGCCTTACTGAAGTCAGTGTATATTACATCAGTTTGCATTTTATTTGTAAAACCTTCGTTGACAGTAATAGTGAGTTCCAAAAAAGTAAACGATAACATTATAAACTACTACAGCAATGCATTAAGTAAGTGTTGTTTATTAACTTCTCTAGTTTTGTTAGTAAAATAAATAAATAAATAATTCTCTTTCAACTGAAATATATAAAAAAACGTGCGAAAAAGATAAGTAAACTGGCGTTGAGTATTTGTCGTTTAGATGTTATTCATATTATTTACTTACGTGCATTTGTAAAACTAAATAAATTTTTGAGATAAAAATATATTTGAAAACCGTATTAATCCATCCTGCTGAAATCTGCCGTAATATTTTTTTGAGTTCTAATGGTGTTGCTGCTTTAATAAATATTAAATATAAATATTTATGAATGTTAATCGGACGTTATTCATTCGAAGTGTGAACAAAGTTAATTTAATTACGATGCTGTTATAAAAAAATAAACCGAACATTTATGTTTTCCTTTTTGGTAATCAGTATCATTCGTGTGAACGAAATAATGTAATTAAACTTGAGTTTATAATCAGTTAATGATCCCTACTTGAATGTTGTTGACACAAACAATTTTTTATCTTGACATCAGCATAGGCGGGGTTGTCTGTTAGGATTTCTGAATTTATTTAAAAACTCATGTATTGAAAAGCAAAATAAAATTGGAAGTAAAATATATCTAATATCCAGCCTTTTTTTTGCTGTAGCCCAGAATGGTGGTATATTAGGTGCACGATTTAAAAAACAATTTGTCGGTATGAAAACAAGCCCTGTATTAATTCCTATTGAAGATTTATTGGTTAAAAATGTTATGAATGCAACGCAAATGTATCTCCTCGATTTCATTTCCACTTGCTATGAAACTTTCAGGGATTCCGACTTAATTTTAATATATTGTAATACTTTGAGTTGAAATCAAATTTCTCGAAATTAATTCCGTAACTATTGCGTTTGTTGGCGGGAATATTCTCAGTGGGCAGTCAGTAAGTGTTCTAGCGCTCGAACTAAGTTGAGACCATTTTTAATTTTGTGCTTTTGTTCACTTTTATTTTGATTAAACTTTGTTGCATTGCAAAAAAAACCAAAGCATTCGCAGTATTTAAAAACAGATAACCGAAAATCAAAATCTGAATTTTTTTCATGTTTCTTGGAAGCTACCGTTCTCTGTTTAAAAAGTGAATTCTTGTTTTCGCCTCTGCTGTGACAGTAAATATCAATTGTTGCAAACCGGAAGCGAAATCAACAAAATACTGTTGTTTCGAAGAAACAGCATAGAAAATAAAATTTCTTCTTTTCGGTTGATAGTTTTTTAAATTCTGCTGAAAACAGTATTCAGAACAACGATCTCTTTCACACCTCTTATAAAAATAAGAAAATACTTTAGGCATTGTTTTTTGCCACACTTTTGGGTGTTTTATCGCCCAATATCGATTGAACTTTCATGACACTGGGATTTTCGGCTTAGTAGTAATATCAGTCCCAGACGAAGAAGGATACCTATACGACAGCATATCAATAGCTCTTAGATCAGCATTTATTTTGAACATTCGCATTTAACCAGTAACAAATTGTTTGCTAACCCTCCGATGGGCAGTGCCGTATGATTTATCATATATTACAAATACTTTTATATCGAAGCAAGAAGAACGATATTTTTGTGATTGTGCTGCATCTGATGTTCATAGAGTGTCCGATAACTAAACAATTAATCAAGTGGTATAGAAAGAAATTAATATCAAATATTCATCGCTCGAATGGACTAGTTTCCCGTTCCGTCATACGTTGAATAGGAACCTGTAAGGCTAATTGAAAGACAACTATCGTTTATCACTCGGTTTCGCCGTATGCAATCATGTTATAGAACGTTGCCAACGGCCAAATGTTTGTCAAGTTTCCATAAATATCAATAAATCCATATATCATATGATAAATGTTATTATTGACGTAGTGGTAAATAAGGCTATGGTATTCAGGTGGAAAGAATTTCTTGTTTGTCTTTATGGCTCTTCTGGAGGGCACATTACGATTTTCAAACAAATCTGCTAAGCGTGCTACGTGGACTCTTCTCCGTTTCCATTAAGCCACTGAGAAAACCGAGTACTCTCGAAATAAAGAAATAACTACTTATCAGCGGCTGCGTGGCTAAACGTTTTTCTAAGCTTACCATCAGCATAAGATATCGTCCAACGTATGTTTTACATTTAGAGTCGGAAAAAAGCCAACAATAACAAAATCGTAAGAAAAAAAGGAGAAGTGATCAGTGTGTTTTTGTTATGACTTTTATATTTGTTTTAGACTTCTCACTTATTAAATTGGAAGTTTGAAATAATATATCAGTTATTCTAAGAAATGTTGGGTAAAGATTATCTGGTGATCTGCATTAGCCCCAGTGAAATGCGCATAGGAACTAGCTAAAACCCCTTAATTGATCACTTTGAATTTTTTAATAAGATTTTGGGAAAAAAGAATCAGAATGAAATTAAATATTAAAGCGTCGTAGAAGATTTTCTTTGTTATTTCCTTTCCGTAAAAGTATTTTCATTATCAAATCGACTGAAAGTGTTAACGTTCTTAACCCGAAGCATTTTCTTCGGTTTTTACACGAAAATTGTGGTTTTGTGTGCTCAGACTCACGCCAAAGTAGTTTAATAAAAATAAAAAAATTATTTTTAAAAAATTAAAAAAAAAATAAAAAAATAAGTTGAGTTTCAACGTGTTTGTCACAATACAATTAAGAAAGTCATGGAGTAGGGCCGTTATTATAAAGAACAAGTGACAACTATTTCAAAGTCAATTTGGTCTGGTCAGTCCCATATAAACATCAGACGTATTTGCGAGTTTTTTTTCTTAATATTTAAAATTAAGTTTAAATATTTGTTAGTTATTTCTTGTATGACAGTTTTTATGTACGCATAAGAATTGAAAACATGTTTAAGCCTGACGAACCAACGATTGCACATTAACAACAACGAATCGTGTCAAACCTAGAACAAATATATATTTTTTAAATGTGTTTTTACTCGTGATAACAGAGATTAAGAATTTATCTAAATACGTCTACTAATTAAAATTTCGTTGAATAAGTACACATACGTTTCAAGGTTTTCTACAAGTTTGGGCTAATATTTCCTGATGATAACAGACAGATGAAACGAGTATTTTGCATATCTATAAAATAATTTCTGTGTTATCAGTACAAAATGTGTTTGTTATATATACATACACACATAGTTGCTTATATATGTATGCATGTGCTTATCTTTTCGTTTAGTTTTATTTTTAAAAGCAAGATTGAATTGTTTTAAAGAAAGAAACTACAAGAATATATTTTCGTTTAATATTTCAGTTCTCATAAAACATTAACTTTTGGAAAAACGGGTTTTATACAAATTTCATATTCAGACAGACAGGATAAATATTTCAAGGGTCAAGGCCATGCGCATCTTTTGTTTTGAAGGTGTCAACAGTTTTTACACATTTCTGGCGAAAATTGTTTACGAGTACCGTGTCAATACCAAATACAGATTCAATATTTGCCCTACAGTTTGTTTATTTTCTTCATGTCCCATTTTTTAATTGTTCTTTCATTTTGCTTATGTCAAACTTGTTTGTTTGACTTTCATACTTCAGTTTTTATGTATGTGCACGTTTATTGTGAAAAACTAAAGCCAATTGCTTGATGTTTAATATAATAGTTCTTTTATTTCACTTATTATTAAAAATATTAAAGGTGTTGTCTTTTTCCCCAGCATATGAATGGCATAGCTCCGCTACTGCAGCCAGACGTAAATGTATCAATTTCATTGTAGAATCGACAACAACAACGATTATCGAATTTCATGTTTTATCAGAAGCTTAAACTAAAATGTGTTGTTTGGTTCTCTCAAAGTCAATATATATATTTTGAAAGCAAAATGTATTGAATTTTAAAGTTACTTATGTTATTGATTGCAAACTAAAAAGTATTATACTCATACATACATACTCGTATGCATGTGTATGTATGGCTGCTGGACTTTGCAACTTTGTTATAGGAAAACTTTTGAACAGCAGACAGATTGACTCTGGCGCATGCTTAACCTGTTAGTTATGCAGCTGTACAATTTCTCAAACATAATTTT
Organism: Linnaemya vulpina; assembly: GCA_963675445.1. NCBI lineage: Eukaryota > Metazoa > Arthropoda > Insecta > Diptera > Tachinidae > Linnaemya > Linnaemya vulpina. The sequence goes on along the minus strand of OY776280.1, from coordinate 45,461,220 downwards.
CTTGCACGTACAAATACACTGACTACCAGTGTAAGGCAGGTACAAAAATATTTACATAGACTTTATTGTGGTGGTTACTAGAGCAGCCGTTTATAAATGTATAATTGCTAACAACGTATTTATTATTCAACATGTCGTAAAATATGTAATAACATCACATGTGCTCATGACGTCATCGTGGTTACATAAAAATACGTCTTTTATAACTTCCTTTTAACTGTAAGAATCAATTGGAAATTATCCAATAAGAAAGTAGTTATAAAAGAAGTTAAAATATGCACATCCGGAATATTTCCAAGCCATACAAAGTTTTTTGTTCGACTTGTGTCCCACAGTTAGAATAAACATGCGAAGCTGGTTATATCACAAATGTAATGAGCTATATATTACTGAAATTGGTGCATAAGTGAGAAAACTTAATAAATAAAAAATATCATTTCTGTAGAATGAGAATATGCTTTTAATAATGTCAGTGTTGCGTGCAAATCGCGCACTTTATCAAACTAGTTCCATTAAATAATTGTATATAAAATGTATTTTTATAGTTCTAAAGGTTTTACATGCGAAAGTGGTTTTTATACCATTCACAAAAGTGAAGAGTATAATTTCTTCAATAATAATACGCTATATATATATTCAGGTTCTTTATGAATATGGACGTCCCTCTGTCCGAAAATCAGTCTTCCTAAGCTCCCAGAAGACACACCATTATTTAACTGATGTATTAGAAATTAGCAAATACAAAAATATGGCTTCAGAGCTGGAAAACTTAAGCAAATTTTTGGTATATAAGAGAACTCAGCTAATGTAATTTTCTTGCTAACTATATCTATTTGATATTTTAGTACACATTTAATTATATCAAAATTAAAGAAAATCAGAAACTCGACAATTTAAAGTTCTTCTGGTAATATAAAGGTAACCCACTAATACTGTGCTCAGGCATACATTTTTAATTGCGTCAGTATTGAGCAATTGATGTCCCTATTCTTATATATAAAATAAAGTTAATTCAATTATCGTAGGGTTGCTAAAGAAGCAAAATTTTTTATAGTTATGAGAACCCAAGGTTAAACCTAGGAATTTGTTTATTTATTGTATATTTTCAAATCAGTAATAAATAAATAATATAAATTAACTTATTTTTACTTGATATTTAGTTGTCTTGTTGGCTGCTCACTAGAAAACTTGCGACAGTGAAGTGTTAATTAAGCAATTAGTTACTTAAAATTGTATATGAGTTAATTGAGCTCAATAATTCTCTTAATTGCAAAAAACTCAATTAAGGTGTATGTATGAACTATATATAAAATAAATTTGTTTCCCTTTCTTCTTATATTGAATATACTTGTACGAAATTTACAGAAAAGCTTCAGATCTGAAAAATGCATTGTATTGAAATATTAAAGAAACTAAATAAAACTAATTTTTGGTACATAAAATCAATACAACCATATAATTTTTTTTTATTATTTAAATATTAAAAGTAAAGATTAGAAAAACCAAAACTTCATCTCTAGATCTAAAATAAATTATTATTTGAAATATTAAAGAAGGACAATTTTATATATTAGAAAGAGTTTTTTTATTGGAAATAAAAACAAAAAAATAATAAAAAATGATTCCAGGAATGGACAATTTAAATTGTCCATTGCTGGATAGTTTTAGATGCCAACATCTAAAACTATAAATTTATTTTTTGACATAAAAGTAACAGGCGCACGTCGGAGACAATTTTATTAGATTCGGCACTGCCGCTAATAGTACTTCCACTTGTTTTAATGTACTTTGAGAACTTTTTAGACCTAAAAAATTCAGTATCAACATATTTAATATATGCTTTAAATAAAAAAAAAACAAACCAACCCTGGAGTTTCTTAAAAAGTACTATTTAAATTATTAAACAAAGTTTAAAAACTTTAATTCATTACGACTATTTGAAGCACACACTTAAATGATCTGCCCCAAATTTTCTGTTCTTGATGTAATGAAATCGAAGCCCGCAGTTAAGCTAGAGACTTAAGTCTTAAATTATTTCATTGGAAATAGGAAAGTTCATAACTGAAAATGAAAGCTTTTGATACTTAACAATTTATCACACTTCAAGAAGAATTAAATTAGTATTAAAAATAAACAGCTGTACCAGAGGAATACTGAATTGAGGTTGATTTTAACATTCAGTTCCGTAAAGACTTTTTGGTTTGCTTTCTGTGTTTAAAATATTGTATTTTGAAGAGTTGCATTCATATAGAAAAATAAACTACGTTTTTTTATATGCTTTCATTTTGAAATGTTCTAATTGGTTAAATGTTTAAATATTCTTCTGTTTCAATTACTTGACTATTTAATTATTTTTGTTATTATTTTTGTCAATTTGACTTTCTTGACCTAGTAAACTTTTACAATAAAACATTAGGACAGCATATGAATTCGTTTTACTTTATACATGCTTGTGACCAGCAAAACTTGTTGCTTTTATTTTTTTTTTGTGTTTAAATTCTTATAAACTACATTTTTATTTGGTGCCATTAAAGACTGAAGGTATTTGCTGCCTATCGCATGAACGAAAAAGTTTTAGTACACTTGCAACATATTCTGCGGCACATAAAATATTTATGTAAGAGACGTGTATCCATGTAGGATTTTTTTTTAATTCAAGTGGCTCTCAAACAATTTAGTACATCAATGCAGAGCATTCAACAAAGTTGATTCAATGTATGTATAAAGTGCATGCAGGAAGTTGTAAGACTTTAATTTATATTTTTCTTCTTCTGAAGTAAATATTTTGAATGTTTTACTGAAGTGATAAAGTATCTGACGAAGTAGCAGCAGAAGAAACCGGAGACGAGGGGAAGCAAATTATGCTTTTTAAAACACAATGGATTTTATTTAATATGACACTTTACTTGCAACCAGTTTTTTGTTTAATGTGCTGCAGTTTTATTTTTATTTTTGTTTTTATATCTTAATATAATCTTACTAACAACAGGTTTTATAAACTTTGTGGTCACCACTCAAAAAGGTGTCAAGTGCGATTCATATTTTTTATTGCAATTTTTTCTTCTTAATAATTAAATTTATTTGAAGTGGAAAAAACGAGTAAGACAAAATACAGTTTTTGTCTGGAAACAATTGCACTTCAAACAGAGATGAAGTCGTGGGTAATTTTTAACGCGATCATATATTCTCATGTTTTCGAACAAGATTTAATAAACAAAATAAATAAATATTTTTGTGGATCACAATTTTAGGCAAATATTGAAAATATCTCCAATGCTTCGTAATATGATCAGTGAGTTCTTGTTGTGACTTTGATATTTGTTTTAAAGATTCTCACTTATTAAAGGGGAAGTTTGAAATAAATGTCTTTAGTTATCCTAAGAAATGTAGGGTAAAGGTTCGCTGATGATCTGCATTAGCCCCAGTGAAATGCGCATAGGAACTAGCTAAAACTCCTCAATTGATAACTTTGAATTTTTTAGTAAGAAATTACTCATAATTAAAATTAAAGAGTAATATGTTTGTTTATTTTAAATTAAATTAAAATAATTGGCTTTATAAACTTCTACCAAACTTTCGCAACGAAATTCATTAATATTCCCCTTTAAAAGAAACACATTTTTATGATATTTTGTTTTCTTAGACCGGGTTTCAGGAGGGAATAGTTGAGCGTACAGACAGAGAAAGATAGAGAATTTGTTGGAGCCATTTATTCTCTACTTCGAAGGCGAGTTTTTCTATAGGTCGGATGAAGGAGGTTGCTGTAAGGCTCTGTTTTCCGCCACGCGTTTTCCATTGAATAAGGCTGACAAAAATTTTCACAATCATGCCTTTTACTGTAGATCAGAAAATATGGATATTGAAAAGTCAGTTCGGGATCATCGTAGTCTATAAGTTACTATCGTAAATTTTAAAGTGTAATAAATGTTTTAAGTGTCGCTTGTGCCTACTCGGTTGTCAACAACTGTTTTTTCATCACTGTAGCATGATCAACATGGGCGTTTTAATTGCAACTTGTTTCAGTGACTGCATAGAATGGAGACTACGTTCGTTTGAATAAAAATTAGCTTGAAAATAATTATGACACCATCAAGATTAGTTATCGAAGTTTGTATAACACTCGTACTGGTGTTTATATAACTTTTACGCTGGTGAGACTTTTTAATAATTAAGAAAATATGAGCAAAGAAATATATAGTGATAACTAAATACATATTTTTGGTTCAAATAAAAACAGAATTGGCTATAAATAAGCTCAAAACGAACAAATAAATAAACAATCTCGCTCACCTTAATAATTTAGAATCGCTTTTTCATATTTCAAAAGTTATCGTCTGCTTTTCTGTTCCTTCTCCTTCTATTATCTGCTTCTATCCTGTGCAATACGTTCTATATATCTTTTCATGGCATAAGCTTTTTATCCAAGAGAAATGACGGAATGGAAATCATTTGACTTTAATTATTTGCCTTATTTTATTTTTATCCATGTATGTACATAAACTTATAAACTTAAACTATTTTTATATATTTTCGTTTCAATTAAATGTTAGTATTATTGTTTAAAACATGAAGTCAAATTATCTAACAAAAAAAATAAACAGAAATTAGGAATTGAATAAAATTATTCAAATAAATTATACGATTTTCACACGTGCATAATGAATATTTTATTAATACACACTTTTATAGTTTTATATGGGTTTGATTTTAAATCTATTGATTGATTTATTTTAAGTAAAATTTAAAAAAATTAGAATAAACGTTAATATGCCACCATATCACAGAGTTAAATTTAATTAACGAACGGAACTTATTAAATTTATACATTCTTCAGAAACAGCAACGAAACGATTTTTTGGAAAAAAGCCATGTTTGAGTTTTATTAGGTTATAACTTTCATGCTATCAAAGATTGTTTCATTATTATTTTCATCATATTCTTAGAACCGAAAAGATTTAATAAATTGCATTTCCAGACGAAATTGGGAACAAGAAAGATAACTGATACTAAAAATTTTTACTTTTAAAAAATTTACTTGGAAAAAACTACTTCGAAAAATTTTTTTTTTTAATTTTCCCTACATGCCATTGCAGTCGCTTTAGGTCGAAAAGAAGGGCATGAGTTATCCCAATCCGCTCAGGATTACACTTAGACCTTCTAGGACTGTTGTGCGCTCTATTGTTAGGAGTTCCTATTCCACCGTAGGGAGCCTCGATTAATACCGTGGAAACCTTTTAATTTGATTACGTCATGAACCTAGTTTGCTCAATGTATTTTCTTAATTTCCTCCAATTAGAACCCCTAAGAAATTCCATCTCCTGTATAATATCCTGATTAAATGTTTGTCTTCTGACTTGGCTAAAAGCTGGACAATAGCACAAGTTGTGCTCCAGTGTTTCGTTCTCCTCCTGGCAGGCCCTGCATGTTGTATCGTTAACGATGCCCATTGGTGTTGATTTAATGTGATTTCTTAACTCTGTATGTTTTGTTATTAAATATACCAGTCTTCGTAGTGCTGGCCTACTCAATGTTAGGATCTCTTTTGTCCTGTTACCATCTGGGTCCCCGCATAGAATTCTAGTCACCCTACCTACGGTAGAGTGCTGCCAATCTCTTATATGCAATTCTAACCTGAAATGGCTTTGGATTGTCTAGTGTGGTGTTTGCCATTATTGCTCCCATCTTTGCTATCCTACCTGCCTCAGTAATTCCAGGTATTCCTTGATGTCCTGGAATCCATATTATCTCTTCCACATTGCGTGTATGAGTTAATCTCATCCTTACATTGTAGTACACACCGAGATTAAACCGCATGATTTCTTTGGACCTCGATAACTCTCCTACTGTCCGTGAATATACGAACCGGTGATCTGTTATCGATTTCTTTTAGCCATTTTATCCCTTCCCAATAGCCATGATCTCACTTTGAAATACCGAGATATGATACGGCAGGCGGAAGTATTTGCGAAAGTTACGACCCATGTCATAGAAACCTCCACCCGATCGGTCGCCGATTTTCGACCCGTCCGTGTACAGGTTCGTCATGGGGTTCGTTGTACTTGCATCCTCCCATTCCATACCTTCCGACATTATGGTGGTGCAGTGTGATTGTACATATCTAATAGGATTTCTATCGCACGTAACTGTGCGAGCGTCGCTTTACAAAAAACTATATGAACAGAAGTATGATGGAAAATATCTACATCAGAAGACAGAATTGTTCTTCTCTACAAAAAGAATACAAACGTGAATACAAAAGTGAATACAATTATATTCGAGTAGTCAAATCTGTAAATGTTTATGTATATTAATTTCAGGTAAAAGAAGTAGTTTTTAAAACATTCGAACTTCTGACACGAGTTTTTCGGTTTAAATTCGGTATAAACAAGAAGAGTGCTCGAATAACGATCCTCGTTGTATTTCTTTTGATTGTATGCGCATCACGTATATAAATCTTAGTGTTTAAATATTTTTTTTACATGTTTTATAAATATCATTGGGACTTTTAATTCATTTGTAAAATTTGACGATATTTTTCATAATATGCCAGAATCAATGCCTTCTCCAAGAACTAAGATGTCAGACCTTAATTTAATATCACAATTGAAACCATTCGTGCTCTTTTAATAGAGATATATGTGGTGGAAGATCATTTATTAAAAATAATACAAAAAAAATTTTTTTTTCCTGAGACCGTTAATATATAAAGTTGGAGTTGCAATTCAGATCGTGATAATATTCCAACAATGTATCTTTTTTGTTTTATAATTTTAAGTTCTCATACAGCTAAAAAACAACAGCTGATACGTACTTAGTACAAATAGATTGTCATAATGTTGTTCATTCTTTTAGTTCCGTTTCCTCTTGTGTTTTGCGTTTAATAATGTAATACAACTTTTGTACTAAGACTTATAATAAATAAATAAATAATATATATACATATATATATATATAATATATATATATATATATATATATATATATATTTGTTTACAATAAAATTATTTGAATCAGGAGAATTATTACTAATCCCTTAAACGGACAAAACCATCAAGATTGGAGTTCCAAAGTGTATTAAACAAAAACAATCACATATGAATAATTAAATACTTTTAATTTGAAAAATGAGTTCAATATTTTATAAATATATTCACAACCCAAATTTACGAGTTGTTAAAAATATCAATTAAAACGAAATATTAATATTCTTAAAGGTGAAACAAACTCAACTGCTGTATTTATGGAAAATAATTTGAGTTTGAATTGTAGTTAAAACAAAATTTCCGTATATACTTTTCTTAAAGTTTTTTTCAACTAAAAATTACTTTTTTATGAATTCATCAGTAAATATAAAAAATAACTTTAATTTATTTTTGTTTATAACGCTACTATTTTTATGGCGTTGTTCTTTCGGTACTGTTTAAGCCAGCTACTTAATTTACATGTTAAAACATCGAATAACGCTTAAGGCTGCAATTAAAAACAATAAGACAAACTTGTTATACTTGAGTTACAAAACATGAAATTAAATACTTAAAACAAATTGAACAAAAATTGTTTCAATTATATTATTGTTGTTGTTGCAGAAGCATACACAAGTTTGCTTATACTTTCCCTCTAAAGAAGTTATTTGAGAATTTAGTTTTTACAATATTTCTACAGAAAAAATTCGTAAAGAATTTCGCTTAATTTCATGTTGATTGAGAATGGTTAAAATATAAGAAATATTCTCTGGAATATGCGTGACCACTTCAAATGATAATACAAAACAGAAATATTGTTGTATGGAATTAATTTGTCTTTGTAATCTGGTGCTTGGTTTAATGGCGTTCATTTTCAAACATCTTTTCCAACGTATGCCCGCTCTGACTATTATTTACATGGTTCATCCGATCAGTCCAATTTTTTATTCTTTTTTCCAACAAATTCGTTCGTCGGCGTTAATTTTGACTTGAATATTGGCTTGAATATATTTGGTTTGCCAGCATTAGCCAACGAAAAGTAATCTAGTAGTGTTAAATCACAGGAAACATTTTACAGAAACAATTCTGAAAATAAATTCTTAAGCGTGTTGCATACAAGTTGCCTGAAGTGGTGAACACAAGGCTACGATGCCTTATATCCCGAGTTCGACTAGGGGCGTTCGACTAGTGCAAATGTCTCAATGACGAAAATACAGCACTGTTCGTTGAACATTACCGACAGCGATTAGTACCGCCCTAATATATTGTTTGTTTACATTTTCATGATGTTTGTTTGCTATTTACTTTTTGTTATTGTAAAAAGCATTAGAGCGAAAAACACGACGAATCGATAATATTTTTACACAAAAAAATGCAAGACTTGTTTTATTGTTGACATTATAAGATGACCAGATATCTGGGCCACGAATTGATTGAATTGCTTTCTCAATATGCCAATTATGTTGACTGTAAATGGACTTGGCGAGCAGATGTATTTAAGTTATAGATTTTGATGTTATAGATGTCGAGAGCGCTCCTGGAATTAAAAAAAACTTCCGGTATCAACGTTGTTGCTACATTTTCTAAAATAATTATACCAGTTGGAAAAACCCTGCTCTTGATAAATAATACCACTGAAAACTACTTGGTCACTTCTTTGAAATGATGTGTAATTAATGATAAAATGGCTTCTCATATCAGTATTTTTTGTGTTGTTTTTGTAAAATTTGTCTTCAATTGGAAGAGTACTTGACGACATCAAAAGTATTAAACCTATATTCCATTTTTCTGCGTATCTTTTTATATTATATAACGACATGAGAAACCTTTTATTATACAGCCATATAACAGAATACGACTACTTTCGAAGATGAATTGATCTTGATTGTTCAGAAAATAAAAAAGAACATTTTTAATTTTCGTGCTTATACTTTTTTCCCAAAGTTATATTAAAATTCAAAGTGATGAATTGAGGGGGTTTAGTTAGTTCCCATGCGCATTTCACTGGGGCTAATGCAGATCATCAAGGAACCTTTACCCAACATATCTTAGAATAGCTAAAGATATTTATTTCAAACTTCCACTTTAATAAATGAGAAGCTTATAAACAAATATCAAAGTCGCTATATTAATATTTGTATAGGCTAAATTGTTCTAACTTAGTTGAAATCTCAGAAAGACATGATGATAAATATTCCTAGGCACAAAGGAGGTCAGCATCGGTTTTATTCAACTTACACAGCAGAGCAGAACAGCTGTTTTCGAAAGTCGCTAAACTAAGTTAGAACAATTTAGCCTATACAAATATTAATATAGCAAAAATAAAAATGTTCAATAAAAATAAAATCACATACAATTTAAGCTTTGGCTTGAGCTACCAATGAAAATTGGAAAAACGTTCACATATACTTAAGTATAAAATTCAAACCAAAAAAGTTTGACTTAATGTATAATGGAACAAAAAATTCAGAAAAATGGGACATGAAGAAAATAATCAAATGGTAACACAGGTATCATAACACACAAGTGTTAACATCAGGTTGATACAGTTCTCGGATTGTTTTTCACAATAAAATTTGTGTAAATAGAACTGAAGATGAAAGTGTAGCGACTTTCGAAAAGAGCTGTTCTGCTCTGCTGTGTAAGTTGAATAAAACCGATGCTGACCTCCTTTGTGCCTAGGAATATTTATCATCATGTCTTTCTGAGATTTCAACTAAGTTAGAACAATTTAGCCTATACAAATATTAATATAGCAAAAATAAAAATGTTCAATAAAAATAAAATCAAATATAAAAGTCATTACAAGAACACACTGATCACCTTTCCTTCTTAATTTTCTTGCGCAGTGAAATGTGCATAGGAACTAGCTAAAACCCCTCAATCACTTTGAATGTTAATATATCTTTGGGAAAAAATAATCAGCACGAAGACACAGCATATTAATAACTAAGGGTGGATTCGAATTCGAGATCTGAGTTCGCTACTTCAGCCAACAGCACCCTTAAGTGTGCTTTTAATATTAAAATCAGTTTTGCGTATTATTAGTTTGCAAAATAATCACTTATTTTTAGTTTTAGGACGGTTGTAAGTTCGACAATGTGCTTTTAAATTTTATTGATATAAAGTTTATACATACTTTTGGTTTCAACTCAAATTCAATTTCCGTATCGATATCGCTGCATCTAGACAGAGATGTGTCGTTTTATACCTAATTTAAATGGAAATTTTAATTAATGTCTAGCTATTCCAAGATATCTTAGGTGAAGTTTTAAATGATCTCCATTACTCGCAGTGAAATAAGTATTGGAACGAGCTAAAAACTAAGCAATGAACTCTTTGAATAGATTTAAAAATTATGGAATGAAGAATTAGCACGATTAAAATAATATTCACGGCCCAACTATCAGTGATCTCACTACTACAACAATACAAAAAATAGGCATTTTGTTTGTGTAAAATATTTTTTAATTTTGTCAAAGACTGTTTCTGGTTTTGCAATAATACCTTTGAAATAACAAAGAACAAGAATAGTAAGCAAACTTCGGAAACATTTAATCAAAATATATAATATCGTCCAAAGATACGAAATTTTTCATGGTATGAACAAGTTTTAACAGTCAACACATAACCCTGCACAAAACCATGTGAAGAATTGAGTTTTATTTAGTCTTAATAAAATTGTGTGGTGTAAAACAAAAATTCACAAATATATAAATTGAGCTATTCAATATTTTGCTTAAACGGGTTTTCAGTATCGGTCCAAACTAATAAATAAAAATATTTAAATATGTTTTTCAATAAAAAAAAGCTTATCCAAATATGACTACCGTTTTATATATGTATCGAACATGAGTTCAATAAGTTTTTTATTTGGATTAAGCAACAAATAGATGCAGTCTAAAGTTTTCTATTTAGTTCCGATAATATATTGCTGAGAAAAATCTTTCCACATATGCGGGTGAACGAAACTTGCACAAAAACTCGCTAGTATGGAAGTCATTGCTGCCAGAATCCTTATTTGTACTAAATTAATCGTTCAGGTACCGTTGCACTCTTCGATTTTGAATAGTACCAAAAAAATATAAGTTTACCAATAACTATTGTCAACTCTAGTTTGTCAACAACAGCGAAGAGTACTTTAGAATGAAGCGAAGTGTACAGTGGAACACTGTTTATTTTCTTTGTGATATGACACAGTATTGGCTTCATTTTTCCAAATTCTCAAATACCGAATAATTTTGCACATTATTAATCTATTCTATTAGAGTTGCTAATACAACTGCTTATGTATTTTATCAAAGACCATAACTCGTGAAATATTCATTTTATTTTTCAAATTATAAATGCAGGTGATAATTAGCAAAACTGAATCTATGAAGACTGTACTATGAATAAATTGCTCATAGAGATTCAGGCGGCTACAAGTGTCAATACAAGCAAAATGTAGTTAAACGTGAAACAAAGTCAAAATCCAATCGCAAAATATTTGCACAGGAATTTGAAAATTATATATGTATTTGTAATTAAAATTCTGTTAATTTGTGATTGATATAAAACCAACCACCTGGTTTCGCAACTCGATTTTATGTTAATTTATTCGTTTTTATAATTAATTTGTTCTTGCAGCCGGATTTTCTGAGATTCAGCTTTAATTCGCATGTTTCATTTAACCACACGGTCGTGTGGTTGTTACGATCGTAATCAAATAAAGAAGAGAAAATTTATTGAAATATATTCAATATCTTTCAATTGATTGTCCGTACATTCAATTATATGTCTGAGTGCTTAAACTGCTTTTTTCACTGCTGTTGCTTCTGCTAAGTTATTATCCAAACAATTGACATCTCTTTCGGTCGTTAGTTATTTAATTAACTTACTTGCATGCTGATGCATTAAGGCTTTAAAAAGTATTTTTTATAATCAGATATTTAAATAAATATAAATATTTATGTAAACGAAACAATGAAATAATACAGTGCAACAAAACCAACATTCTCCTTGAGAAGCAGAATGAACTCAAAACTTTAAAATTTTAATAAGTACGAAATTGGCTATTTAATACAGGGTGGCGCGAAACTACCGTTAGAGTTTCGATGTTTAAAAACTTTTTATTTAATAATTGCTTGTCATTATTAATTTCTTTTTGTTATAAAGGATATTAAGGAGGACTGTTTTTGGCTTAAGCATGAAAAATTATATCCAGTTTTTTCCAATACATTTTACATAGTTTCTCATCGCGAATGCTAAGTTTTAGCTACGGTAATGGCCGCTGGCTTATAAGTGTATACACTTTCATTCCAATAACTCCAAAGAAACTCAATGGATCTCGGTTCTGAGAGAAATAATGCGTTCGCTAAAGAGGTCCCGTAATAGAGCCATTGTATCTCTTGCAGTGTGAGCTGGGGCTCCATCTTGTATGAACCACATATGTGGAAGTTTTTCTACAGCTGGTCTCAAAAAATTACCCCGTGTTGTTCGATATTCAGCACCATTAACTGTAACTCAGGTGCCATGCGCGTTTTGAAAGAAACGGGGACCAATAATCCTTTTAGGCGATACACTGCATCAAACAGTACACATAAGTGGGGGTAATTGTTGCTGATGAACTGTTCTTGGATACTCCGTAGCCCATATCCTGGAAATTCGCTTGTTTTTGAAACCATCCAAATGGAAATGCTCATATTAAAACAACGACGCTAAGCACGTTGCCTCAAAACAATTTCAAAATAAAATTTAACAAATTTTTATCGGTGTTCTCTTGTGTGGTATTTCAAATTAAAAATATGTAAGAAATAATTTAAAAAGTTATTAAACAACCAAAGCCTAGTGATAGTACTTGAACTTAGCGATTTTTCATCGCTTGTAGTTTGAGTTTTGAGTTTCAATATTTTCAACATTTAGCAACTTCAGAAGGAAATGATTCAAAATGCTTTTAAATGAATATCAGATTTAAACTTTTGAAAAAGCCTATAGATTTCTAGAAACAGTTGATAGAAAATTTGTTAATTTCTTATTTTTAGAGTCTAATCGAATTTTTTCCGTACAACTTATCATATTCTTTATGACCTGAAATCATTCATGTAAATAAATAAAACTTAGCTTAGCAGTATTAAATTAAATTATTTATAACAAATGCCAGCCAAAAGATATTTTCATGATGCTAAAAATATTAATTTATTATTTATAATTGACATGTCGTAAAGATTGACAGCATCAATTCAATATGCGCAACGTAATTTTGCATGTCAGAATTTTCAGAATTGTTTTTATTGTTATGCCGCTCAACAGCGGTCTTGTGTTTTTCAATTATTCACAAAAAAATTTTATTTAGGCTTTTTTATACCGCCATTGTATGCAAAAATAAAAGTTCAAGAGCATTTGTAAAATATTAACTCGTCGTACTTTGTTTACAATGAGAACAACGGACAGTAGTATTAAACTTCATTGAAGTTTTATTGGCAGTTTCAATGTCTATGTGTTTACAACTTGTAAAATTATGACAAAATGTTGAGAATTTTTAAAGCGAAAATCAAAACTTTATGCAATTAACTATTCCAAACAAGTTAAACGACAGAAAGCAACTTTTATATTGATTGAGTTTCATAAATCAAAACGTTTAAGAAAAGTAATAAAATACACTGCATATATTTTATAGAATTCGTAATAATATTCTTGTTTTTTCGTTCGGCTATAGGCCAGATTTTTAACAATCAATAAACACTAAATTTTTTTTTTGTTATTTAATCTTTATTTAATGTTATTATTCCCAATATTTCGAATAGCTTCGCTCTTCATCTTCAGGGGAACAATGTAAATTTAAAATGAAATAAAATTAGATTGAATTAACATATTTTCAATATGTCGATCGTCTGTAGTCCTTAGCTGCGAAAACTGATTTGTTTCTGTTTCTTGTGTTTGTTTATCACACTTCTGTAACCACACTTCTGTAAATAAAGATTAAATAATCAAAAAAAAAAATATTTAGTGTTTATTGATTGTTAAAAACCTGGCCTATAGCCGAACGAAAAAACAAGAATATTATTATAATACAACAGGTGAACGATTAAAGTAAATATATATACATAGAATCCGTACTATATGATAATTCGCCATTGTATTGTGCAAACGAAAAACACTTGCGTGAAATATAAGTTAGACTGGAACTGAAAATACAACAACAAAATTATTTTCGATAATTGTTCCATAATTATATTATTTTGTGTAATTTTCCCCATTAGGGGGACTCTTAAAATTAAAAGTTGGATTTCACAAAGTCTTATCTATCAAATTGGTGTCAATTGGTAAGAAAGACTATACAAAAATGTCTGACATAAAGTCAGTAACAATGAAATTGGAAAAACAATTTGACTTGCTGACTCTTATCTTTCGCAAATTAATAAATATTAATTTTACAAAAGAATCATCCAGAAACTAGAATATTTTATTATTTATATTATTCACAAAATAAATTTTTCTTTCACAATTAGAAAATCTGCGCCCATAATCCCGTATAACTTGTAAGATCTATTCCTTTTACTGTTTCATCTTTAGTTAGTCCTTTTTCACACACATCAAGTTTTCTTGATCACTTTTTATTCAATTTTCTTTTTAACCTGCATTCACGTTCATGCACGAACATTTTGTTTCATCAAGTTTCATTGTCTCTGCTGTCAACTTTATATGCCAACTTCAAGAGTGAAATTTACTTAAACTTGATGGTACAGTCAGGGTTGTACCTCTTTCTATTCTCTTCTCCCCTTCCTTCTATAAACTCAAGACTTTGATAAGTCAAACTTGATGTGTGTGAAAGAGGACTAAGAGCTGAGTTGTACTCTTCCATTAACTTAACTCGTGTATCGTTGCCACCATGAATATATCAGTCATATCTTTTGCTTTAAAGAACGTCGTAAGTTTTATGCCGATTTGCAGGACCTGATTTTTGAAATTCCTATCCTTTCGAAAAATATTTTGTTTCCTTGAAGCAATTTGCTGAATATCAATGCTTCTTTTGATTTTTTCACAATGTTTTAGTGAAACAAAATAGCAGTACAACGATTGTAAATTTTTTGTTTTTACTTAACAGCTAGCAAAACTTCACCTGTACTCAGTTGAGTACAGTGACTTCTAATGGGTTAATATTTTTCTTTAATGTCATCAACACTCTTTAAAATCTCTACCAATTTCGTTCAGGAGCATGTGGTAGTCTAGAGTAGAATAATGAAAAACAAAATTTTCGGGACTTCTATACCACAATTAGAGTACAGAAAAATTTCGAACGTAAATGTAATTGAACAGGACTCAATGGATTATTGTCATATCAATTATGTCTGTCTTCAAATTTTGTCCGGTCCCGAACACAATCATGAATGTTGTCTTTATTTAATATATGATCGTGTAGACAATTATGAGAAGTTCATGTTTTCTTCGACAAGAGCACATTTGAAGCACACAGACACGAGTGTTGTTCGTGGATTTATGTGGCAATAAAAGTACATTCAAAATCGATAGTTTTAAGTGTAGCTGTAGATTATGTTCGTATTCGTGTGAGGCGAAAAGAAATCTGGCGATGGGAAGGTTCAGATGCATCTACATTTTAAGTTGATGTATGTACGTTTGTGGCAAAACGTACAAGAACGCCGCGTATACAAACATTTTTGTATTTCTTATTCAAACAAAAATTTGTCGAAAGGAATTTAGTTCTTGGTGTTTCAAGGCAAATTGAAACAAAACCTCAGAAAATGACCAAAAATAATATGGAAAACGGTTGACTGTGAAGGCCATTCCTGTAACTTCCCGCGAATTTTAACCGCAAAGCTATCGTAACTTGGTTTTTGTACTATTCCATACTTTTCAGTTCTTCGAGCTAAAACGCTATTACTTGAATTTTCAAATCAACCGTAATGTAATTTTCGATTATTGTAAAAGAATCGAGAATATTAACTGATCAGATATATAATTTCGGAGTTTTTCCAAAAAATCACATGTTTCGAATATATGTGTTCAGGTTCGGTTAAACCGATCTTACCCGACTTACAGTGATCAAGAGCTGATTAATTTCTGGAATTGATCGGTGAAACTGCGTAGGCGTTATTCTAATAAAAAATTCTTTCGGAATTTCTTTTTTTCTACCTGTTCGAATCCGCAGGAATCGGTTCTTTAGAACGCTACAAGTTTGGATTCAATTGGTTTAACCGTTGAAAAGTTTTAATGTCCATGCAAATGCGTACACATACACAGATATTTTCTGAGCAAACATTTTTCTTAAAGTAAAATATATTGATCCATTAAACGTAAAAGTCAGAGGGCAAGAGTTTCTTCAAATTTAAGTGGGCGTGCAGAGCCGCACGCCTTAAGCTTCATCGGTTAACCTCCAATTTTTCGCAGTCGATTAAAAAATCCAGCATATAGTTAAAGACTCCCCTAATATCACTCATTTGTACATTCATTTTATTTAAAAATAATTAAATCAGATTTGAATTATCTACATCAATTTATAGTTTATTAAGATGTGGATAAATAAATACAAGTTTTCTGCAAATATTTGTGGCTGCTGCAGGAAAAGTAATAGTGTTTCCACTGAAAATAAGGATAACCCAACGAAATATTATATAATACAATATTAGATTAGAAATTTTATATTTGTTAGCTTGGAACGACTTTCAACTAATTTTGTTAATTTAAAAATTTGAGTTAACCGAAATGCACTATATAACAGAAAACAAACTCCATAACAGAAAATAAATTTGATATATTCTCGACGAAATATTTACCCGGTAAATACGGCTCATTCGAAGTGGCTTAAAAACCAAATTTGTCGATACCACAAAATTTCGAATGGCTTATTATTAGGAAATATAGAAACATAATCCCATTTGCTTGTCATTGCTACTTTATTCCCAAAGCCAATGATTTAGTCATTCCGTCATCAATTAAAGCAACTCTTGCTTTAAATCTAAGTGTTTTTAAATTAAAAGTGTTTTTAGGAAAATATTTACGTTTTGGACTCTGAAGCTGGTTAATATAATATATTATATTATATTATATCATATTATACTATATTATATTATATTATATTATATAATATTATATTATATTATATTATATTATAATGTTTACATGTAGCTAAGGAAACAATTATAAATTGCCTTTAAAAATATTCTTGGTATTGCAGAATATTTTAATGAAGAGTACTATATATCGCTTTTATCTGAGACTTTAAGGAATCATATTTGTAATCCAATTGGCATTAAAAAAAACTTATTTTAATATGGAGACCGTGCAGGTTAGCAGTTTACAGAGTGAGATGTCCTATATAAAATAAAATAAAAATCTCGTACATAAAGATGACGTCATAATGAACTTTATAAGGCCTTCCTCGAAGGTAGCTGTGAACCAATCTTTGTATGTTTTAAATGTTATTAAAATGATTTAATTCAATACAATAAAATAATTAATAATTATGAAATGTCTCGTGAGTAAACAAGTAAAAAAGTGCTGAGTTCTCTTAAGCCAAACAAGATTTACTTGTTTGGCTTAAGTATGACGAAAAACAATTACATTTGAATCGAGGTTATTGCAGGGAGCGATAGACCCCATATAAACTTACAACAGTATTGGTTATAACTGAAGCACCGTTTCAGTGTAATGGCACCATTTCCAAATTTATTCGTGTAGACAAAATTTTTCGGATGTAATAATTTCAATGGATGTAATAGTGATTCTTTAATGGCTTGAGGATTGTCTTCCCTACAAATACTGTGATTTTGGTTATTAACATCGTCATTCAATTATAAACGAAACGCCCCACTTTTCATAAACGTGTGCTACAAGATTTTTATGAAGTTTGCCAACAGATTTATTAATTTTCAAGGAAATTTTCCACAGTTTGTAAGCATTTTTCTGGTATGAATTGTTTCATGTTGACTTTTCAAACCGTACTGAATATGAATGTCAACACAGTTTGACATTCCCAGCTGTCAAACCACAGCTATCGACATCTATAGTTCTCATGATGCTTAGAAAAAAAAACACTTATTATTACTATTCTTAACCACAATACCAGAGCACTATATGGATAACACCCGTATTTTAGGAAAATGTGTAGAAGTTCTTACGAGTATGTTGTTATCTCTACTAAAAAAGAATGCTACACTTCTTAATATATAATGGCAACATCGTGTCATTTGAAAATACAGAATTTATTTAAAATTAATCTAACATCCCATACGAAAGATTATATCTCTTTTGAAACATCTCCAAACTGACACTTTTTTGAAAAGAAGTGAATAAATTTTACAAGTTTCTTAGAAAAGAAAACATCATCAAAAAACCTGACATTATACATAAATAATCTTGTATCATTTTCAATTCGATTAGACAGTATCGTAATAAATTATAATGTCCTCGTTCGATAAGAAAGTAGGATATGAAGAACACGTAGATAAAAACACAGCATTAAAAAAATATAAAAACATTAGTTAACTGAAAACTCTAAACAAAATTAAAAGAATTATGTAAATTCTATCGCATACAAACGAGTAGAAATGTGTATGTATACAAATAAAAAAAGTAAATACATTAAATATGTAAAATAAATTGCGTTTTCTTAACAAAATAATTAAATTCTGTGTCACCGAACACATACTACAATTTGTCTCTTGTAGAGATGATGTGAACTAACGTTTTTCCTTGGAAGAATATCTTTTTATTTAAACAAAAACGAATCGATTTCATGTGTTAAATGGCTTTTTGGCTTGTGTACAGAGTTGCCATTTGCCAAGTTTTAACTTTTTTTTGTAAGTTTTTTAGATGCAAAAAAGTTTTTAAATAACTGGCAAGTTCTTTTAAAAGACCAAAAAATTAATATAATTTTATTTTTTATTATATATATATATATATATATATATATATATATATATATATATCTATACATCTATATGTATGTAATGTTTTATATGATAGATGATATTCCTTTTGGTATTAGTTAGAAACACACGTTTTTTTTGTGTTAATAAAATATTTTAAATAAAAATGAAATCTAATTTTGTATTTTCGTTTATTATTTTGCCATATTTAAATAAAAAGTTTGTTTTGTTAAAAAAAGTTTTTTTCTGGAATGGCAAGTTTTTTGAAAGAAAAAAAATATGGTAACGCTGCTTGTGTATGAAAATATTTATTGTTCTTCTCTCAGTCTAATGAATCTTTTTAATCTAACTTAATTTTTACAGTTTTGCAACCCAATTGACTGGAACGATATTATAAAATAAATAAATAAAATGAAGAGACAAAGAAGAATAGTATGTAGGGTTTGACGAGTTTAAACAACTTTTTATAAAATTTAAAATTCTAGAATCAAAAACTATTTGACAAACTTAAGCTTTAAATTAAGCTTGTAGAATAATTTTTAAGAAATTTGAAAACTAGTTCAGCATCACTGAAAGATTGCAGTAAAACTATTACTCCATCAGAGATTAGTAAGTAGTCAGTCCAAATTTTGATTAAGCGTTGTGTTTAAATATTTCTAAAAATATCTGCTGCAATTATTTTACTCCAAAATATGGAAAGAATTCTGCAACCGTTAAAATAATACTCACCCAAATAATCGAATAATTCTCAGTTTGAAGGCTGAGAATGTAAATTTTGTTCGCATTTCTGTCCAGTTATTTTGCCTTGTCAAACATGAATCGATTCAAATCTTACAAATTTATTTAAAAACATATAATGAAACTACAAATCTATCCATTTCATGGTGGACATTATCGGCTACTCTACTCGATTTAAAACCGTTAACAAGACAAAGGAATAAGCGTAGCGACGCTGATGGATCATCGGCACTTATGAGTAAGGAGATGGCGTTACGACTGAAGTTCTGTTTTAAAAATTAATAGGTTGAATAGTAACGACTTTTGGCTCAAATAAAACGGGGTAGCTGGTCACACAACGCACTTAACAAACGCTTTATTGCAAAATAAATTTTTTGATAACATATTGCCTGTTGTTGTAAATGAAACGAAAATGATCGTCTGCGAATTTATTAAAATCTTAAAAAGAGTGTATTAAATATGTTTTGCAAACATGTAACAAATCCTTGAGAACTCACCTGAATAATTTCTTTTCTTCTTTCTTTTCAGGCTTTTCGCAACACGTTGACCATTTTGTAGAAATTTTGTGAAGAATTCAACAACAAATAGAAAAATGCGTTTTCTATACATAAAAAACGTAAACCAAATGGACTTATTTCCAAAGCGAACTATAATCTTAAAATCGTCATTTACATTTACGCACTTTTAACTTTAACCAAAACGAAATTGCTGTAGATAAATTTTGATAATACACGTAGTTTTTGTAAATAACGTCGTTTATGTTCCTGTTTGTAGTTTAAGTACATAATATTTTCAACTTTTGGACAATTTGCATTCATCAAGGAATTGTAACAACCGCAAACATTTAAAGGACGCACAAAGTCCTTGGCACCAGTTCTTTGTATTTTATTGGTGTTTAAGTTAATCTAAGCTGACCATGAAGGAAAATTGCAAAATGTCAGAGGTACGTAAAGAAATAAACTTAATTATAGACATTCTTACAGCTCAAATTGAATGGAATAAAAAAAAGACTTGATCATTTTGTTGACATATTTAAAGATCCAAGTGTTTAGTTAAAAACATATTCTTTCAATAATTAACCATATAATTCTCTGAAATGTTGTGTGTAAGTACTTGCAACCTTTTGAATTTTCATTAAGAATAATTACAACTCTAGGGTTCACATCGGCTTTCAATTCATATTATCGTAAAATCATATAAAATAGTTTGAACACATTGTCACACACTGTCATGAAAAAAGTTGTAATAAAATATATCCTCTTAACAAAGTGGTTTATTTTACAAGGTTTTCTTTAAGAAAAGTTTGTTTTATACCTAAAACTTTTGGATAACTTTCGTTTAAGAACTTTGTATGACACATTTACAAAATTTTGCGAAAATTAGTGATAAAATGTAGTGACCTTTGAAAACATATGTACTGCTTTGCTGTCGGAATACTTTTAATGTCTTTCTGAATTAAGATTACTTTTCGAACAATTAGCCTGTAAAATTAAATTTAATAAGTAAGACACATTCATGTTTCAGAATCCGTTCGAATGTAAATAAATTATTCTAATATTTATACCGAATTCAATTAAGACTAATAGGCTATTGTTCGCGACGTGCTCGAAACCAAAAAGATATGACAACTATTCCATAGTAGGACAGCAAAACAACATTTCGCATTGGTAGGCAACAATAAACTTGCTTCGCTGAGCGCATTTCTTCTAGTTTTACTGGAAACCAGAAATGATATGGTACAAGTACTTCTATTTTTAGTATATAGTGATTCCTCTTGGCTACGAGGATCCAATTGCTTCAGGGAATTTGTTTTTTCAAAGCAAACAGAGCTATCATATTGGACATTGCGAATGAAAATCATATGATCCTCATCATATGAAACAAGAGTTGGCTTTCTTTCGTTTGCAGACCTGCTTCCCGGTGGTTCGTAATTTGTGCTGGGAGAGCAAAATATATGTTTTCAACAGCCGCTACATTTCTCTTATGTTATCACATTCAACGAGCACTAAAACTTAAGTTACATTCACATGTGGGAAAATGTTAGCTCAAAAAATGTAACCACTAACAAAAAAATTTTATTCACTGTTTAGTGGTTACGACTTTTTGGACAAATGTTGCACAAGTGTGGCCGTACCTTTACATTTTCTAATGTTTATTTAGCTGATAGCCCTTGTAGCTGATGGTCAGTGATAATAATAATAACAATAATAATAATAATAATAATAATAATAATAATAATAATAATAATAAAAATAATAATAATTATTATAATAGTAACAATAATACTTTTTATTAAACGAAATTAGAAAATATATGAAAATAAAATTGTTGGCGATTATTTCAAATAATAAATTGAACAAATATGTTCAATGAGGTCCCAAATAAGGAAAAGAAATTGCAGGAAGAGTTTTGGTGCTTTAAAAATAAATCTGCCAAGGAACTGATGATCGCCTGATATTTATATTGGAAAAAAGAGACCAAATAACAGCATTTAATGTTGATTCTAATTGGAAAACAGTTCTTATAAAAATTTTGATCAATGTCGAATGCAGTAATTTACTACAGATTGTTGTTGTGGTCCGCATTATCTACAAGATTTTTTGTCCAACCTTCTTATTGATTTTAAAGTGTCATTAAAAATTACGCGAACTATAAGTGAGTCCAAAAAGTTGGAATTGCTTTTTGACAACAAATTGGAATAAAGCTTTTTAATAACTAAAATTTTATATTTAAGGTGACAATTTGTCACAAATTAAGACATCAACTTAATTGCCATAGAATATAATAATTTATGAGACAAAATTAACTCCAATATTGCATATTTGTCAAAATATAATCCAAGTAAATCTCATATATCATTTAAAAGAATATATTTCGTTAAAAACACAGTTCGATAAAGTTATTTAAATATAAAAATAAGTCTTGACTGTTTCTGCTTAGTTACGAAAATTTTGATAAATAAAATATATATATATTCCTTTGTCATAGAGACTTTAAAATGATAACGCAATACAGAAATATTTTCCAAATGAAATTGTTTGTTTTAATCTCGGAATTGATTTAATGGCATTTATATTTAATCATAATTTCCGGTATATGTCTGCCCCTTGTCACTCCGAGTTTTGACTACTTTTTCTTATAAATTTTGAGACTTCCAAAACTCAAAAGTTTCTAGTTTACGTTGAGCCGATGAAAAGAAGTAAATTAGTGACCTGAAAAGCAAGTAAACAAGACCATCTCTGGAAATAAGTGTTCTGTGTGGGAAGTGCCGGCTTGTTGATGTTTAGCTCACATGTTCGATCTCTACCACTCAGACCCATAAATAAAACTTATTGTGTTTTGTCTTTAAATAATTTCATTTCTTTCAATACTTCGAACACCTTCGCTGTTCTTCTTCAGAGAAAACTTGAAAGCAAATCGACCAACTGTGTTAGTTTCTGTAATTTTAAATAATATACATTTTAAGAATTGAGCAAAGATTTTGAAGGTATGACCTCTACCTGAAATGGAATTCCTAAATGATTTTCATCTCACTCTGATATTTTGTATTCTGGTAAAAATTATGAATAAGTTTTGTGTGCCTGCAATCGTAAATAATGTATGTATGTTTATACCATTAGTATAATGCTTAAATTATAAAGTTTGAATAGTTTCTATATGAACGGCATTTTTATGACGCCAAAAGATAAACTTGACCTTCACCAACACATTTACACGCACAGCAAATATTATAGATGTACTTCACTTAAACATTAAGTAGCAAAGCAAGCCAATTCCATCTTTTTGTGGAAGTATACAAAAATAGCTAACAGATATAAATTTATTTTACATGGAAAAAATGTCAGAGAGGCTAGAGAAAACAAAAATATTTGGTACTTAAGAATACAGAGAGATTTTTAAACAATAAATTATTTATGCCCAATAAATCTGTGGACAGTTAAAAATTATCTCTTCTTAAATCCACTTAAGCTTTATTTCAACATTAAACAAGACTGAAACATGACTTAAAATTTGCCAAGTCAGCATGTGAATGTGACGTTTGCTGTTCTTAACAAAATGTCATTGCGAAATTGATGAATTGATGATAAAAACTTCTGCCGAGTACATAAAGTTAATTATCAGTACTAAAAAAGAAACGAGTTCAAATGAACGTGGGAAGCATGAGTGACCCCAAAATTACGGTCAAATTAAATGCAACAATATTAGCGAAAACGAATTTAATATGTATGCTACCATATTTTTACGGGATTAATGAAAGTATTGGAGTATGACTTAAAGTGTATTAAAAAAATTTTAGGTAATTTTAGTGAGAAAATGGGATAGAAATAGGAAACAGTAGGATATAAAAGTAGTTAAAAAAGACAAAGAATTCAGAAAAACAGCTTTATAAAATATATTTGATTACCAGTTTAAGTTCTCGGGCAGCTAAAAAAACACAATTTATAATGCAGATGCTTCCAAAATTTGATATGGATATTTCTTATAACAAAACGAAATTTCCACTAAACCCTTGGAGTTATCAAGGGGAAAAACGGGTACCTCACATAGTAATTTTTATATATTCTATACTAAAAAAACTTAAATTTTGTAACATTAGAAATACCTTTAACTTTAACCAGATATTTGTCGGTTTGGATAAGGGAGACTGGTAGCCCACATGCAAACTATCTGTTAATTTCCTTACAACTAGAACCGTAAGACCTTAAAATAATGTTAAGTGCTGTTCAAAAAAAGGGGAAAGGTGGAAGACTACCCACCCTACAAAGCATCAATGACTTTTCTGTTATTTTCGTTTTACCTTATATATCAAGAAATTAATATGCCATGATTTAGATGTTCAGTGGTGACTCCAAAGGTATTGCTGGGCTATGGTTCGCAATGTAGTAGTGGGAAAGGATCATAGAGAAGCTAACATGAATGTAATTTTTCAATATGCAGAAAAAACAGAAGAGTTATGTATGCTTGGCTTAATTCCCCAGCAGTGTTGTGATATGCAAATGTTATGCTAATTTTTATTTCAATATTTTTTTGTTTTCAAGTACAATATACATGTATAATACGATTCTCAAGGCCATTGTTATAACTTCATATTAGTTAAAAGTAGGATTTTATAGATCGCGTAAAAACTTGACCTTTATTGCAACGTTTCTTTGACCTTCCATGTAGGATGAACCTGCCTTTAATGTGTCGTTCACTTTAGGGTTAAATAAAATGGCAATAGTGGACTTCTTTTTATACGTCCCACAAAATTTTACCTCTAACTAATATGAAGTTCTAATAACGGTCCTTAATGTTTCATGTATTAGAAAAGGGATATTATTAAGCGGACAGATTAGAAGATAAAGAATTTTGTCGGCTACGAATTTTTTGCTACAGGTAACGAAGAAGGAAGCTACTACATGACGGCGTTAATCTCTGTGCAATGCCTACGTAATTGAGACAATCTGACAACAACTACCAGAGACTTGCGCTAATTCAGGTCAGAAAAATTATTCCAAAACTTTTAATTGAAATTGAAAGCTTTGAAGAATTTGTGAAATTAATTGAGTTCATGATTTTTGACGCTGGTAGCTTATCGTCCATTGCACCTTATCTGCAATTTTTAAAGTAGGCAAAACTAATAAACATATCAGAGATGGTACTTAATACGTAAAATTAATCGATAAATGGCATGAAGGTTTGTTGGAAGAAATAATTGTGGAAACATGAAAATTTTATTGCATTTTCTTCATTAAAGTGTTTTCTTCATAAAGTAATATTTATTATGTGTGATAGATTTTCCTTTTAGGCACGTTTAATTATAATGAAAAATAACAATATAAAAATCCGCGGTATAACCAAAGTTATCGATCACATTGGACACATAATATTAGTTGTCATCACAGCTGATATATTTTCAAGACGAGTGCAAAAGTAAAAAGTAGACCCACTTTCCGCGTCAAGTGCTGTACGTGTAAGTTGACACATACAACTGCACTGATTCTAATCTTTTAACAGGCCCTTATAACGCTTAAACGCGTGTTGTGCCCTTCAGCTTTACTGGATCTTGCCATTATGTAGAAAATTATGCACTATTTAAAAGACTTCTTTAGGTTTGCTTGCAGCAACCGATCTAGGGGGTTGTGAATGGTCAGCTATATATTTAAGTTTTGCTTGAGTTTGAAATATGATATACGCCACAATGACCTGTCAGGTGCTGGCCCATTTGGTGAGAACGCCATGGAATCGGCAAACTCGGATGATACAACACACTCGCACTAGCAGAAGTGTTATATATGCGACCCTGAGATGATGCACAGGTTTAGTCACATCTATAACGCTTCCGTTCAATTGAAATTTCCTTAAAATTTTGCTTGTGATCTTGGTGATCATAACCGCCCCATAATGGTCGAACACTGTTTACGTTTGAACTACCATATACGCGGAAAGTTTGATATATTTTTACTAGTTCTTTGTTACTAAATGATCCACTAGATAACTGATATTTCAGACGACTGATGTGTATTTAACAGATGGGAGTCTTGCCACAACAGCAGTTTTGAAATTGAAGCAATTTGGATAGTTATAAAAGGAATAATTTTTGATAAAATTACACAAATCTAATTTAATCAATTAATATAATTTTTGTTTTTTTGTTTCTTAACAATAAAATTATAAAAACCGAAAATGATATTTAAACAAAATGGTTGCAATTTAAATGTGTAGTAGGGTGCTCAATTAACCAGTGTTTTTAGAACCCGGTTTAAAAGCTTGAATATTTTTAAATATGAAAACATAAGAGCGATTGAGATCATGAAACAAAGAATTTATTTTAACGAGAAACTTATTTTACAAAGTTTTTGGTTTTTATTCTCTTGGAAATACTGTTGTTAACTATGTAGATGACACAGTCTGAATTAATCTTTCATATCTTTCAGTTCCTTCTCCGGCATTTTTGTAAATATATGAAATTAAATGAAATGACACGTGATGGTTTTTGGTTACTTTATATAAAATTACGTTGAACTCAACTTTTGAGGTATATATGTTACATCCAGATCAATCTGACTGATGTACGCGCTTATAGCCCCACAAAAACTGTGAAATCATAACGCCCATCGCCTTTCGGTTTCCCTGCCCTTTCTTCTATGATTCATGAAGTTAATTAAATTTTTAACTCACTTTCTTAGAACATCAACAGCGGTTATCATATCAGTCTTCCTTTGCTTTACTTATACTTCGCTTATGTTGTAATTCTTGGTGGGGAAAAAGTGTAAACAAGGCAAAGATATATTGCAGGGTTAATACAAAGTTGCGATTTTGCTTTTGTATTGAAACCGTGTGTCTTTGTAGCAGACAAAAGCCACATCACAATACCACAATATCCTGTTTTAAAAGTAATTACTAATTAATAAAATCAATTAATCGGTTAATATTTTCTTAGTAATCTGTTCTAAAGCCAAACACAACTTTTAAAATATTGAGTTTATCATTCATTGAAATTAATTCACTCCTGCTTCAACCTTTCAAAATTTATTCACTAAATGCTGATGCAAAGAAAAAATTTGTAGCAGAATATACAAAAATAGTTCCTCTAAATTTTAGTAAAAAATAATGGTTTTATTGAAAAAGTGTACAAATCCAATGGCTTTCTTTCCTTACCAAAAAGTGTTACATATGAGTTATCAACATTCTTAAACGCCCACCCGATTCAAATACCTACACACATTTCTGTATGAAACAATAGACAGAGCGTCCTGTCTTTACTCTTCGGATATCTGAATCTTTATCTTTTTAAAGTATTTGGCAAAATATATAAAGAAACCTTAGTTGCACTTAAACTCGCTGATCACAACATTCTTAATTACAGACTCTTGAGTGAGAAGAAGGAGAATACTCTTGCTCTCAGCCCTGTAAGAGAGACGTCAGAAATCAAAGAAATAACTGTTTAAAATAACTTTTTTGACTAGACATATTTTCTAAAATATTTGGGTTTCCCATTCGAATACTTATTGTTATTTCAACTGAACAAAGGCTATACAATACTAAACGCAAAAAACAAATTCGAGTCGGATCACTCTAACACATATATATATACATATATATATGTATATATATATATATATATATATATATATATATATACATATATATATGTATATATATATATATATATATATATATATATATATATATACAGATATAGATATATAGATATGAATGCACAGTTATGTAGATAAAGGATTTTTGTATGTTTTTGTTATTGTTTTTTTGTTATCCAATTTATATGATTGACAGGAAATATTTTAACACAGTCCGTTCCATTATGCAAATATTTAAACTTACCAAAGAGTGTGGGTGTGTATTTATGTGTGTTTGTGTGCGTATTGATAAAATATAAAAGCTTAAAAACAATGTACAGCCACAGATTTTTTATATAAATTTAGGTTGACAGGATACGTTTTCAACCAGGAGTTCTTAAAAGTATGTAACATTTTGTTGCAGGATTAAAATTGTGGTGGCTGGTACTGTGACAAATGAAATAAATTAAAAAAAGGAAAAACATTTTTAAAAGTTAAAAAAAATGGTCACGAACAGTTAAGGTCAGCTAAAAATGAAATAGGAAAGTTGAATATGTTTTTCAATTTCATCGATTGATATTGTTAACCCAAGGAAAAGTTTTCACTAAGTTTTCATATTTTATTGCGCTGTGTATAGGGAAGATAGCGATTTTTTCTGGCATGTACATATTTGTAGTATTAATGCCCTTAATGAAAGCCAGTAAAGGATAGAGTAAAAAGAGGCTCGGAATCAAAAATATTTCGTATAACATTATCTAGTCGAATGCACATATTTATACGACAAATTAAACAAAATTTTGTTCAGCTAGATGACAAAAAAACGCATATTAATAACAGATACGATGGACCGGAATCAATCAAAAAGTTTCTTTTGAACCTTCTTTCTTCACACTATAGGCTATCATGGTGCAATTATCCACAAGGTAGCCGCAAAAATGCAATAAATTAACAAATCATCACAGGACGTTGTTGTAAATGAATTCGGACTGTCAATGAACAGACGAAAAAAATACAGTAACGTGAGATGTGTGTTTCGTAGCTCCGACCGGGGTAAACTATCTTATCATGTAATTCAATGCAAGAGGACATGAAAACCATCGGCTTTCAGCGTTCGCCATTCATAGTGAAGACCTTTCCTATATCCTCGGATGCTCCTGCCCACTGTAAAGCTGTCAAGCGGGGTTGCTGTCGGCAGATCTGTCATTTAGTAATTTGAAATTGAAATATTTCTCTCAGTAGAACGATTATATTGAAAGAAAGGTGATCAGAGCGCGTTGTGCAACACATGTTATGAAAAAAAACAATTTAATCTCTTTGGGAGAACAGATGTAGGAGATGTAGCGTCAGCAATGTTATGGAACACTCTCTATATAGAAATGTTTTTTTTTACGCTTGAGCGTTATCAATTCTAAAATAACTCCAACTAAACTTTCAGAAAATTTTTAATTTGATATGAAAAAACTAAATTATTATTATAAAAGTTCCAAAAGGATATCTATTCTATCTATCTATTCTAAAATAAATATTTTTTAATATTGACAAATCTTCCACATTTTTAAATAAGCAGTTATTAAATAATTAAATAATTAATTCAATACTCTCGAGTTTTTTAACTTCCCACTGGCTTTAAAATGTTTTTATTATTGTTCTATACAAGTCTTAGTTTATTGGAAAAAAGTATGTGTACAATTATTATTTCATTAGTGATAAAAATAATATATATATATATATATATATATATATATATATATGTATATATATGTATATATATATATATATTTTTTTTTTAATTTTTTTTTTCAAACTAAAAATATTTGTCAATATAGTTTACTTCGAAAGCATGTAAAAGTACTTACACATTATATACCAATACGTAGTGACGTATGAAAAAAATTACTAAATATTAAGTATACGCGTAGAAGCACAATAAAAAACTTGACTTAGAAAAACAAACAAACATACATACAAGTGAAGCTGAAAAAAGCGTGTAATAAAGAATTATAAAGATGTAAATTCCTCTATACTTGTGTCAATAAGGGCTTCAAAAGTTTCGAGAATTACTGGCTTCTCAGCACAAGCAAAGGATATGTTAAGTATTTCCTCATAAGAGCGTTAAATAATACGACCGTAGTAGCCAGTGAACTAAATTGATAATTTCATATTCGAATCAAATATCCTTGTTTAGCTGAGTAATTTTTAAAAACAAAAATTCTTTCTGCATGGCTCGTTAGCGCTCGCCATTCATCGTTAGGCAGCTCCTTGCTCATCTCGCTATTGCAGCAATATTGTCTTCGGTACTCATATTCCATCACCTTGTTGATGTTTTTGAATCGAGAAGAGTAAAATTAGTGTGGAAATGATCATTAACTGATTAATAATGTTCTCCGTGAGTAGACGAAGAACTCTATAAACTTTGCGGACATATATCTTTTAAATAAATTTCCAAAATCGGATGACTTACTTGTGTGACTTGTGTCTTAGTAAACAGAAACATCAACGCAGTTGGACATTGTCAAAAGCTCTACTGATAATTATGACAACAATTCCAATTATTGCCTTAAGTTTGAAGAAGTATGATACAGTTTTAAATATACTGACAACATATTTTTTCTGCTGTTTACATTGAAAACCATGGCTCTTGTTACACCGTGTCTCGAATAGTAAGTGATGTGAGAATTTCTCGCATTGAAATTATTAGTAATTATGCTTGTAATGCTATTTGTTTTGTGACAACCCGAAGTAATAACGGACATATCAAAAGGTGTATTGCAATACTGCTTCTAGGCGTTTTATTTCTGAGAGGGACTACTTTAAATTAAACAGAAATTCATAAATGAAACTATTATTTTTAATGAAAATTCTTTTCATATATTGCATATACCTCCTGAATAATATAACAAATTTCTTAGGCCCATTTGAAAACTGATTTCAGTTGCTTTAATATATTTTAAAACAAACACGTTTGTTCTGTCAAACACAAGAAAAAATGGTTTGTTTTCTACAACATATTTTGTTATACAAAAAAAAAAGAAAAACAAAACAAAAACAAAATAAAAAACAGATAGTCATTTTTATATAGTCTCACTAAATATTTTTAAATTTACTTTGATATATCCTGTGCAAATTTTGTCCCTTTTTAAGTTTTTGAATATGAAAATCATGTCATCATTAAGTAATGACACAATTTATTTATTATGTACGCATCTTCCTGCACTATCAGGGGACAAATTTTATGAATATGTACATGTACCTTCTTTACTTGTGCATGCACTTGTTGTACATAATACAGAGTGTACGGAAGCAAGTACGTATAAATAAAATTTGCAATCTTGCCCATATATCTGTACTTTTCATGAATAGCCGATTATTTTCATATTTATATAACTGTATGGGTCCCAAAATGCTGTAGCAGCACCCGCTTTTTATGAGTTGTGATTTCTTTTGCTATAAAATAGGATATCTGATATTTATTAAAATATTTCCATAGAGACAGTTCGTTTTCCTCGAATTATGACTTTTAACATTTCGATGTCGACGAATTGGTCATTATTGATCGAATAAATTTTTTGCGACCAATTGATAGAAGTGGGTAAAAAAATAAAAGGTAAAATAAAAGGAAACATGCTCACATACATGACCGTAAAAATAACATGGAAGTGTATTCAGAAGAAGCTTTTCATCAGCAGATGACGAATTTGGAACAGCGTTATGAGGCTCAACACAACGACAGTATGGTAGGAGTCTATATGTGAGCTTTGTTGGGTCCAAATACTTATGAATACAAAAATAGGTAAAATGATGCTCTCCTGAATTTTTTTGAATTTTTCGTGATTTTGATTTATTATTATTATAAATATGTATAGTTAATAAACTAATTTTTTGACATATTGTCATTGTACTATTATAATATGAAATTTATTTGTTGGGTGGTTAAGCAATGTCTATATGCATTTTATATATATATATATATATATATATATATATATAAATTTTGTTATCCAAGGGATTTCTAATTGTATAAAGGTATAGAAAAATAAAATAGAGTCGTATCGAATAAAAGTTGTTTGTTGGGTTTGGTTTGTATAAGTTTCATAGAATGCTACACTTATTATAATGTGATTTTTTGAAATCGTTTGTGAATTTTTATAGTTAATTTATTTTACATAATTCTCAGATGGTTTTTGGAAGTCTTTTAATAAGTTGAGAAGTTTGAAACTTTGCAAAACTGTGGTTGAAGTCTACTGACGATTTGGTAAGAAGCACCAATGAAATGCATATAGACATTGCTTAACCACCCAACAAATAAATTTCATATTATATAAATATGTATATTTATTTTATTTTTATTTTATTTTCATAATTTTTATTACATATATATATTTGCCTTTGGGCCTGCACTCAGAGAATTATACGTACATATACGATACATTGTGCCAGAACTAGGAAAATAAGATTTGGGAAGGGCTACAGGGGAAACAGTGCTTGTGGACGTTCGATTTGAGCTTCCCCACGTTAAACGTGCCAGCAAAAATCTCTGTAAGAAAATTATTCCACATACGAATCGTTCAGCCAAACAACGAATTCTCTCAATAAATACCATCAGTGAAACAATGAGCTTCCTCGTCACTCATGTACGCGTGCACATATAGTGAAGAGATCAGATGATGCGAAGTATGTTTTACACCGTCTTAGAAAATCAAAGCGCTTGAATACTTCTTTGAGACATGAAAGACGTCCATCCAATATAATTTTGGATTTTCATCCCAAGAACTTCTTCATCAATACCACCCACAAATATGCGGCTGCATTAAGCCCCAGCCTCATATATCTAGCCACGTAAGAATGCGTCTTACTAGGGCTAGAGTTAAACCTGTTCGCACGGCCCCATCTGGATCATTCATTACTTGCCTTTCGATTGGTATGAACCTCTGCAAAGCTTGACCAGCTGGTGCATGAAAAATAATGATTAACTCTGCTGTCATCCACGAAAGAGTAGACAAGAAAAGTTTGACATAAAAAATCATTTATAAAGGCAAGGAAAACAGCGTCTTGCTGTACCCCTGAATTCACCTTGAATTTGTTTGTCGAGATCCCATCTATAACAACTCGTATAGCGCGGTATCTGAGGAAGCTCGATATAAACGAAGAAAAGTCGTTAACGCCACCGAA
This sequence comes from Linnaemya vulpina, assembly GCA_963675445.1. Classification (NCBI taxonomy): domain Eukaryota; kingdom Metazoa; phylum Arthropoda; class Insecta; order Diptera; family Tachinidae; genus Linnaemya; species Linnaemya vulpina. Next base: position 45,428,424 of record OY776280.1, on the reverse strand, counting down.
AGCAGTCAGCTTATTACAGAAGTGCATCATATAACACTCGATCAAATGTTATGCCAATATTTAAAGCTACCACTTTACTTTCGCTAAAATTGTGAAGAGTTGCACGATTTTTGTGATAAAAGAACATTGCTGGTGTAAGTCTCAAGATACCCTTTTAAATTGCAAGTTAAATATACTTTCCATGACCTTGGAAAGCCCAGAACAGATGCGATTGGGTGATAATTGTCAGGATTGTACGTCTCTCTTTTCTTTGGGATTGCTGTTATATTAGGTAGCTTCCAAGACATCAGTACTAAATAGCCACTGGACTCGCTAACATCAAAATGTACTTATTCACAACCAGTACTGGAGTGCCGTTTACGCTGAAATTCGCTAAAACCTTTTACCAGTACCCGGTAAAAAGAATATACTTTTCATAGTAACAGATTCTCTTTGCTGTCTGGCAAGTAGGAGTTATTTGTAAATATTTCAGCCAAAACTTAAGTTTTTACAACAGGTTCAGTCAATATACATCATGTCTTAAAAGAGTTGGAATTGATAAACTAGCCTTAACCTTTTGTCTCTTAACAAATTAAAGTTATTTCAATAACAAAAAACTATTCCCATCATTGGAAAATGTTCATTTGGTCTTACAAATTTAAAAAGAAACAACATATTTTTTCGCCTAATTACGACATCAGCTGTCGAAATTTCATACTGTAAAGCCAAAGACAAATTCTGTGTTAATCCGTGTTATTATAATTGTTATTATTTAGATACTGAAATTTGGTAATTGCAATGAAATAATGTTTTAAGAATTAAATATTTTTAATTACAAAAACTCGCAGTTGGTGCAAACGGCATTTCTTCTTAATGCTGCAGTACGTACGTATTTACGTAAGTTGCAGACAAAAAAAAAATATGTTGCAGAAAATGTAATATGTTCTGTGTTAACTTCTAAATTAAAACTGAACATCATGTAGCTGATGGCAGGGGAATGAATTTAACACAAAATGTACATGTACTTATTTCTAACTTTCTTACTGGCATGAGTTTTAGAAAACAACATATTCCTACACGAGCAATTCCTTGATTACACGATGAAAAATGCCTTGAATAACACAAGGAGTGAAGATGTTTACATACGAACATATCAACCCCCATTATTCCTGAATATTAAAACGTTTTTATATAACCAAGAAGAAACAGTGCACTGCAACGTATACACGATATATAATTTAGTCGTAACAACACTCATACGTCACGTAGAACTTTGGAATGAAAATTTATATTAATTTCACGCTGTATGCTGGCAGTACATTTATTTGTATGAAATAAAGTTGTTTTGTGTATTCAACGATTGGTTAGCGATATAGAGCGGTAGCTTCAGGAAAATTATTTGATCTAATCAGTAACAAATAAAAAATATAATATAACACACAAGTGTTAACATCAGGTTGATACAGTTCTCGGATTCTTTTTCACAATAAAATTTGTGTAAATAGAGAACTGTTATCACATTCAACTAAGCCACCTAAACAGTGGTGATAAACACAATATACACATGAGCACTAAAGATGAAAGTGTAGCGACTTTCGGAAACAGCTGTTCTGCTCTGCTGTGTAAGTTGAATAAAACTGATGTTGACTTCCTTTGTGCCTAGGGGTATTTATCATCATGTCTTTCTGAGATTTTAACTAAGTTAGAACAATTTAGCCTATATAAATATTAATATAAAAAAATATAATACTTTTGTAAGAGAAATTTAAAATAACAACGAATAGCAGTGGGTGCTGTAGGCTGAAGAAGGCATAAAACTGGACTCTGAAATTAACGACAACAATTGATACTGTCATGTACTAAACAGTAGTGGCACAACTAATTCTCTATCTTCTTGTCTTTCCTTATACGTCCTCCCTTCTTTATTCGCTGCTTTGTAGTTCTGCAACAATGCAACAGAATATGTAGGAGTAAAAATAACGAGTGCTAAGTGTCAAGATCATTATTTTGTCCATTTTCGATATGTTTTCCAAATATTGATGTTTCTATGTCAGCGACAGTTTTACTGCAATTTACATATTGATATCCAAATTAGAAGAGAAGTGACATATTGCAAGTTTTGACATTTTTCATATTTCTCTATTGATAGAAAACAGCGTGGAGTTGGGCAAGCATCTCTCTGTGCGTTTGTTCGGCGAGCACATTTTATGAGAAACCATTGACATGTAATTTAGACAATTAGTGCCATTATTTTAATAAGAAAATCACTTTAAAGCACCTTCCAAGTACACGTTGTTCAGTTACGAAATATTTTAGTGCTAATCGTTCTAAGTGCTGCTTTAGATATTTCGTCATTTAGAAGATGTGATTACTTTTTTAACGCATCGTTTGTTTATTTTGGCTGCTTGAGAACTTAAAATGGCCACAGAAGCATTCTTGAAATAAAGTAGGTTATTATAATCAAATAGTTGATTCAATGGTAAACATGCCATCTAGCATATGTCTGCCCCTGCTGTGAGTTACATGGTTTTTTCAAAAGTCAAATTTTTGACTACTTTTTTCACTTAATCTGGCTTTATGATGTCTTTTGTGGCATGAATATTGGCCTCTAAAGATCCAAGAGTTGGAAGTCCTACAAAAAGTAATTCAGATGAGCGAAGCTATCAACGAACAAGGGTGAGGTGTTATTGGTACCAAATGACACTGATGTGTAGCTGATTAATTAGACTAACAGCTCTCGCTATTACCTATAATAGCAGCTACTTTTTCAATCAGTCAATTTTAATGGCTTCAGATGTTTTCTCTCTAATACGTCAATGTTCTCTTATTGACGTTGCTATTTACCCACCAATCATCACTAAACACAATTCTGCGGTGAAATTTGCTCCTTTATCTTTCATTTATTAAATATTTTTAAGTTGATTTCCACAATTTGGATATATTGTTCTGAATGTCAACACAGTTTGATATTCTGAACTGTCACACCTTAGTTATGAATACCTCCTATAGCCTCATGTAATAAAAAAAAAATTATATAATTTGAAAAAACTACTACTTAAGATGAAGTTCGAAAATGTTATAAAATACTTAAGCATGGAATTACAAGCGGTTCGAACTATTCTTTGCAAATATGCACCAGCACTAAGCAGTTCAACATAGAAATTGTAATTGAATAATTTTAACTTTTTTATTGCCTACTTCTATAAGAAGACATACATTTCTCTCATTAACATTTTCCTAAGCCAGTCACGAAGGTTCGCTAAACACTCTGCAACATATACAATAATAAGTAGGTATAATCCATCTTTATAAATCTCTAGCTTTTTTGTTTGTATGTGCGTACTTACAAAGAGAAAATCTGTAAGAAAATGAAACTCATTCACAAAACTGACAGGTAACTTATTACGGAGTTTGCACCGATGCTCCAACGTACACAATTGTATTACGAAACATATTTGAAATACTTTATACTTGAAAAATTTTACTGCTTAATCCACATCTTTCTTATGTCGAAGTTTTTGTCATGGCAAACTTTTCTTTTCTAATATATTTTTCATTGTAATCTTTCTGTTCATAAGGATGATTATTTTACTCGAATAATACAATATTCATATTACTTGAGTCATAGGTTTATCTATGGATTTCTGTACGAGTATACCGGTGTATGTGCATACAAGTATGTGGAGTATGTATGCGTGTGCGTGAATCATTCATATGTCGTATATCCTTAATCTAAAGTTTTCTTTTCTGTTGAAATTTTTCGTTAATATATAATACACATAGATTTTGTTAAAATACAGTGGGATGATTTAGGAGAGTTTAAGAAATATACGTTCGTATTGGGTTTTCGAGATCTCAGGTTTGTATACAAAAAGTTCACGGAACATCTTAGTTTCTTTTAAAATGTTGGCCTTTATTGAAATTAAATAAAAATCACATTTCAACCGAAAACTCAAAGTTTCAGACGACGTTAAGCTAAAACTGATTTTAATCCACATCTCAAAAATATGGCCTTACTGTTTTGAAGTTGATCTTTCTTTCTCATATTACAAAAATATGAATTTGAAAAAAACTCATTTGGTCTCAAGTTCGATCCGTATCTTGTAGACCCTGCTATCGCGTACGTATTTACGTATTGAGCTGTCAATACAATTAGTCAAGGTCCTTGTTACTATTCTCGTTAAGTTTCGTAATTGTGTTTGAAACAACCAACAAATAAATAAATGCATGAAATTTTAATGCCTTCAGTTTATGTAACAAATTTATTTAGCAATTGCGATAGCAGATTTTTGAAGTTTTTATCTATCTTTTGAATCTTGAAACGCAAGTCATACAAAATTTTTTAAGATTTTCAACAAATACGCTTACACAAAATACCAGCTGAAATCGATTACTTACAAGGTTATCTTGAGCCGATATTGATCTAATATAATTTGCAAACTTCTGATGATGAACATGAATGCGTATATAATTATTCGAACTTTCAAGATTAATTACTAAGACATCAATTGTTATATTTTAATTTTCTATTAAATTTGAAATGTTTGTTAAGAGTGGAATATTAAGAATGTTTATTACAGTTATCATAATTGCAGAACGAATCAGTACTGATTTCGGGGCCGTTAAGACATCTCATCAGCGCTCTTTGTTCGACTTTTTACGATGTTACTAGTCATAAGGAATATAAACTATTTAACCAATAATTTATTGAAAATTTAGTATGACGAACTCTTATATTCACATCTTTAAGTTAACTTACTTACTCTTGGTGTCTGTTTGTTTTCTGTTTACTTTTTCCGCAGTTATTAAAAATATTCTTAGTACTCCACACTTAAGAAAAAACTCGAATTAAGTACAAAATTAGGAAATAAATTTGTAAAACCGCGGCTTTGAACTTGAGCGTGAATAGTAACAATTCCCGTCTTAATCATTTTGATGATGTTATTAAAGTCCAAGAACAAAACTGTGTCAACAATTTAAAATATTAAGAATAAAAATGCTATAAAACTCAAATATTTTGAATTAGGGAACAGTAAAACTCGGTTATAACGAATTAATTCCAATTTTTTTGGTACATAGTTCTGCGACTTCCCTATATTTCGTTTTCAATATAACAAAGTTCGTCCGAACCCCACCCCGAAATATTTGTCGATTATACTTCTTTAAATTTATTCATTACAAACATCAAAATATAAAATAGTGATATATTCTTCTACAGTATAATTTAAAATTGAATTCTGTACCACATCCTTGAAAATTGTATGTCTCTCTGAAATTAATATTGCGGCCTTCAGCCTATGAAATATAAATAAAGCAAAAAAAAAAAGAAGTCGAACAGTGTCATATGCAAAATATATCGCATTCATAAAAATAGTTATGTAAGTTTGAGAAATGTAACCCTCTATAAATAAATAATATAATTAATAAAATGGACTAATATTTTTAAGCTTAAGGTCTTTATTTTTATATTTATTAAATTATAAATAGCTTTTCGACTTCTGCAGGAAATTTATTTTGTATACTAGTCCATTTTATTAATTAAAAAAAGAGGTCAAAAAACTAGAATAATTAAATAATATAATTTTTGCTGAAATAAAATACAGCCGTTTTTAATTATTATAATTTTTTTTTTCTTGAAGTCGAGCGGTTTTAATTTCTTGATCGCATCGGCGAATTACAAATTCCTTTTCGTCTTTAATGCCCAATAAATGAATGAATAATCAATCGTTGTTTGTTTTTAAATTCTATTTAAACTCAAAATTTCGTTTTCACGGAAAAATTAAATAAGATTTGAATGCCCCTCTTGTATGTTGAAACATGATTTAAAATTTTCGCAGTCAGCATATAAATTTGACGGTTGTTATTCTTAACAAGATGTCATTGATAAAACTTTGCTACGAAATTTTAAAATTTTGTCAAGTAAATTAAGTTAATTATCAACAATAAAAAAATGAATTCAGACGAAAAAACATTAATAACGCAGACATTTTTGCAATTTTGAATGCAACATCATATCGAAAAACACGCATTATACGTGTGGGCCGCAACAGTTCGGAATTCTACCATATTTTTACCAGAAATCAATGACAGTATTTAAATGTGAGTGAAGATCTGCAAGTGTATTAAAACTTTTATGGAAATTAACTCATACTCTGTTTAAGTAGTAATTTGCTTGGCATAAGAATGTGCAGATCCATTTTTTTTATCATCATACAGCAGAACGTTTATTTGTTCCACTTTCGAAGGCTGTTAATATTATTAACGAAATATAATATTATGTTACAAGTGTTAATTGCTATCAGTGTCCCATTGTTTATATTGTCTTCAGAGAAGAAGTGATGTAAAGAAGTGAAAGCTTTAATAGAACTGCCAGCAGGCTCAGCACTTTTGGAACGTAAATAGTTCGCCAGAGCATTTGCTAATGGTTTTTGTTTTGTTCTCTGAGTTATAGAAATCTGGATACTATGAAGACTTTTTAAAGATTTGAACGCAAATTTATCTATCAGACATTTATAAATAAATATCATTATAAGTAAGAAAATAATAAAAAAAAATTATTGTTATATTACGATTGTCTTATTAAAGATTTCGTTGTCTTCCTTAAACAGAAGTATAATTTATAAATTTCTATAGGGAATCGTCACTATTCAATGTTCACTAAATGGCACATTTATGTTCTTGGAATTACATTCTAGTGTATGGGATAAAGAAGCTAAACTATCAAAGGAATAAAATCAAGGAAGAGATAATATAAAGTTTTGTAACTTCATTATTACATTTTGTACAAGAGCATATAGTTTTTGAAGTTTATGCGCAAACGTACGGAAAACTTATAATACCCGCATTATTAAAGTTGTTTATGGTCTCATACTTCAGTTCATAATTATAGTGTTGTCATAAAATTCGGCATTTCGGTAATTCTCGATTTTATGTAAGCGATAATCTTGTGTAAAATGAAATGAAAACATTAAGATCATAAAGATGATAGTGCACATCTGCTCTGTATTTATTACCGAAATAACATGTGCTTTAAGCTTTATTTTGAAAATTACCAAGTTTAACTAAGTGCAAATGGATTTCTTCAAAATTGTTACAACAAAAATGGAAACCTAAATACTTGCTGAATAAAAATGATGTTCACGTTGAGTAAACAGATTCTTATAGCGTTTTTTTTTTTTTTTGCTTGGCTTCAAAAGCAGGCAAATATTAGTATTTCCTGCCACTTCTTAGGATATACCATAAGCAAATCGCTTCGAATTCTCACTGATTTTACAATATACGAGTATATGTTTGGTCGATCACTCAGGGCATTACAGGCAGTTCTTTTTATATCCTTACAATTCATACAAGTACAATCGTGGTGGAATAATAAGATGGCAACAGATGCAACATTATAATAACCAAAGCAATTGTTGGTCCCCGTCAAAAATTATAGCGACAAAACACATTGAAAACCCAATTGCTTCAAGACACACATTCACAAAGACAAGGAGGACTTGTGCACAAAAATTTCACATCAATATAGCCAAACAATGTTTAAGTAAAAAGCTGTCATGTGGCCACCGTATGTGTAATTTCATCATGCGTACAATTAATTACCAGTAGGGAAAATCGCCTTCAAAATATTTACTACTCCTCAAACAAGTTGCCCATATCCGACACATAGTGCTTATTGTTATAACAATAACATTAACAATAATAATAAAAACACCGAAACATATTTAATTTTGTGATGTTAGAAATATTTACACTAAAAATTTTGAAGTTTAACTGGCTTTCCATTACTCTTCTTTGTAAACATTCCCTCATTCATACTGCGTCTTTGATATTATCTCTACCATATTACGATGGTGGTATAACTATGAAAAGTACTTTATGTTGACAACGCACATGCCATACTAAAAGCGTGTGCTGTTATTAACAATAAATGTCACGTATTAGTTCAAACCCCGTAAACATATTTTAATACGTTGTCGTATCCAGAAGTTGAAACTTGCATGAAATGGTAGCTTTTATATAAACCTTTATGGGAAACGGCTGTTCAGAACAGATTTGACATTTAGGGGCATTATTACAACTTCATTATTACAATTTCACTTGTCTATTTCAACTTGGTAGTTTAAAGTAACGGTTAAATAATTGGGATAAGATCCCAATTTCAACTATCGTAGTGATGTAAAAATGGACAACACACGATTAGAACGGTTTGTTAGAAAAAGTAAAACACAATATATTTTTCCCTTTTACAATTTTACTTTAGAGGTGCTGAGTCGATTCACAAACATTATAAGAACAAGCTGTTTGAAAGCAAATTTTTGTTCTCAATTTCAAGAAGTCGGTGACGCAACTATTTCGCGAGTACAAGTCCTATTGTGAATTGCTCGGAGTCTTATTAATGTTGTTGTAATCTGTTTTGAAATCTATATTTGTAGTATTCACAATCTTTCCCGAATGGTATTGCATTTGCAAATTGGGAGTATATCTGAGACAAATTTTAAAGTACATATTTTAGTCGTGTGTTATCGAAATAATTTGCATTTTCATCTACGCAAGTCCACTTGCGTTTGCCATTATGTCATCCGACTATCAGCCGGTGGAGATTGAAGCAAGATATTATATTGGAAATGTTTGCAGGGTACAGACACTCATAAGTAAACGTAATCATTTATGAATGTGATTTTTATTAACAATAAAAAATTAAGAACATGAGAATAAGAAGAAAAACACATAAAAATTCCTTATGGAGAACAAGAGGAAATAAATTGTATTAAAATGGACTTAATCAAATTGGGTGACATTTTGTCCACTTCGTGCAAAACTAAAAATTAATAATTTATTAAATTAAAATGTCACTCGCAAGAAATTAACTACATATTTACTTATTTCTTTGCTGAGTTGATGCCGGCCTTCGTGTGGAAGCAAAAACAAAGTCTTAAAGTTTTGCTTGTTTGAGGTCGGTAGTAAATGTAAATAATTTAATTGGAAATGGTACCATAAATTATTTAATGCCAATTACTCTCATTATCACTGTAATGCCAATTGCTGATAGACCTCCGCTATAGCGATATCCCCATTTATAAAAATTATTTTACACTTTAATACCATTCGACTTAAAAATCTGATCACGATTCAGAAAGTAATTGGTTAAGCAAACTGTGATGTAAGTGACTCTTAAACAACCGATGAGAGGTCGAGTTATTTAAAGACTTCATGGAAACCTGCAGCAATAGGAATATTAGGGGCTAGGAAATATAAAAAACTATTTTATATTTTGGAAAACCTTATTATCTGCAAAATTTTGAAATTTTAAGAATAGAACTAATTAAAAACCATTATTTTGACTATTATTGCTAAAATAGCGCTAACAGTTGTTTAAAGATCCTGAAACCAGCTCAGATGTTTGTACGCCTTGAGTGTAATACAAACGACAACATGATTTTTATGTCCGCACTCACAAGCTGCCAACGAGGGGAAAATAACTACATGCCCAAAGTAATATTTATTTATGAATTTTCTAAGGAAACAAGCAGTCATAAGGAAATACCGGAGAGCCACTTCCAGTGTATCATATTATATCATATCGTTTTCTCATGTGCCTTTTAAGTTTTTGATATCTTTTTCCTTCTATTTATCGGTGCACCAAACAGTGCCGAAACTCACTTTTTTATGATCACCAATTGAAAAATGTAAAAGTTTATTCGAAAGTAGACACTTGTAAAGCTCGGGAACCAAAAAATTTAAACTTAGTTATAACTATATAGCAGAGCACAGGGTAATTCAAAATGGAAATTTTCATTGTTTTGTTTAAATGAGAAATTTCTTAGTAAATTTTAAATTTTTGAACTTCTGTAACTTATTTGCTTTAAACGATTTTTAAACAAAATAAATCTTTTGTCTACACTCCCATTTTTGAAGCATCTTTTTTTAGATCAAAATGCTTTTATGAAAGACGGATTTCAGATCGAAAATTACTTTAGTTTTTGATTTCATTTACTCTTATTATAACGGTATAAAATAGTTTTTTTGGAATTGCTTGGGCATAATGTATGTGTTGATATTCACAACCGCATCTAATAAGAAACATGTCTCAACTAAGTATGGTAAAAACTATTGATATATAACAAGTTTTAAGACAGCATAAGAAGTTGGATTGTCCTCTCTTGGTTTATGATTTGGATATTGGCCTACTAGACGAAACAGTGAGAAAAAATAAGGAAAATGAAGGGAAAAAAGCAACAAATTCATGAAAAATATTTGGAAGTAGATCTAATAATCGATCAGCCAAAGCAAGCAGCGAAAGCACAAATGATGGAAATACTACAAGGAGATTTTTTTCAGATCCAGAAACTGCAGCATGTATCACAGGTATAGATTTGGAGCTAATAAGGCAACAGAAAAATAAATGAAAAAAAAAATTTGGACAATACGTAAAAAACAGGTATATTTTATAACAAAAAACACTTTTGGAGATCGTCCACTATCTCTTGCATAGAAAAAGTGATTTTCTAGAAGGAAACAAGACCATATACTTGTAATATGCAGCATATGCGAAAAATAATGAGAATAAAAAATAGAAGTCAGACTACGGCAACTATTTTTGCCAAAAAATATTAATCAAAATATTTCAAACATTTCTGGCAAAAGCATAAAAATCAGATAAAAACAATTGTTTCTGAAAAAAATTTGAAAATAAATATCGTAAAATAATAATTATATATTTATATTTGTAGGCTAATTGTTGGCAAACTGTTTTTAATTCAGAAAGACATGATATATATTCCAAAGCATAAGAGAAAGTCAACATAAGTATTATGTATTCAACTTGCAAAGTTTCTACTCTGCTACAGCTGTTTTTGAATTAGAAATACTTTCCGAACAATGAACTTACAAAATTAAATTTAAAAAGCAATAAACAGTCAAATACAAATTACTTACAATTATATTAATATTTATATAGGCTAATTGTTCTAACTTAGTTAAAATCTCAGAAAGACATGATGATAAATATTCCTAGGCACACAGGAAAGTCAACATCAGTTTTATTCAACTTACACAGCAGAGCAGAACAGCTGTTTTCGAAAGTCGCAACACTTTCATCTTCAGTGCTCATGTGTATTGTGTTTGTCACCACTTTTTAGGTGGCTTAGTTGAATGTGATAACAGTTCCTATTAACACAAATTTTATTATGAAAAACAATCCGAGAACTCTATCAAACTGATGTTAACACGTTTTTTGTTTTAATAAAAAAAACTGATGTTGACTTTCCTTTGTGCCTAGGAATATTGATCATCATGGCTTTTATTATTTCGTTGGAAAACTTCAAAGCGAATTAGAACAGGTGATCGTATTAGCGCAGATGACTGTCAGCTCTTTAATTCGATCGAACCTTTAAAAATTAATCTTTAAGATTTACTGACTTTTCGTATATAAATATTTTGTGCGAGCCATCTAAAATTGTATGTTGAAAGACTTAAATTTTTGTTGTAAAATATATGATTTTCAAATAAACATCAAATAATTTTCAATTTTAAATCAATTATAATTATCATGTACATAAAATTTATGATTTTCTTCACAATTGTTCTTGAAGGATTGGGTTTTTGAATACGGCAAATTGCGATAAGGTCACCAGTATTAATTCGGCTTAAAAAGATTTCTTCAACTTTTCTTTAATTAATTTGAACCCTTTAAAATAATATATTTTCTATGAACTTTTTCTCTTTTCAGGTACGTAAAATTTTAATTAATTCAATCATCCCAATCCATAAAAATATGATGGTAAGTTACAATACTCATATACTCGTATAATCTATAGGTTTTGCAAAGAATGGCGTCATGTGTATTGTACGCGGAATACTTCTTATATGTGAGAAAACCTAAATAATTTTAGTTGTGTTTAGCAGCATAAAAATGTCTTCAAGCTTTAAAAATGCAAAAATAAAATATTTTTACTTTCTTCATCCCCCTTAAATATTAATATACGAGTAGGTACTAAAGTCATTACATTATGTTCTCTTATGATACTGTAGGTATTAAAAATACGTATCTGTCATTTCTTTTTATTAGTGTGTCTGCGTATATAATTATGTATATGCTTGCAATACGCAATACATATTGGGAAAAATTCATAAACATGTTTTTACGACACATGGGGTAAAAAGGACTAAGTGCTTTATGCGGCATAGCCAAAATGTTTAACGCTACTGCTGAAAGTTTTACCATTCTATATGATGACATCTTTGACTATATCAGAAAATTGTGGTGTAATAAAACTGTATGAACGCTAAATTCCTTTAAAATCACTTATTCAGTTATTCCCTATTGCCTCAGACATATTAGTTAGCACTGCATATGCTCAATGTGTTCCATTTAAAAGATGTTCTTCTGAATATCTTTTAAATTAAGAATTCAACGAACCATAATAAACCTTAACTACAACAACATTTATGTATGTATATAAATATGCCACAGTGGGTCTATTAATGCAAAATGTTTTTATTTTGAGACTATGGTTTTCAATTAATGTGGTTTCTGTCATAACCGATTAACTACTTTCAAAGTTGACCGATTTCTTAAGTAACTCTCAAGTTTTAAATGGTAATTCATTTGAGACAATATCTCAAATATATAAAGCCATATGTTAAGCTACGAACAATCCGTCGAGATTTAGGTGGTATTTCATAATTCGATCGGTTTATAATAAGACAACACGTTTCTAATTAGTTGCTTCCAAAAAAAAAATTAATTAAAATGTTTGTAATATTTTCTAAAAATTAAGTTTTAATTTAAAAAGTTTTTTTTTCTTTCTGGAAATAAGATTGTGTGGAAACAAAAAGTTTCTTGGTTGCGTCAAGTCAAAAATGTTTAATAATTTTTTGTTTTGAGCTTATGTTGACTGGCTCATGTATATATATGTCGGAAATATTAGGAAGGAAGTGTTTGGTGGCAAAGTTCGTTGCATCGTTTATCTTCTCGTCCTTCTTCGCTACCTACTCCTTTTAAATTCCGGCACAATTCACTGCATTTAAAATGGTCTTAGTTAGTACTAAGACTACATAGCCCAAGATATCGTACTTGACTCAGTCATGAATATGGTGTCAAATTTTTCTGGTCTGCATTAGTCAGAGGTTGTGTCTTAATTATTGTCGGCCTGTCTCAATGACGAAGGCACAGTGATTGTCTCTGAATACTACCGACAACGATTGATACTATCATGTAATAAAGAGCGGATTACATCACTTTCCTTCGGCGGTTGTGTAAACAAAATTTATCTGTTAATTGAAAAGCAAAATGGCTACAACAAATTCACAACACTGGACGTGAGAAGTACGTTTAGTATGGATTTTTTAAGTAAAGTACAACAGAAAGATTGATTTTAGTACGGATCATTGAAGCTTGTGCTTCAAATAGACGTACTTAATATAGTATATGAGAATAAATTGATATTCTAGTTAACCTCTTTTGCCTTATCTTTGATTTATACAATAGGTGTTCGTACTTAAGTCAGTATTTTTTACTAATTTTTTCAATACATTTGATCCGTAGACAAATCAATCTTTCTGTAATATATCAGATAAAATCCGTGGTTTGTATTATCAGCATATCTTCTCATTTTTCTTTATATGTCTTCTAAACAGTATCTCTGTCACAATTTGTTGCATATGTGGAGGTCAGTTTCTGAGTGACAGACATATGAAAAAAAATATATTAAATAAAAGTAATAGAATAGGATATTAAATGACAACCTGCATCTATTCAGCTTTGAACTTAAATTAATACCACTCCCACAGAGATGCAGACAGAAGCACTTTTACACTTTAAAATAGCATTTCTTGATGTTCAGATGCTGCAAATTAAAAGTAATAACCAACTTTTCGCGCTAATGCTAATATATTCCTGATATAATTACTTATCTCCAAATTAGTAATTGAGTTTGTGTCGCGAATGATTTAAGAAATTCAAATTATTTGTGTAAGAACCATTTAATGTCTTATACTTTATTAAAATAAAATGTAAAACAAAATTTATTGATTAAAATATCTTTTTAATGCTCTGGCATTTTTTTTCCTTTTGAATTAATATAGTGATTGCAAAATAATATGACATTTGCTCCACTGTGCAATATGTATTACTTTGTATTTCATTACCCTACTCTTGTAATACTTCATAAGATGTTTATGTTGCCGCGTACATGAGTATAATACGAAAATAATAAGAAATAGTAATAGAAATATTAATGATAATTTTGTTTTTCTCCAAATTACTCGAACTTTCTGAGACATTTCCACAATTGCTATTATTATGCCATAAATTATTAATAATGATTTTGGGCATGATGTGAATTTAAGTGCGTAGCTTAAGTTGGCTTTATATATTAATATAGAGATCTCTACATCAGATGTACAAACAAACATTGATGCTTAAACAATTTCATCAAAGCCCAATTACTAACAAACAATTGCTGCGCGTAGAAATAAAAAGACTGGGGACGAACAATAAAATCCTATATTCGTATTTCGAAAGTATGATAAACAGAAATTAATCAAATAAATAATACGGGTATCATTATTAGTATAGGAGAAATTGTTACGATTTATATGCTTAAAGATATTATTCATGAACGATTTGTCCAGGAAAATAATAGAACAAACAAATTATAATTTTCAGAACTGTTCGGTGCGTATGAGTCATATTTAAAAATGTCAATCAATATTAATTATACGCTTATGTAACGCAAGTGATGGCGGAACTGATTTATAATAATGCAGCCACAGTTCCAAAATACCTTAACATTTTACAAAAAATTTCACATTTTCTTTTATTGCGCTGTTCCTTGTATTAGCTAATGTTCATAAGACAGCAGACAGTTATCACTTTCCAATAAATTGGAGAATGAAACCGGTGTGTTCCCAGATACAATGAAATTTAACACTTCCAAGCAAACAAATAAATTGCGCCAGTTTTTTCTTTTAATAGTGCACGCATAATCATCTTTTATAAGATCAATCAACTTGCACAAGGGATGACATTTATATCCTACTATTGCAAATTATTTATTTTAAACAATAATATTAATTTATATTTTACCGGCACTCAAATAATCAATGCTAATCATACAATAAATGCATCGAGTAGCAACTACACCAAACACATATGGGTAGATATAACCAATTTTATGGGTTGCAATTGCACCAATAAAAAAAATTACAATAATAATACTAATTGTGGAATAAAAATTTACAAAAAAAACATAGTAAGGATACAATTAATCATTCGATAGACCTTTGCAAACCATTTGAAAATTTAAATGAAAACTCACAAATGATTTTTAAAAGGCACATTATTATAAGTGTAGTAGGGTATGAAACTTATACAACTCCTCTTGTTGCACTTGTTGAAGTGTTATTAAATGAATGGTTTAAATTATGTACAAAAAAAAAAACATTTTACTTGCTTTTTTTAGGTATTTATGGATGTAAAATAATATGACAATTTCTTCCAGTAACATGCGGAATTAGTCTCAATTTAATAAATAAAAGGACAATTTAATTGTGTCTTTATAAGGAAAACGGACAATTGTTACTAAAGAGAAAACAAGCCATTAGAGATGCATATTTTTTAATGCAAAATTAAATCAATGGTACTGCTCTCGAACGAACATAGAAAACGGTAACGAATTAAATTTATATCTTCTCAAATATTTGCAATTAATTATCGCATCGAGTTGTGAGTAGTTAATAAGAAAATTCTCTTTCTACTTTTTGACTTACGTAATAGAAGCATATCTGTTGCCTTCCCTTAAAACCTTCTAATAAAATAAAATTGCTCATATTCCATATGGCACATCAGAAAATATATACGTGCATATGTATTTGTACTAGACACAAATAACACCATCATAACATCTGTTATAAACTAATGCAAGCTCATTATATTTTGTTACTATTTTCTAGTTGTTTGCAGAATGTGATCGTGAACAAACTAGAATTGAATAATCGTTCATGCACAAACCACATGTGTCTCATTAGCTGTTGCCTGATAGAAATAATTTGTTTTCCAACTTTATTTTATTTACTTTTTATTTACCATCTGTTAATTTCAAAAGCAACTCACATAACTCAGATTGTTCATTCGAAAATCAATAACTGTTTAAAACTTGTATTAAAGCAGTTCGAGTGAAATACGGGCAAGGAACAATTTCTATGCGAATGCAACATAATATATTTATTTACTTTTTTCTATATGACCATGAATGCAAATACAAATATGTTTGTATGTATTGTAATCAAGTTTTTGTAAAAGAACCATTGAAGTTGGATTATTTCAATTATGCTGTACAATAAGAACAAATTCCAAATCTGAAGACTGAAATTACTATCAGTTTAATATTCCAACTCACACGGCCTCAGTCCTATCATCAGAACTCTTGTGCATTTTTGTTTTTACTAACACTTGTTAGATGGCTTAACTAAATTTGATGACATTTATTATTAATACGAAATTGATGAAAAAGAAAATTGCATACGAGAAACGTGTCAATAACAAAATGATAATAATACAAATTAAACCCCTGTGTTACCGTTGGTTTATTTTCTTCATTTTCCATATAGACTGCATTTTTTTCTGTTTCCTTATATACGTTTTTTTTTCATTTATTATATAAAAGTTGTTCAAATTTAAGCTTCTCTTAAATTATAATAAAAACTAATTTTTTTTATAGTAAATATTTATTTTGTTTTGTTCATTACCGGTCGTAAAAGCTACCCCCCTATTGAGTGGACAGACTTCCAATCTTCGACTAAGATTATCAACCACGTTTTGAAATAAAATGATGCCACTAGTTGATATCTGCTTGATCAATTTGGTTTCAGGCTTCGAACTGTTGTGGGTCTGTTGCTGTACACTCTTGATTTTCGTCAAATAGCTCGACCACATATTCTCTACATTTAATTTATCAATTTTCCGCAATAAAAAGCAAAGGACCACCTCCCTGCATTGATTTCCCTTAACCGTAGGCGTATATCCGTTTTAAAAAAATATATAGTCCGATGATATCTTCGGATCACACGCGGGAATGTAATGGATTTTTAAACCTTTTAAATTTTTATTATGTGCTGATTTTTCCCCCCCAAAATCTAACTAAAAAATTTAAAGTGATCAATTGAGAGGTTTTAGCTAGTTCCTATGCGCAGATCATCAGGGTACAGAATAACTAAACATATTTATTTCAAACTTCCACTTTAATAAGTGAGAAGCCTAAAACAAATATCAAAGTCATAACAAGAACTCACTGATCACTTTTTATTTAATTATTTTTTTAATTTCTTGTTGTACGATTGGTTGGTTTTTTTCCGACTCGAATTTTAGTTGTAGGAGAATGAACAACAACAACCAATAATTGTTTTAATATAAAAAACAATTTACTGGACGTTTTTCTTTTTTTCCTTGGACTAGCACGCAGAGGATGATCCCTAAATATGCAGTTCATTATGCCAAAATAAGAAAGGAACAGATAGTTTAAAAGACGGATGAAGATATACACGATGATAGACAACTTTGTTGTTTAAATGTGACAATAGCTTGTTTTAACTCTTGGCTCAACTGGGCCTTCAAATGAAGATCACGATGTAAAATGTTGAATATTGTGAACGTTTAATGTTTAGTTACTGCGATAGTTGAAGAGTGGATGTTTTTCGATCTTCTTCAAAACTTCTCACAAATGTCTTAGCCGTAAGCTTGAGCAAACGGTTTTTGTTCTAAAATTCGCATGTATTGTAATAATAAATACAGGCTGTTCCTTCGTGTAATGTCTGGTTTTAACTAAATATACATGATGATTAAACAGTAAGACTTTAGAACAGAAATGAGCAGCAAAGTTAAAATGATACTCCAAATATACACACCCATTATTTGAACATGTGAACATTTTCCTGAAAAGCTGTAGACAGCATGCAAATAAAATTGGGTTAGATAAAAACTATTATCACATTCAACTAGGCCACCTATTGAGTTCTGTTGCGGCGCAGCTTTGTTCTTCCCTGCTGTGTAGCAAAATAAAATTAATGTTGATATCCACTTGCACCTTGAAATATTAAGCATGTCCTCCTAAATATAATATGAATGTTACGCACCTCAGCAAAAACTATTAATTATCTAAATTAAAAACTAAACATTTCAGTACGTATTTGCTTAACGGTTTCCTTATGAAGCCGTGTAGCGTATGAACAATATTTGAGACAAAAATCGCATTAATACTAAACATGCGTGTGGTAACTTCATAATTACTTACTACTAATTGTTAATTTTCGAGGTCTGTTCAAAAAACAAGGTGAATATTTAAGTTGTTGCATGTTTTTTTGTGAAAGTCATGAATGTTTTAGAGTTTTGCGAGATCTTCCATCAAAATTATTGTTTCGATGTCACAAACGAATTGAAATCATGCACTGTTTGTTGTAGCCAAAATTCAGACGTATTTTAAGGAACTTCACTACCATATTTATCTTACTGAGAACACGGGTCTCTCTCAATATCTCAATTCTATTAAAGCACTTAATTACGTTTTTTATAAAAAATTTGGTGCATAAAATATATTTGTGGCAAATGCAAAATACTTCTGACTTTTTTGACTCACGTAATCATAATAAATATGCTAAATAGTTTAGCTATTGTAACAACATGAAAAAATACGATAATCGAATGTATGTTGCAAGTGAATTTTCAAATTAACTCTTTTATAAAATTGCCGTAATAATGAACTGGCCTGGTATATTAAATAAGAATGAATACTAATTCAATTTATATGATTCGAAAATATATTCATACAATTATCTCCCATTTTATAGTTTTTTATTTTAAAAAAATCTTAGTCCCTTAGATATGATAAAAAAAATTTTAAAACCATTAACCCAGAAACGATTTCACAGTTCATTTCTCATCAGAAAATTCCCTTTATCAAATAAAAAGAAATAGTCTATATAAACGAGTAATGTTACTAACTGAAGGACGTATCAGCGCGCAGCATAAACAATAATAAAAAGTGCAGTGTGTAGGTCCACTTTCCAATGTATAGATCCAATGTATAGATATAGGCATTTCGTTTGCGAAGGGGTTAAAAGTGCAAATATATATTTATAGCACCCTAAATCATAGTCACAACTCGAAATAAAAATAAAGTTTCTGGAAGTCTGACATACCTACGACGATGTGTCATAAAATTTTCTTAAGTTCGAATATATCATGCGTGAAATAACATATTTGAGATCATATTGAACCATAGAGAATTTTCTGATGATGAAAAACGACGTCGAGGGCTAGGAAGTCAGCGATATGTAAAGCATACTTTATAGTGCTTTCTCACTGAAATTTAAAACGTGGTTTTGGCATCAAACCCATAAGCATGCGACTATGCGTTCACAATGCCAACTTAATAAATTGGTGATTTAACGCAGAGATTGTTCAATAAACTGAATCACTCGGTGCATATGTTGTTGTATTTTCCTCCACATTTTATTATATTCAAATCATAAAAATTAAGACACAATCACTTTGTGGCTTAAAGTTGGAATTATTTTATATTTTTCAAATTAATATTTCAATATTATGGAAATATTTATAAAGTTATACAGAATTTTATGTAAAATCAAAGAAATTCTGAAACAAAAAATTCAAAAGTGGCGGATTTCTCTATGCACTCTTCAAACATTATCAGATAATTATAATATATAAGTTGGCAGCACTCAACTTAGCACAAGCAAAAACAGGCAAAATCAAGGTTGCATTTCATAAAACCTACTTAAAAATAATTCGAAAGTGATTTTAAGTTGCTTTTAACAAAATCATTTTGTATGGTTAAAGCAGGTCTTAACTGTTATATTTAATGTTAAAACCGGAATTTATTAAAAGGATGTCAGTGTAGAAACACTATTAAATAAAACTGCAAACAGTTTAAGTAGCACAATTATTATACGTGATTTAATGTAAGAATACTATTTAATTTTGTGCGGCAGTGAAATACTCGGCGTTTTCGTCACCGGTACTAAGTGAGAACACAATACCCTAAAACATAATTTCTTTTTGAATATGTTTTATCAAACACAATGTTTCTTGTGAAACCATTCTTCTTCTGGTAATCAAACTTGAATTATACTTCTCTTGAAATGTACTTTTATCGATGAAAGAAGCATGATAAAATAATTATCGTATTCGCAATAAATATGTCTTTATTTGAGAATCTATTTAATATAAAAATTGTCTGTATAGAATTATCAATACTGAAGTTCCAGCTTATTTATTTAATATCATACAATTTGTTAGATCCTCGAGATGCAGAAAGTACATAATACCTGTGCAATGTTGCCTTGAATGCGAGTAATAATTTTTTTATAAATTTTTTATCTTCTTAACATTCAAATAATCAATGAACTGAACTGAATAATGTGACGTTTTTAATGTTGCACTTCTTATCTACTGTTTAAAAATATACATTTAAAATGGAATTTAATGTTAAATTCACATAAAATTTAGTTTTTCGTTTCATATGAAGTTAGTGACATGTTTTGAGCTCTTAATACTGATATAATTAAAAGACTGCCCCTTGTTGAGCAGGATTTCAATAGTATTAAATAATCAGGCTGTCACAGAAACCGGTCTTAACGCAATTGGATTTGAAATCAACAAAAAACATAAAAGTTTCTGTCATGGTCTTACGTTCGAACTTGAACTAGTGCCGGATATTATTGAAAAAGCAAACTAGTTAAAGTTAATAAAATACGAAAAACTGCTAATTATAAAATTACTTTTTTATATACCACAAAAAAAATTTTTATGGTGCTTTTCGTTGGAGTTCATATCAAGTTGCTCCCACTGCTAAAAATTACTTTCCGACAATGCTAGGTGTTTAGAATTTTTACTGAACACCATTTTTTTTGTTAAATTATATTTCTATTACCATATATGTATGCAATAATCGTCGGAATAGAATATTACAATTAGAAAATTCGACGATGACCAAATTAAATGAAAACGTGTACTAATTTCATTGTAATATCAGAAACTATTAATTCTTATTTCGTCAAAAATTCGATTTAAATATATAAGAAAGACAAAAATCTTATATTCGCTTCATTATTGTCTTGCTGTAAATATGTAGATCAGTCTAAGAAAACTAATACTGAAAAAAGGTACAGTCTCAGGTCAGATTGGGTCGAACTTAACAAAATTTATCAATCGGTTTGAAAAGGTGCGTTCGGTCGGACTTTGATGATTTGTCATTTCCATCCAAGCTGTAAATATACATAACTGGCTTCTTTAGAAACTTTTCATCCAAAATGTAGCTAAAAACGTGACTTTTTACTTCACAGACAATCAAATTTTACTACACTAATTGCAAATAGATAAAAAGTTGAGTTTATTTTTAAATTTTTAGAAAAGTCGAAATTTTGCATAGAAAAGACATGCAAAAAACTTAATTTATTACGAACGGTTTTTATTTCGCCACTCTTTGTTTGTTGCCACAATTTCATCAAATGCGCCAACGACACGTGCGCGCACACCAGCAAAAAAAAATTAATTTTATAAGATTTTGTTGATGCAGAATTGAAGGGCAATCTTCCACCCGTTTTAAGAATGATAAACTTGCTATATATTTTATTTATATATTCAACTGTTTGTTATTCACAAGAATTTGAATAATTTTCCCTTGCAGTAGTGTGATATATATAAAATGTTTTTTCTTTAAATATTTGCATGCTTAATAACATCAACTTAATACGATTACAGTGGAAACTTACTAATAATCAGTTATTAAAGCTAAAACAAGTGATCAAAAAATGTTAAAAACGTTTTGCATTTAACATTAATGGCAAATTGCTTGACACACAAAAGTTGCACTTGCTGTGTATGAAACTAATAATTTTCAAATTAATGCTAAATGAAGCTAATCGAAGTCATGAGTTGACAAAAAAAAAATTATATAATGCAATACCAATTAGTTTTAAGAGAAATTATATGCAAATAAATTTTGCTTAGATTATAAATTTGTTAAATCCATATTAAAATGTATCTTATTTGAGATATTTCTCAGTCAATTTAATAAACACACAATCGTTTTGTTTATTGTTTGGTCAAGTGTGTTTATGGAATTTGAGTTCTTAGACCAAATCATCAGTTCAGTTTAACCGAATTTCAGTATAACAAAACCTCTTAGCCACTGATGGGTTGGTGTAAGAGCCAATGAAATACAGCATATATACAAATTTGACCACACAATAAGCAAAACGATTGTGCGTTTATTAAAACTATATCTATATTTTTGATATAAATAGTCAACAGTTTGGCAAAATATGCAATAAAGGACTTTGATAAAAAACTGAAATATTTTTAACATTAAAAAGTTTCCAAAATAGAGCGACTGCGTACAAGAACTATTGAACTTAAACATTTAAATATTATCAAATTATTTAACACTTTTCGAAAAGTTTTTTCACAGACTATTTTTCACTATAATACCATTTTTGTTCAAAATCCAGTATCGTATGGATTATTTTTAAATGCGTATAGCATAGAACTTTACTACACGTAGCGAAAGAAACAATATAATAATAGTTTTTGATTAATAAGACTAGCACTTAAATTAAAAACAAAAAAGATAAGTGGAGAGAGTGGATAATCGGGTTAAAGCTTTTCAAATTGTAAAGGGCAGGGATGATATCAGGTAGCTTATTTTACATACAAATTATTCTCCTGAAGAACGAACCTAACTGTTATGGCACTCGTAGGCTCATCGATCCTCAAAGTATATGCCCTGTATAGTTTTGAGATACTATCGATTGGGTATTATATTGATTTTATTTATTATTTGAAATATCGTTTTGAAAATGTGTGACACCAACTACAATTAACGAAATAAAGCCAAATCAAAAACTTGTTACATATAATCTATAGCGTAAATAGAAGATTCAATTATACGTTTTCTATAACAATGGAAATGTCGAACTTTAAAAATGAAAGATATGCATATTAACTGATCTATGTAAAATTTTAAACACTGTCACTTTGACCACTTGTAAATAAAGCCCGTTTCATTGATACTGGAAATATATTTCACTGTTTTCTGGCTTAAACTTGTGCCACCCCATAAAAAACATCCATTATTCCACAAGCCATGGCCATTTTGCCCTTCGTAAATTCGTGGTCTTGCCGGTATATTATGCTTGAAGTTTGTTGCGAATGTTTAGTCTTAGCTCTGACATGGTTCCTGGGATATTTACGTATACCGTTTCATTCAAATAACCCCGCTCCTCAATCCGGTGAACCTAGGTTCAGTTTAAACTGTAAACGTACGACGCAGTTACTAGCAACATATACGCCTACCACGAAAACTTATTGACCTTTAAATTTTAAAAAAGAGTAGCCAAACAAACTATCTTCGTCTTTTCTTAATTAAATAATTGTTAAGAAGCTTTCCGCAACAGTTTTCACAACAACTCTATAAGTTAAGGCTCTATAAGCTACTTCTATATACTTTTGATTTAATAGGGCAGTTTTTGGCACCGGAACATATAGTAGTTAATTTGCAAATATTGTAATCTTAAATATAAATACAATATGAAAATATTTAGTAAATTTCGAGTCTAAAAGTATTTGCTTTGAAAGTAACAAGAATCTTTCTCTCGTCTTTATTTTGCACTTGCTTCTCTTAATATCATTAATCCAACTTTTGAATAGACCTGGTCGTGTTACCGATATCAAAAATTATGACAACCAAACGGCATTTAGGACGCTCAAGGCCGAGAAAGTAAACTCTGAGACAGTGATGTCAAAAGTTTAAACTGAAAATATATTGAAGCATATTAATGAGTTGAGAGCGTTTCCCAGCAAGCACAAGATCTGCTATGAACAACGAAATTTGAATTCCCAAAAATTTGATTACATAAAAATAAGAAAAAGAAAGGATAAACATTTTATATTATTGAGAATATTCCGACTTATTTAATATTTTCAATATTTAACAGCTTCCATTTACAACATAAGAGGCATTACAAATTACCAAAAACTATTTTAATCGTGAAATATCACTAACATTTCATACAAAATTTTCACGCTAATTTGAAAGGAGGCCGCTTTTGAAAAATATATAAGCATCCGCTGCAGAATCATTAGCAACTAAACTAGAATAATAACGTGTGTTATTAGCGTTTGAGCTTTAATATGCAGAATTTTGGTAAGGACTGGAAAGCAATACCCTAATACCCTAAGACCGTTTTGAATTGCAATCAGCCTGCAAATGGGCTTTCGAAAAAATCCATAATGTTACAGAAAATAACCCGTCAAGTATAGGAGAGTGAATTCTTAATAACTTAATTGTGCGAAAACGACTCTCCGAAAAAGGTGGAAGAGTGATTGCTCCTCTCATCAACTTGACCTTGAGATGTAATTTATAATAAGAATATCATATCTCATATATATTTCCCTTATTTCTTGCATTTTAATTAATAAAATATGTAAGAATTTTTTTTTGTGGAAAATATATGATTAAAAAATATACTGGCAAAGCTGCTCAGAATTCTTATGTATTTTGCAGCCCTAAAGCAAATGTCGGGATACAAATTAAATTAAATTATGTTTTTAAGCAAATACGTGGGAAGTTGGCCAGAAATTGTGATACATTATGAATTGTACAATATTAAACACTAAAAATAAATAATACAGTAGACTCCTTAATTAATTAGTGGACTCCTTAAATCGCTGAATATTCCGAAGTTGTCTTTAGCTTGACCTACTGCGCGAGGTCTCAATTTTATCTAAGAATATAAAACCAAAAGATGCAGATATTAAACCCTCTACAAGAACACGTTAAAAAACTCTTGCCGGTTTAGCAAACTGTGTAAAAGAGATAACAAAAAAATTGTATTGAACAACGTGTCAGTATTTATTTTCAAATAGATGTGCTTGCGAAGAACTCCAACAGTTTTCTCCTTCTTATTAATCAACTATAAGCAAAATTTTATTGATATTGGATTTTTGTTGTTCTTTTAATAAAAGCAAATGCAAACCGCATTACATGTCTGTTATTCATTTAAAAGCAAATGTAAATAGAAAAAATATATTTTTTATGTTTTTCAATATTTCATTTGCTCTAATTTATTTACTCCCACAATTGTTATGGGTTTGAATAATTCATGAACATTTATTTACACATACAACTCGGTATGGAAAATTTTCAGGGAAAGAGGTTTTGTATCCCTTTAAGATGTCCGTGAACGCAAAACACTGCATTAAAATTTGACAAACGCAAGTCATCTTTGGCCCTCCGTTCTTTTATAAAGAGACTCAGGGCAATTTTTTCCCTAACTTCGATACATCCGTGTAGCAACAAACTTCCACGTGGGCTTGCTCTAAACTTCGATTGACGCAGTAGTGTTTCGGTGTTTCACTTCCAATTATAGCTCCACCCTGATTAACTGGGTTGGATATGTCATATATCAAGTTATATCCATTCAGTTACTCCACATATTCAGCTTATCTGGTGTGTTGTCTTGGCCGATGCACTCAGCCGTAATATGTGCAGCCTGGTATTAAAGATTTCATAAAAAGGAAGCGACTTTCAATATAAATAAATTAGTAATTATTGAATTCTTCTACGTTATGAAAATAATTACACAAGTTTGTAATTCAATCGGAAGATTAGAAATACAGAAAAATTTGCAGAATTTGCAATCGGTCCCACAGTGCGAAGCAAAAACAGATGCTCACCCCTTCAATTATTATGGCTAATAAAGTAAAGAATAACGCAAATACAATCACACACACAAATATGTATCCATGGTAGAATTTTTCCTTTCGAAACGTCATATCTGCCTTAAATCCTTATACAGTCATCGTAACCTTGTTCCAATTCGTTACGTGTTTGTTGTTTGTTTGCTTTGTGGAAAAATTTGTCTATTTTCAAGTTATTCGGTAACGTGATACAAGAATAACAATAAAGTAAAAATACAACATTATCATACGATATATATCATATAAAAGCAATGGGTTTGTTTAAATATATGTAAATGAACTTATAAATTAGTATGTCACACAAAAAGGAAACAAACGGAGGGCACATGAAAAAATTCAATTTCTAGAGCGACATACGTACATACAAAAGTAAATGGCTTTTAATAATTTTACAGGATTACAAATCAAAAGAAATACTTTATATGCCATTCGTTTACCTGACATTCGTTTATCCCACCAACGCTCACCTGATTATATTATAAAAGCAATATCTGGAATAACATAACAATTTAATATAGAAACTTTAACCACAATTTTCGTTTCTTAAAATAACCATATAAAGTGGTTTCAGGACTTCCATTGTAAAAGATTACGATTTTTGAACTGATCATTAGTTGAAATAACTAACTGAATTTAGTTAAGGAAATTTTATACTAAATTTTTATTTTATTTAAGCTAATTTAGTTGCAATATTTACCAAGTTGAAATAAAATCAACTATTTGTCTAGGTTCTGTCAACTGAAGCAGTTGGCACACGCCTACGAAGCATAGCACCCTGAGTTCAGTCCTGAATGTAGCATGGAATTTTTTTGTTCTGCTTTATTAAATGGTTGGGTTATTTGTCGCCGGCTTGTCTCAATATACAAAAATCCTACCATTAAAAATTTTTATTCTACAATAATATTTTTTTTATGACTAGGACCAGCACTCAGGGAACAAATTTTGGGAAGATAGACTTTGGGAGCTTGAAAAAGCCATAGTATATTAGAAATTCGATTTGTACCTTCTTAAATTAAATGTAGCAGGGAAGACCTCTGCAGATATATTGTTCCACATACGGATGGATTGTTCGGCCGAAAAATTAACTTTCGTTAGAATATCGACCAAAACTGCATGCGATCTTGTTAAAAACGCAATTGGCATAGAAAAGAATTGGTTTCGGGAATAGTTTCCTTGATTTCCTTAGAGCACATTCCATTACAGTAACGATAAAACAACGAAGCGCATGTCACATTACGACGATGCTCAAGAAAGTCAACAGAGTTGGCTACCTATCCGACTCCAATGAGCTACTTCGCCCTCTCTTGTACGCGGTGCGTGCAACACCGGCCTATGCATGAGAATTGTGTTCCAATTTTGGTCGGATATAAGAAGCCAAGTCACTTGACTGCTCCTTTTGCGACTGGATAGATGTGATCCGTGCGTTTTACATCGCACTGACTTTCCAGGTCCAAAACATCAAGAGCCCAGGATTTCTTAATACTTATACCCCTTATAGAAACAGATTTAGTGTAATATGCAACACTGGACCTTAAGGGCGTTAAAACCGACTCTCAGCGCTTGACCTGGTCCAAACATTTTTATGAGGCCACTATTTAATGTGTCATACATAGTTTCCCTTTTTTTTGTCGACCTCAGACATTGGCTACTATTTAACTAGAATATGGAAGTTACAAATAAGAGATCGTTATGAACAAACTACATTTCACAATTGTATATGTTTCCTAACCACAAAAATTGGCCAACATGTTTCTTGTAAATTTTTTTTTACAACCACACGTAGGTTGTATTTGCTTATTTTGATGATAAATGCAATTTCAACAAACAAAAAAATTGGTCAGATTTTGGTTGGGTCTTCACAATTTTCTGTCTTCTTTAGAGATCATAAAATATTTTTGTTCACTTTTCTTTCAAAAAGATTTATTTGTTGTTGGACAACCTAAACTTTAATCCTTAAAGATTGTGGAAGCCACTCAAAAAAAACCGAGACTCCTCTCTAAAATGATTTCAGGGTTCTGTGAGCAGCAAGTAATATTGTGAATAAACCCAATGGAACAATAAAATAACGCTCAAGAAGAGAGTGTAAAAAACACTGAGATACGTGGAGTTATCATGTTTTCAAAGGAAATGAGGAATATATTCAGAACATAATTAAATCGAAATCTGCTTTACATTTAATAATAAAAAAATTATATCTACACACAATGATAAACTCTAACAAATCTCGCTGTTTTTATAAATGAAATTTTGACAGTTTGACCTTGAAATAAACTTTAAAGTAATTTAGTTTTTAAATATGTGTATAGAAAACGTAATGTTCGAAACGCTGCTACATTCTTGCTTTAAAGATTTTCAATTCATGTTTTATGTATGTGTCGTTTTCCACACGATAAGTGAAACCTATTTCTATATTGTATCTTAAATTTCCATAGTGCAAAGTAACCCGTCGGCATTTTCAACTAAAAGAAAGCAACTCAATTTATGTAATCTGTAGATAAACAAGTTAAACACCACAAATGTAAAGTTAACCACTTTTTATTAAAAATAACAGCTGAGATATAATCACAACAGCAATTTAAAATTAATTCAAATCTAAACTATGTAAATTTAAACGTTTTTATTGAAAACAACGATCAACTAAAGGTTACTTATTTCATCTAAATTCTTTCTGCAATAGACAGACGCTTGGAGAGAATAAATAAATTGGAATTGAAGAAGAGTTGTAAAACTTTGTGCAATAAAATCTTCTAGGGATTATGCAAAAATGTAAGAAACAGAGGAAAATAGTTTCATTCAGTAGTGACAAGCATATTTAAAAGATTATTATGACGCCAAAACAGAAAGCAAGAACAAAAAAGGAAATGTCCTCCAGGCGAGGAATCGTTTAATCATTTTTGTTGTTGGAAAAGCACACAACATTAAATTTACAATAAAAAAATGTAAAAGTATTTCAAATACTTGTACGTACTTGTAAAATCTACATTTATGCATATATTTTATATTATAAATATTCAAACAAAATGAATAAGAAATGAGACAAAGGAAAAATACAGCAAACAACTCACTGTCAATGTCATTGTTAAAGACGCCAGCACGGCCATATATAAGTCTAACGTAAATGTTCAAGTGAGAGTTATATAACAATTGCAAAGGGTGTATAAATATATGCTTACAATACATGTGCATTTCTACGCAACGCTCCCTGGAACAGTACCGGAAAAATGCTCTGAATTTAGTTCAATAAAATGTAAAGTTTTACGCAGCATTCCGCCCCTAAGATAAATCAAGAAGCATTAAGTAGTTTCCCCGCTGAAAACAATTAAAATTCGTTAGCTGTCGATTTTTTGAACTCATCAAGGCAAAACACTATTATATTAATTTTTAGGCTGCGATAACTTTGGAATGATTCAATCGTATCCCATCTGATAATCGGTGGTTGATGTTGGTTTGGATTACTATAAGAGTCGAAAACCCTAATAGATCAGATATGTATATAATATCGGATTTAAAGAAAGAATGACTTCTTTCGAATTTTTTCTTTCACGATGTCTCACGTGACCGATTTGGTTTTTTCACGCCAAGAGCTGAT
Organism: Linnaemya vulpina; assembly: GCA_963675445.1. Taxonomy (NCBI): domain Eukaryota; kingdom Metazoa; phylum Arthropoda; class Insecta; order Diptera; family Tachinidae; genus Linnaemya; species Linnaemya vulpina. The sequence continues at coordinate 45,399,079 of OY776280.1, read as the reverse complement.
TAGATTGTGTTTAAAGGTCATTTAAAAACACACTTTAAAAAAGTTTTTTCATTTTTAATTTTGGTTTGAGCTTTTTCTTGTCTTATACCAGGCTTTTATCCTGGTCAGAATCAGAAAAAGAAGGACAGAAAAATAAACCGCATTCAATTGCGACTTAATCTTTTTAAATGTATTTTATATATTCACACGAATGATATACCATTTTGGTTTGTAATTTTATAGCAAAAAACCAGAAATTCTAAACTCTTAATTTACTTCCTGGTGTTCTGAACAATTCCGAACAACGTCGATAATGTTTGAACAGCCTAAGCCAATGGATAATCAACGAAATTGATTTATTTTCTTACGTTGCTCGCGTAAGGCTTCTGAGAATTTCTTACTGGATAAGAGTTTTATCGAACTTTATTTATGTTAATTAATTTTTTTAATACATATTTGTCGCAACGCTTTAGAAGAAACCCAAAATGACATCATAAATCCAAGTAATTGAGCCTCTACGATGAAACAAATATTGCTCCGTTTTGGCTGAGTACAGATATATTCTGTGCCATCAAATGTGCCATATTCACTAAAATTTTTAGTGGTAGTGAACATGTATTTTATCTTAATTATGATGGTAATTTGTTGGGCGAAACAATCAAATCAGCTTGCAATATGCTTAACATACGAAAGGTTTAGCGCACTACTCACACTCAAGGGCATAGTAAAAAAAAATTAAAAAGAAAATGTTAATATTTTTAATTGAATTTTGTTAATACTTCTACCTGCACTGAATCTAAAAAGAAGCAAAAATATATACGCGATAAGATAAAAACATAATATAAATTATGAGTTAACACAAATTTCAAATGTCATCAGCGACTTTAATAAGTTAAACAAATATTTATCATTTTGTGCCATTAACAGCTCCGATGAGCGATATCTACGACAGTTGGCAGAATGTGGTAAATTATATTATGATAAAAAGTCTGCTGCACCAAGATAATTTTCGTCACCATTCCGGTTTACTGTCTTAGATATTTTTAAAACATTTTAATGACTCACCAATTTTATTTAAATATTTTTATTTTGTGCGTTTTGGTACAGTTTTGTATATTTTCTTTTTAGTTTCACAGTTTCATAACGAGGCTGATATATGTAAACAAAATTTTTCGGTAATTATGTCCATGTACGAACGCAATACCAACAATTTCAAATTTAAATATGCCGATGTAACGCATTAATTTTAAAATTAAGTTAGTACAACCCATACAAGTGTGTGAGTTTAAGCTCCTGCAAAGTTGGGAAGTCACAGAGAAGATGATGTACTAACTTCTCTTTTTTTTTTGTTCGTCAAAGCAGCTACTGCAGCGACCATCGAAGAGAAAGCCCAAATGCTCCGACATGTGCCTGATCACAGCGTCCCGCCAGGACTTCTACCAGGAGTTTTCTTACCAAAAGCTTAAAGCTGTTTACTTCTAATGCTGTGAAGTGAAAGCCATTGATTTTTGTATACCCTACAGGTGGTAATTGTTGATCACTTGGTTGTCGCTTTCCTCTGAGTGCACTCCTTAATAGTGTTTAACATCTCAATATATTATAAAAAATAAACGGAGCTAAAAAATTTTTGATTTTAACAGCAGAAAGAACTTTCTTCTAATTACAAATGACAAAAATCCAAATTAAATTCAGTTGATAAGTTACTGGAAAAAGCAGAGAGAAAATATAACATTTGAAATAATAATCATCAGGAATGGGGAACTTCATGTTAGCCAAAGTGTATTATATCCAAAAATCAATATAAGAAGTAACTATGAAAGCATCATATTTTATTTCGTTCAAAATATTAACATTAAAATTTTCGTTGAAAATGCAACGATCTTGGCACCAAAACTGCTGAGTTCTACTTGTATGATGGTTATACAATACAACATTCCATATATTCTACTTCTAATAAAAAATTTTGATATATCACAAACTCGTATTGGAATGTTTTTTGAAAATTTTAGAAGCCTATATACCAATTTTAAGCTTTGTAATAAAATTTATGTTTAAAGTTGTATCATGGCAACCAAGTTAATTTTCCAACCTGCAGAGCAGAGCAAAACTATTCTATTTCAAAAAGTTGCTACACTTACATCATCTGTACTCCTGTGTGTACCTACACGTGTCTTTAACAGCGTATGTTTACCTGCATTTCATTGTCGCTTTTACCAAATCATCAGTAGACTTCAACCACAGTTTTGAAATGTTTGAAAAATCTAAAAACCGATAATAACTTATCGTTCGACGCTCCGATTATTCTTCGATTATTTTACGTTTATTTCGAAATATTTTACGAAATTGCAATAGACGTTCTTCATATGTCATCTAGTTACCTTGAAGCCAAATCCAATAAAACCACTTAGAAAAGAATAAATCATGAACACGTTACAATATTTTATGATTTAGATATTGCGAAAATTTGTCGTGTTGTAATATTTTTAATGCATTTATAACTTTTAAAGACGAGGAATCTATTTGAGCATTGAATATTATAATTTGCAACTAAATTCGTTTTCAACTTCAGCTCATTTTATCTAAATTCAATGGTACAATGCCGTATTTAAGCATTCAAGTATTTTAAGAAATAATAATTACAAATGCTGAGCTTTTGTTTCTGTGTAGGTGCACATTTGCTTGTAGAATGGAATATTTTAAAATGCACTTGAAATTAATTATGTTTTCCATATCTGAAGTGTATCAGAAATTAGGCAATTAAGTAAGTTCTAGTTTTTATTTTTATATTTTAATTGTTGTTAGAATATAATTTTTTAAATCTGAACACCCACTCGACGACGACTTATCGCCACTCTCATTTCAACACAACCAATACACAAATTAATTATTCTGTGTACTTTTTTTAAAATTTACTGTCTCATTCTCCTTAAGAAAGCTTATCTACAAAATTTATATCTATGAGATACTCATGTATGTCTCTTGTATATTGTGCACAGGTTGTTTATAAAATAAAGCAAATGAACAAATGCGAAAACAAAATAACAATAACAAAATAATTACCGGTATCACAAACAAAACAAAAAATCTTTACGAGACTTTAAATATTCTGTACAGTGATGTAAATTTGATTAACTGCACTTGTTTCTGCAATCAAGTGAAATTATAAAAATAACTAGATAATTTCATATTTAAAAAAAATTAATTTTCAAAAAAGATGATAATAAACTGATTTCCTGTGTCTAACTGAGCGTTCAGATACAGCATCAAATTTTCGGCAAAAATTATGTTAAGCCAAAATTCGGTGTTGGCAATGTTGACCGCATATTACCGGCACCTGAGCCTTCTTTTCATTGAATTACATATATATTATCATGTGTGTATTGGAAAATAATATAGACAGAATCTTAGAATAAATAAATGCCACGATGACAAATTAAAATGGCTAAACTCGTACAAATTTCGTTGTGATATCTGAAGTCGCTCCAAAAGTCAATTAGAAAAAGATGTTATTAATTATTTATGAAAAAGTTTCATTTTCCAAATATGCAATAGGCTTGTACAATTGAAGAAAAGTATGGGTCCGGCTCGCGTATGGTCCAACTTTGCGTTGTTCAGGAATGGGCTCTGGTTCGGTCTGTAAATGTATGTTCGGTGGGACACTACTAGTTTTTAATAAATTCACTGTTTCCAAATGACACAATATCGATATTTTCTTTGAAATAGGTAAAAATCTAGCATTCTTTTCTAGAAAAGAACATACAGAAAATTCATATTTAAATTATTCCTTTTTATATATTTTTAAGTAAGAAAATTTATAAACCTGTGGGAGAAAAACTAGATACTTCAATGGGGCACTAAGAAAGACAATAACTGAAAGCTGTTACAGATAAGTATGGATACTTTTAGTTTAGAATCTTAACTAAAACAAGTTCTTTTCTTAAGTAATTTATTAATTTATCAATAATATATTCGCTTAACTAGTTGCATGAGAAATGTTATGAAATTAACTATTTAACTATTATTGTCAAAGCTAAAAATGGGAAAAACGATCAAAGGAGAAATGAATTTACTAGAGGGTATTGTCATAAATGCACCTAATTAAAAAGGGTACCTCGAAGCACATTAAAGACGTGGGAACTAGTATTAGACAATGTTTTGGTGTAGTAATTTTCAAGTGTAGGCAAATGTAGCTAAAACTGGGAGTGAAAGTGTTTGGAGAAATAGGAAATTTTCGTTGGGTGCTAATAAAAAATATTATTTAAAGAGGACATAAAAATCCTTGCAGCGTTTAATTTTCAATTTCATCTTATTGAAATATCCCATATTAAATTAAAAGAAACAAAAAAGCCAACTCAAGCAATAAAAGAATATTCGTTTTGGAATTCCTTATTAAATTTAAGTAAGTCCAATAAAGCACGCAACGGACAAAAAACCATAAGTCAGATTAAAGTAACTGTTATTGAGAATTTTAAAATTGCCATCGTGTATCGTATTGTGGGTGGAAAATTAAAAATTTTCATCGACATCCCCACAGTGCATTTTATCTTAACGAGATCTCTTTGCTCAACACTGTTTGACATTCCCAGCTATCAAAATATTGTCTTCGATATAAAAAAATATGTATATTTTGGAAAACAAAACTATATATTAAGGCTTAATACATAAAAAATATTTTATGTGCATTAACTCTTTATTTCACAAAGTCTGTTTAGAAATATGTCAAATAAGCCTTTATACTCTCATTATAAATTATTGAATGTCAAACTTTTATTTGAAGCTTTTCCATGTTTGGTAAATGCATATCAAATAAATATATAATGCTATCAACACGCTCCTAGAAATTCATTACCAACTTTGCTTTAAAATTTTGTTTCAATTCAACAGTCGTCGTACAGAAATTTTTCTATTTCTTTCTAAAATATATTTTGTCGCAATAAAAAATTTATAAAGTGTTAAAACTTTCAGTGTATGAGCGACTATGAGAAAAACTGATTTCGTGATCATTAGCTGAATTTTGATCACGCGCACATCTCTACTACAAAGATCTGTAAGTCAATTTCGTTGGCAGGAAATTTCGCGTGGAAGATGTGAAGATGTTCAATTCTTTTTTTACCAAAACATCTTCAAAAGGAAATGGACTATCGGATTACTAGCAGCCAAGTCAAAGCGTATATTCAAATTCTGTGTAATAAACAAGTGTGTTGAACGCAAACGTCAGTAGACTATGCATACTTTAGCATTCACAAAAATATATTTTGCATTTAACATGTATTTGAAAATTATGCGGTTTTCAAAATAAATTTCAAATCCAAAATAATTTTTGCAAATATGACTTTAACTTTGGTATTGTATTATATATTTGTTAAAGAATTCTATTTATATGAGAATAGTTGCAGGTCCTATACACAAATTGAATGTACTATAAACTCTAGTATACACAATACTCATGTAAAGGTAGACATAGAGACTTTTAAATTATTTAATATTTTATTATAATTAAAGACGGCTAGAGGAATTCTCCACAATTTTCAACTGAAATCAGTTAGTAGCGTCTCACAGCCTTAAACGCAAGACAACACAACACTTATCACACAGACCCATCAAGCAACCCTTAACAAACTGAAAGTAAAAAACTAATTAAAAAACAGGAAAGTAATTTTAAAGTAAATAAAATATGTATAAAAAAAATTATAGAATTACAGTCGAGTGTCTAACCACAACTTTTCCATAAATAAAATATTAAAATTTTCCATAGTGTATGTGTGTGTTGTCCTGCACCATTTTCTCATATCTAGAGATCTAAAGAAAAGAGAATCGAATGGAACAATTTCAAAATGTTGCGGGTTGGAAGGTGGTAAATTTAGTGCGTTTCCGTGTCATTTGTGTGCCATATCATTCTGCATCTAAGTTTTGTTTCGATATTGTGACAAAGTGCAGTTAAGTTAACTCTTTATAAAGTGAGTTTTCTTTCTTGTATCGAAAACATGCAACATATAAAATAATTTGTAGTTGTTACATGTTTTATTTCGTTTATTATAAATTGTAATTAACATTGTGATACAAAATGTTAAGAAAATTGTAACTTGTCAATTTCTTACCGATTTTAAGTGAAGTGCAAAAAACATACGATTTGGAAAAATAACCGTAAACTTTTTTAAAATACAAACGTTTTTTAAAATTGGTCAATATAAAATATATTAAAGTGAACGCAAAGTGCGACTTCGCCGCAGTTCGGAATCGCTTAATACCCAAAATCGACCGCAAGTTTCAAGAAAGCTTTTTATTTATATATATTTTGGGGTCGTAATGGCAAAATGATTACTCAGCTTTTCTACGGGACTTTCAAAGCATTTTTGTTTTAACAGCCACACCGTGTTATTAAACTTGCACGTAAAATAATAACATTTTTATTGCATGCTTTAGTATGAACAAAGAAAATTTTTTATTACACTGTAAATAACAGCAGGTAGCGCATCTTTAAATAATTTTGTTCTTTTAATTTTTATATACATATCTTAATCCCTTTAAGAAATAGAAAGGTAATGTCCCAGCAAATAAATGTTTGCGTACAAAATAACTAAAATACTGTTTACAATTCTGATGTCTGTGTGGTTTATTTATTTGCTTTTTATGTTATTTTTATATTGTTTAATTTTTAAACCTTGTCTCTTGGAAATAAGAAAAGCGTTAAGGGATTTCAATACACGAAAAGGCAGAGCTTGTCCGATAAAAAACTTTAAATAAAAAACGAAAAAAGATCCAAAAACTATGTCTCTTGAAAATTTAATGGTTTGCAGGTATGCTAAAATTATAAAAATATATTTTTTCTTAATCTCTTTTTTTAACTTCGCGGTTATCATAAACTCAAATCGCTCACTTAATTGTGTACTATCTTTTCAGGGGTTTTGGTGTTAAACAATGCTCCCCACTTTAATAGCACACCCCGGATGATATCAAAATATCTTCTCTCTTCTCAAAAACTAATTCTGTGGTAACGCTACTTTATTTCATGGTTTTTTATGTTTCTCTCATGAATAAGAATCGCTCTAAAGAAAACTGCTGCTACGCTTTATGTTTTGCTGCTTTCCATTTATATTTTTAAAAAAACTTGTGCCATTTGATTGGGGCATGTCATGTCAAACTGAGTATTTGTCCGAACGGCAGCTTCTCAGTAAACCAGAATGCTATACACGCATCGATATGTAACTTGTTAACGTTAATTGCAATTGAAACGTGCCAAAGCACTGTCGGAATCTAAAAGAGCAAAAACAACGATAGGGGCCTATCTATTTCAATATATCGGAAAATATTAAACGAAATTTTCGACATAGTCAGGAAAGCCCCCCTTTAGTGCGTTTTTGAGTTAAATGTTGCCGGGCATAGCACCGTACACTGAATAGTAATGCCAACGAATTGACACCACCACTCAATAACACACTAGAGTACACTTCATCATCGCTATAATAAATTAAAATTATTATTAAAAGTAGGAACTGAGTGCAGGATCTAAAACACAAAATAATAATTTAGATTTGAAGTGAATTTTATATATGAATACGGCAGGGAGTGTATAATTTATGTTTGAAGTTTATAAGAATTCAATTCTTTGAACACTTTTTGCAACCCAACTCAACCATACATGGACTCTTAAACAGGCAATAGATAAAAATATTAATCTTAATGTTTGCATAATTATATTTAATAACGATCGTGATATGATCAGTAACAGCAATGAAAATGGAACGATGAGATAAGAAAGAAAAACATGTAATAAAACTGTGAATAAAAATATTTTATTACTCTTTTATTGCATAAATACTAAAATCATTTATTAAAATGGAGGAAATATTTAGTTTCTTGCCATAAACTAAGAAAGAGAATACAACTCTAACATTTTATATAAATTGTATTAAAATATTTTACCAATGTTGTCTGAAATGATGTTCGACATCTTGAGCTCGAAGCTGCTTTCGGCTGTTTTTTTTTTTTTTTTTGCTATCATAATTACAGAATTTAATTTTCACAAGAAGTCTACATTGTTTTACGAATTGTTCAAAAAATACCAAAACTGTTAAACTGCAAATGATCTCATAAATGATGCAGTATGTGGAATATTGGATCCCAATAGACCAATTAACTAACCCACATTGTGGTTTTGTTTTTAATTATATAAAGTTAAATTTATTTTTAAATCATACGCTTTAATCTCAATGGCATTATAAATTTTAAAAAGATAATTATGGTATAAAATGTTTTCAGTACAATAATGAATTAAATAATATTAAGGTTCTTGATAAATACGAAACATTGAAAATGTATGTTTCTTTAACTTTAACGTCGTTCTGATTCTTTTTTCACAAAATTTTATTAAAAATTTCAAAGTGATTAATTAAGGGGTCTTAGCTAGTTCCTATGCGCATATCGCTTCGGCTAATGCAGATCATTAAAAAACTCTACACAACATTTCTTAGAACAACCAAAGATATCATTTCAATCTTCCAGTTTAACAAGTCAGAAGTTAAAATACTATCTTCATCTTATCTACTTTTCAATGAGAAACAAAATAAGCAAATTCATAAATTATGTATAAACGTCATACTTTTCTGCAGAATGTTGTGTGAATATGGACGTTTATAATTAAACAAAGAAACATAAAGTGTCGTAAATTACTAACGTTACGTTGTTAGTGCTGAAAAGTAACTTAATTTACACATCCAGTTTATACGCACACAATACACAGTTAACATTTTTCCGCATGTATGAATGGATGTAACCAGCAAATGCGAGTGCTTAATTGATTGCATTTTCATATAATTTTCAAATGAGCTCATTATATATAAATTAACTGCAAGTTTCACATATAAATTTTTGTTAGAAAAATAATTTGAAACCTCATTTTAGGATTGAAACTTTTTGTACAAACTTGGTAATGATTTACATAAATCTATATTGTATTTAATTTTATAGTCCAATTGCTCGAAAAGTATTTTTCCTCCAGACTGTCATGATAAATATTCGAAAAGTCAAGCGAATGTCAATATAAATTTTATAAATTTAACTTGCACAGCAGAACAGAACAAGTGTTTTCAAAAATCGCTGCTTCTTTATCATCAGTACTCTTGTGTGTTCTTATTTATTAGCACTTTTTGTATCAAAATGATGGTATTAGTTTTTTGTGAAGACGCTGTGTTGCGGTTTGATTCATTTTCTTCATGTTATATTTTTCTGAACATTTTGTTCATATTTCTTAAGCGAAATTTTCTTAGTTTTAATTTTCTTAAGTACATTTGATCGTTTTTGTCCTTCTTTTGGGTTAGCACAAGCCATAGCCTCTTAAATTTTCAATTGTAAATAATTTCTATTGAAACTAGCCAATGAAATGAATGAATAACTAAAACAAGTTTAATTGAGATCTCAAAAATCCAGTTCAAAAACTATAATTTGAGTTTGAAAATGTCAAGTTGCTGTTTAAAGAATTCAATTATAAAGTTAATTTATTTTTTGTTTCGTCATCATTTCATTGAAATAATTACTGAAAATGTTTTTCATCTATTCATTTTAGATTGTGGTGGTAGTCTCTTAGGCAATGTTTTGCAGATTAGAAATTATTTCGCTACAGTACACAAACCGCGTTCCATGCTATTTAGAAATACGAATTTTACATTAAATTGTTGTTGTATATATCTAGGATAAAACGGTTGCAAGAATTGCGAAAATCGTTATAACCTTAAAAATTGCATTTATTGCCAAAATATGCGTATGCAAATGGATGTCGATATTACTTCAAAACATTGTAGATTTATGTTTGCTTTGTAATTATTTAGTGAATTAGTTGCTTCTTAATCTTATTTTAAGTCTCAAATAAACTTAAATTAACTGAACTTTGACTGGTCAATTCACAAACCCCGTATGTCAAAAGACAATTACAAACAAAAACTCTCAGAACATAATTATTTTACAAATAAACTGCATTTTCCAATATGACTTTAAACTGGTGAAACAAAATTATTAAAAATGAATTCGATAACTTTTTAACAAAAAAAACTAAATTTTTTTGATTAACAAAATAAGAGGTGGCTAATGAAGCAAGATATAACGAAGGTTGATGTCTTTTTATTCGAGCCCATTTCGAAGTTAAATATTCTCAAAGAACTCTCAGACATATGAAATCAGAGAAAGTGGAAATAAATACAAACCACTTTCAGTTACTTTTCCTCTTTTCTCAATTATGTCAGCATTATGACAACTTGTCTAACGTTAAATTAATATTAAATAGTTAACACATTTTCAAACCAAAACTTTAACTCCTTTAATAACTTTACGAACTTTTATGAAGACTTACATGGTATGAATGTCCAGAAGGATTTTTGTAAGTAAGAGAATTGGAAGAACTGCTAGCACAAAATTTTAACATAGTTGTGTTGTTTTGCCCAAGTTAGTAATTTAAAACGAATACTTGTGTATCATAACTGATGTAAAGTCATAAATACATTGTACAAACATAAAATCTTCCCAAATCTCGTTTTATTTGCGAAAAACAACCGCATAGAAAAATGCGGCAGGTTATTCTTTAGGAACTTCATTTTAGCTACCTCCATGATATCATTGGAAAGTCTTTTCTTTTTTCTTTTAAAATTCTGCCATTTCATGTGTGTATATAGTGTCCTTGCTTTATTTGACGCCGACATTACTAAGATAATGAACACATTGACTTCCACACATGCCGTTAAATAAAATTAAGTTGTTGCTACATAAGCCAACCGAACAACTATCTATTCTAATAGAATAATCAATAACTAGAGGTTTCTAAGTTTGAGCATTTTCTTTGATTGAGAAAACGGTTCAAGTGTGCGATAATCATTTTCGTTAGCAAATTACACGCTTGATATGTTCTTAATTTAATTATTTTATCTTCACTTCTTAAATTACTAATTAAAATTCACCCAGAGTCAGAAAAAAAATCTGTTATTCCTGACTTTTGCTAGAAACTCGAAAAGGTCAAATCTATTAAAATGGTTAATTTATCTTCATATAAGCATCAAATTAAATAGAATTTGCCATGGAGTGCATTGGCGCGTTGTAAAACTTTTTATAGCATTAAAGTGTATTTTATGTATCGTATCTACAACGTAATCCTAACTGGCTGGCAAAACAAATAAATTTTGCCATTACAGTTTCATAATTGAATCCTTTTGACCTGATTGCAAAAGTACTAAAATAAAAAAGATAAAATTTCTATTTTACTTCACAAAGAATCATTTATAAACATTTACAATACTTGTTTACTTAAAGATACGCATAAAATGAAACAAATATTTATTAAAGGTAAAAGAAATGACCTCAATAACATGACCCAAAAAGAAGTACATTTCTGAAGTTATAAGTACGGGTATGTTTGTTCTTTTCAAATAGAAAACTAGAGCTACTTTCACTTAAAGGCAAAAAGTTGAAGAGTGTCTGTGGAATACGTACTTAAAAAAATATTGTCAGCAAGAAATTGCTTTAATAAAATTCAATAAGAAGTTCGTTGGAATATTTTAATACCACGGCCTTTCTTAGTGGAAGCTCAACATACTTATTATCATTTTACACTGTGGTGCCAAACGAAGCACAAATTGTAACGAATATACAAATACGTACGGGTGTAGGTGCACAAATTGAAAAATGCTGCAATTTTATAGAAAAACTCAAAAGGAGAAGAGTCATTAAAATCGGAGTGTGTTGGGAAGATTTTTAAGTCTCAGTAGTATGTTACTCAATCATTAAACCGCTCATGGGTTGACCCAATTAACTATTCGGTTAATATAAAATTAGACATTTTCTTCCAACTGTTTGAACAAAATGTGGTGTTTTTTGTAGAGATTTAAACTTTCAGAAGTAGTGCGTATCTGGATCCCTTTAAAATTGGTTGTCATTGCAAAAAGTTTTCTTTTTTGTCACTTCTTCAGTGAATCCAAAGTCATCTTGATGTTAATTAAATCCGAGTTTTTGTATAATTTTTAGTAATTTCAAAAATAATTATTCTTTAATTCTTTGGAATCTCTTAGTGCGAATTCTCCGACTCAATAGACATTTCGCGCATCATTTGCCAACGTAAGTTTTATGTTTTAAATAAACAGTAGTCTTCTGCCAAAAAGCGCCCATATGACCAAATAATTATTAGTAATTTAAATTTTCTAATATATTTTATTCAAATCTGGCACTATTGTCTTTTAACTCAATTATATTTTTATAAACACAAATAGTTTTTTGTATACCAAAATGCAATACTTACAAAAACTATAAATAACTTCCAACTTTTCTTAAGTACAATAAATTCTTAATCAATTATCTGGATGTTGTTAATAAACGCTTCCTGATAAATATTAATTGAAACTTTGGAGGTAAAGGAAAAGTATCTCCCTAAAAATTACCTCCGATTTGTTTAATTATTTGCTTCTTCCCATTTGCAAAAGGTATATGATTTGAAAACCTTAAAACCAAAGAATGTGGTTATGACCGAGACTAGCAAAGATTCCACTGGTCCAATTGAAATTAGTCCATTAAAAGAATCCAGTGATATTATTTTTAGTATTTAGATTTAAAAGATTAATACACGCGATATCTGTAAACTACTAAATTATCTCATTAAAAGATCTGAAATCCTTTTTGTTATGTTTGTCTCTTTCAAAATATTGAATATCATATATTTTTTTTCAATATTGAAGTTATTGATTTTAAAAATGTATATAACGTTTCTGTTTAATAACCGATTTAGTAAAATCTCGATCAGAGATGTCCGAAGTGCTACATTGTTTTAATTGAAAAGTGAGTTCTTAGTGTAATCCAGTCCATTTGAAAATCACTCCGTACGTTTACCTCAAAATACTTTACCGTTTACTCATCCTTTAGCCTAAGGCTTTTATTAAGCCTTAAGCCTAATATTTTTATTATTAGTAATAAAGGGAATGCTTTTTTACTACGCTTTTTTAATGTTCTCAGGCTTTTATGCCAAACGCAAAGTGTGAACACACAAAATACAGTCCAAATTTATACCACAAATCTTAAAAAAAATGTTGTAAATTTAAAACAGCGCACTTAATAAATATTTAATAAGAACAGAGAGTAAAATATTCCAATTACACACGGCTGTCCGCAGTCTTTTGTGTAGAATGTTATACTTCCACTCTTTATTATCTTTCATTCTTTTATTGGCGTTGTTGAAGTATAAAAATAAATCGTGTTTTTTTTAACTTTTCAAAGTTTTGAGAAGAATTCAACGATTGACTTTGACTTTGTTTAAGGTATTTATTCGGTTAACCATTAATGGGTTAACCGATTAGTTACTACCCGATTAAGTAATAGGATAATTTAAGATTACCCGGTTTCCGTTAAGGCTTAAGCTAGTCAATGCAACAAGTTTTAATATTTCATTTTGTCTTTTATACAAAACACAAAAGTGTTTGTGATCTTCAACTGGTTACCGTTGTAATGCTAGTGGCTGCCTTTGTCAGGCGTATGTCCTTCTATCAATAGATTGTTAAAATACAGTACAAACACAAAAACTAAGTACCTCGAAAATAAACTTTTAGGAGAATTTTTGGTGCTGAGAACTGGCAACAGAGATCACTCTCAATAGGAAAACAAACAACTTTTAAACGAATTTTTAACGGAACATAATGGAAGATCTTATATGTTTAGAAAAACTAAGAAAAAGACTGAGAAATTAGATTTTATTTTAGATTTTTTATTATGGGTTGGCTTCGATTTCTTCAACATCTACGATAAGTGGAAGAATTTTTTTAAAGTCAAGTTTTGTCAAAATTTCTTAAATTCTTAACATTTAAATTTAAATTATTTTTCTAAAAGACTATTTCGAAAATCTTTTTAAACTATTGAAATAACTAATAAAATAATTTTTCAGTATTTTAATCAATATATAATATGAAAGAACATTCTTTTTAATTCGTATTGATAAATAATTTTTATCGATATCGCTATTGATTTATAAAATTTAATATAAGTAACCTCATTGTTGGAATAATGTTTTTTTAACTCAGAAAGACATGATAAATATTTCAAAGCACAAGAGAAAGTTAACATTAGTTTTGAATATTCAACTCACCCAGCATAGCGGAACAACTGTTTTCAAAAGGCGCTACAGTTTCGGCATCAGTACATTTTTGTGTAGCTATTTTTGTATAGTATTGTTAGTAAGTGGGAGAAAGGTTTCGATTTGCAATTTTATTATGAAAAATGGTGCGAGAACTCTATAAATCTGATTTTAACACATTTACAAAGTCCGTGTGTTGCCGTTTGACTATTTTCTTAATATCATTTTATTTGAATTTGTTTGTTCCTTGTTTCCTTGTTATATATATATATATATATATATATATATATATTCGTTAGGAGTATTTCTTGGCTGCTTTTGTTTCAAGAATTGCTATAGTATTGTGTTTTTAAAAATAAGAAGTAATTACTGCATTTATATATATTGAAATTATGGTTAACCGATCGGTAACAAAATTTAAACGGTTAACTAATCGAACAATTAAAAGATTAAATAAAAAAAGTCGTGGTATATAGTAAATATTATTTGGAGTCATTTTCATAGTAAAAAATATAGTTAAACAAGACCATGTTTTATCGTCTCTACTTTTCAATTTGAGTGCTCTATAATATGCGGCAGAGGGTTGGCCTTATAAGAAAAGTAATCGTGATGCTTGTAAGGACTTTCGGCCAATCTTCACTTGAGTTAACACCGGCGGAAAAGTACCCGAAACAAATCAGCGAAAAGGTAAAACTTCATAAAGTACTTAAAAATGTATTTAAGTATAACATGTCTGTAGGTCAGTTCTGGAAAATTGTAGTACTTTTAATTTGGGTACTCAATGCCAATCGGCATTTTATTTAGGAATTTTTCAATATGTCTCGCATATCTTTCTTGGCATAACAAAGAGGTTTATTCATTAAAAGATAAAAAATGTGATTAAATAAAACTTAAACTAGCTTTTAATCCAACGTTAACAACAATTAAGAAGTGACATAATTCAAGTGAAATATTTTTAAAGTTGTATATTCACAGTTGTATTTTAACTTTTGCTTTAATTTGCTATCTTACACTTAATTGCACTTTTATGAAGATTGTATTTTAGTCACAAAATCTTCCAATCAACTTACTCAAAAATGCAGCTCTGAAAGTATCGAGTGGCTATTTTTTAATATTGAGTATATAAAACAAAAGGAATATACCGATTATGGTAGCCACTATCCAATAATTTGACAACACTGATGTAGAAATATTTTATTTACCAAAAGAGAAGGTTGCTTACTATATTTAATAAATGTGGTATCAATAAAACCTTTTTCTTTTAATTTGTACACTTAATTATGTAAATTAAAACAAAAAATACACCCGCCTATTTAAATGTCTCAATGAATTATAATACCTTAAAATTACTTTAACAACAGGAAGAGGAAATATTGAAAATTTGAGGCTGTATAACTTGAACTTTGAAAATATATTTATCTGTTATATAGAGATTTTTAATTCCTACATCATCATTATCGAAAAGCGTATAATAACTATTATGGAAATCTACTCATTGATTTCCATAAAAATCGTTATAGTCGCAACAACCGGCTACTCTATAATAACTAAACACTTTAGCAAAATTAATTAAAGTTATATAATCCAACATAATAACAATAGTTTTTCAAAGTTGTGGTGTAATTCGTTTACAAAATAAACGGAAACACGAGTATAATTTATGGTGGAGCATTCCGGCCTAACGGGATATAAAAGAATATGAGGAAACCCAAATTAACTTTATGGTTAATAATTACACAACCTTCGTACAATACATTCGCACAATGAATGTAAATATAGAATTCTAAATGCGTACCGTAAATACCACTTCTGTTTACATTCAACTACAGTTCCCATACAAATTGCATGTTTATCTTTGTACTTCTAAAGCAACTTCATTTTTTTATTTACAGTTTCACTCTAATTTAGCACATTCTATCTTAATTAACAGAACTTTACTAAAGCATTAATACGGATAATTTTATTGTCGAAACACCCCGTCTTTATTATGGGAACCTTAATGCTTAAAGTTATTTTTAACAGAATGAATATTATTAATTCATGTAGCTGTCGTAGTACATAGTAATTTCGTCAACTATCAAATGCAAATATATATGTAATAATAATATTGATAATGGTAAATATGTGTGAATAAATAAATGCAAAGAAAATTTATCCATAAAGTGATGAAGGTAAAATAATTTCCAAACACTTCTTAATATCAATTTATCAAAGGTTTCTCAAACCGATTTCCTTATGAAGTACTAACCGTTAACGGAAGCGAATGTGGAAGAGTTATTGATTTTTTCAAATAAGTGGTATATAAAATTACCCACTTAAAACTGACAAACAAAAATATGCTATTAAAAATTACGTGAATCACTTTTTAAGAAATTTTCTTCAGTGCAAGAAAGAGCGGAATGTTTAGTTTTGTCTTATAATAATTGAAAATGGCAACCACATAAAAATGCTGCTTTTTGTACACATGGGTAGTATACTGCAATAAATAAATAATGCAGTGCTTGTGGCAGTATTCAGTAAAAGTTTATTGAAATTTGTATTGCACTTTTTTTTAATGCAGTACGCCCATGAAGGGCTTTTAGTGGTAGGCAAATATATAATAAATAAAATTAACAACAGACTTAAAGGAAGTTATTTTATATGAACGCAAAAAATAAATTGTACTAAATTTTGATAGGCGCTGTTACCGATTCACATACAATTATAAAAATTTCTTTTAATAAATAACTTTTAACCACATTACGCATAATTGGACGTGAGTCGAACTTCATCACGTACACTTTACAGAAGAAATCTGGAATAAAATGCAATAAAAATTACATAAAGGATTTTATTGCTGTTAAATCTGCCAAGCTAAGTTTGACTATAATTAAGGCCTATACCAGGTGCAAAACAAAATAGTCGGTACTAGTGAGAGAAACAAGAAATTTTAACTCTATATGTGTGAAAGTTGTTGGAACGCAAAGTACATCAGTTCATATGTTGAAATACCAATGCTGCCTACTTTTGGAATTGAATTTTATTTTAGTGATTTTAAACGTTTAATAGCCTTTTTCACTTACACTTTTGAAGAAGACATGAATAAAAGCGTAGTTAATTAATAAGCCCTTTAAAAACGAACAAATATCCGGCCAGCAGGCAACTTGTGGTAATTTCATACAGACGTTCGTTATAACAAATTTTTTATTCGTGTAATGAAATTTGTAATTTGTTAATGGTATTTGCAACTTCGTAAAGCGTGCTTTCGTAAACCGAAGGATTACTGTACATACATACAAACAATATTTTCTTAATAATGGACCACGCATACATACATACTAGTGACACTAAAATAGTACTCCTTTTACACTTGGAAAGTTAAATCAGGTCTTTCTAGCACCTGAATTCAAACTTTTGAAAAGTAAACTTTCCCAGTATAAAAGGGACGTAATCGACAGAAAGAGATGTAAAGAAACAAAGAGAGATAGAAATATATTTTAAAGATGCTAATAAATTATGATTATGTTGATTAAAATTATGAAAGATGTGCGCAAGTGTAAAGGACTATTACACGAAAATTATAAAAATAAATTTTTGCATAATTTGCAGCAGCTATAACAGTTAATGATGACATAAACTGATAAAAAGGTAAAACTACGTATTAATTTTTTGAGTCACAGAAAGGGAGAAGTAGTCACAAATCAACTTGAATTTTTTTTGTTAACCTTCCATTTCGCTTTTCATTAAGTTTTAAAACAAAAACTTTTTCCCTTTATTGGAAAGTTTCCTGATTATCTATTCATTTTCAAAGATAAACAAAAAAAACGGGTGGGACCGAACTATATAAAGATATCTAAAGAAATTCCTATTAATCGATATCGAATGCAATAATTTCAATTTTAATAATTTAATTCTAGTTCGAATTTGCGCAAAGAATAACTTCGTGGAACTTTCTAAAGAAAACGAAGAATACTACTCTAACGTACTCTCTTTTTTAAATTTTTTTTTTTTTTTTTTTTTTTTTTTTGACGTGGACTAGCACTGAGGGAATGATCGCTACATATGCAGTACAGTATGGGTGACGACAGATTCGAAGCTAGATGATTTGGTTATCGATATTGCTTTTTTATTTTTACTTCGCCGGTGATTATTCTGCTACAGTGCTATGCGTTCTTTATGAAGGCAAATTGGCCACAACATAATCCTTCACTGATGCGGGTCAGAAGAACTCGACACCATATTCATCACTTAGTGAATCGCCGCTGGATCTAAACCATTTTAGTCTTATGTTCAGTGCTTCAGCCAATAGCTGAGACATTTACCTCTGATGTGAATCCCGAATTAAACAGAACCAAGGTAAAATACCCTTCTTTCAAATGATGGAACTGATAGTGAGAAATACAACAAACAAATTTTCAAAGAAAATTTATGTTTATTTTTTCATTGAGGAGCCGGTGTAAGAGCCAAAGAAATGTAGGAAATGCGTAAAGACATATTTAACCCGCAACAAGTCAAGTTAACATTAAATGAAAGCATAAAGCTAAAAGTTGTTTTAGCTTCACTGGTATGTTTTTTTGCATAAAATTGTCCTTTTGCGTTGAGCTTCTGAGCGTGTACTCAATATTATTAATAATGTTGCTCATATGTCACATTGATCTTGGTGTAGCTAATGTTCTTATCTTCTCATAAGGTGTAAGTATTTTACACGCTTTCGAAGCACATTAAACTAAAAAATAAGAAATAATTGTATTTTAAAAGTACTTAAAACACGTTTCTTAAGAAAATCGAACTTAAAAGCTAAAAATAAAATTTAAAATGAGCCTAAAACAATCATGAACTAAAGTAAGTATTATTATGAAAATAATCGTGAGCCGGTGTATCCTATTTTTCTCTAGGTGCACTTCGGACATGACTTAATTTTTCTTTCTGCTGTAATAAATATGTTCTTTTAATTACACTCAACTTCATAATTTAAACCTGTTCAAGTTATTTATAAACTCTGCAAAAATCAAAACCCATTGTAATGACTTCTTCCTTTTAATCTAATGAAATGCATTGATCTAATGCCTTTCGACTTCTACTCTAATAATAGCTGCAAATGCACTTACACATTTTTGAAACACTTTGAACGATTAGTTTTTATTATTAAACTCATACGATTACACAATTTACATAAATTGCTTTTAAGCGTCTGACAAGTACGCAACCTTCAGTGAAATAAAATGTAAAAACAAAATAAAACCAATTGCTGCGACATCCAATACTAACACCGTAGGCAACCAAATGGAATCAAAGTGAACTCGTGGATAGCAGCAAGAAGAGAAAAAGTTAGAACAAAAAAATAGACCAGGTATACAAATCATGCCACAATTCTCTTTAAAATCAGAACCTTAAAGTATTATAATCATACAAATAGCATTAAGAATATCCAACCACCAGCCAATATAATGCAACTCAGTTTATGTTTTGCTTCTTCAGAAAACAAAAACATTTTTAGGATCAAAAGCAGTTCTAATTTTATTGTGCGTTCCAAAAAAAATATTCTCTCTTCGTTTTCTGAAGAATCAAGACACTTATCTTCACTGAATACAACGCTGTGACATGGCCGATCTTAACGGTTTCTGAATGAACAAAAACTCAAGATTAATTCGAATAGTTTTAATTTTTAATGCGAGTACTTGCTGAAAAAGAAATTAGTACAAATAATTCAGAAAATAAAAATAGTTATAACATTTAACTAAACCACTGTTCATGTCTGTCTGAACTTGATATTGCGACTGTCAGCCTACAAATCTTAGTTGAATTCAATATATATATATATATATATATATATATATATATATATAAACATTTATACGTTTTACAGATAACATACATATGCAATTGTGTAATAATTAAATAAAATATAAAATAAAGAAATACATCTTTAAGTTATGACGTTATAGATACTGTAAACAAATAATCGATTTTACTTACGTTTGTGTGCTCAAGCAAAATTCTTAGTAGAATTCGTGTATTTTTTAGCGCTGAAAGGGCAGTTGCTTACTTTAAATATCTGGGTTCTACCAACAAGCAAAACACATTAACGATGAAAACTTAAACTGAATGAAAACAGCAGCAACAATCAAGTTAACAACCATTAAACACACGGTATATAGATATAGATATTTCATAATTAAGGTAAAGATATGTACGAGCATGTATTACAAAGAGATGTACATATTAAAACGAGTAAAGGTATGTAGTACATAGCAATTCTTTCTGACTTTATGGTAAAAAGCAAACTGGGTCAATGCGAAATCGCTGTAAAATTCGAGTTCGTAATACAACTGCCAACCACCACCAGCACCACAATTTATTCTGAACAGTTTAACTGAACACCACTGTTGCTCTGCTCAGCTGCTATCTGTACTGCTGGTGTTGGAACAACAGGGGCAATTCTGTTTTGTTCATTAAGTATAAATGATGTTGACGACGTTTATTTTATGGTGGTTTCTGTGTTGTTAATATTTTATGGGCATAAAACGTACGAGTTGTTTTCTTGCCATACACTTTTTACACAGAGATGCAAGTATACCCCTGCAATGAAAAATTATACGCTTTAGCATTGAACCACATAAACTGTTTAATTGTGATGAATAACTGCGTATGTCAATTTATGTAAATTTTTAGCTTTTAATACCCAATCATTGGATAAAGATCAAATGGTCGAAGCCACATGGAATCTTTTGTTTAGTAATCAACTTGCCGCCGCATATTAAGTGCTTTTTATTGCACACTACGGCTCTCCATAGAAATTCCAATTTCTATTGAGAGCTTTCATGACGTCCTACAATTGCACACAAAATTTTATATTAAGATTATAA
Organism: Linnaemya vulpina; assembly: GCA_963675445.1. Classification (NCBI taxonomy): domain Eukaryota; kingdom Metazoa; phylum Arthropoda; class Insecta; order Diptera; family Tachinidae; genus Linnaemya; species Linnaemya vulpina. Next base: position 45,378,163 of record OY776280.1, on the reverse strand, counting down.
TTCCCGACACATTTTCTTCATGTATTTGATTTTGCGACATACGCAATTGTTCATGAAACTCGCATAGATGTGCATCAACATCTTAGACTTGTCTCGTTTGGAGTCTTCAGATTTTGTTAACTTTTTGGCAATTTTCGAAGTCTTTTAACCATAAAACTATTAATTTATTGTCCACACATTCTGCAAATTTCAAAATCTATAACTGCAAAAATATAATATAGTATAAGACCATCAAAAAATATTTGAGCACTGGAAGGTGCAGTAGTTAACACTAGAGCTACGCCCACGCATACGAAATACATAACGAAAAGAGCCTTACCACTATTTTTCCTCAATATATCTTGTGTATAAGCGACCAATGAAATGATAAAACACAATTCTGAATTTTTGAATTTTTGGCCAGATATATAAAAATTAATAATTGTTGATCTTAACTTTGCATTGTAGCTGTCCTTCTGAATTAGACACATTACGAATAATGGCCTATGAATCTTAATTCAATTTAATATCTTAATGATTGTTATATATGAAGGTTACCCGTCTCTCCCCCCTTACATACCCTCTAACTTTTTGACATTCTATTGTATTCTTTCAGAAGAAGGAAATTTAATAATTTATTACCTTTATTTAAGCAAAAGGTCTATTCTTTTTTATTTTTGATATAAAAATTATGTTTTTATTTCAATATTTCGCCACTTCTTTGTAGAGCTTCTTCAGGGATATAAGTAAATAAAAAATAAGGTTGAATAAGTTAATTAAATAAAAAATAAAATTAATAATTACTAAACATAAAGGAACTCATCGATCCCCAGTGATATCATGAAATTTCTTTCATTAAAGTTCACTTTATTCTAGGATTAAAACAAATCAAATATAGAAAGCTTGATTATTGTAATTGCGCGCATATACAAAACGAATTGGCAGTAAGCTTGTAAAGGGTTAGACGTCTTCTTTTACTACATACTTATTTTATCAAGGTTATATTGCACTTATTTCTCAGAGTCATCGTAAATGGTAAGTATCCGTTTATGACATTAAATTTTACTACATTCGCAACTGCGGAGTTTTTTGGTGAGCACATGCCCTCTCCTCCATTTGTTTCCTACTTGGACCTACAATCAATGAATGAGCCCTATTGAAACTGTTCATTTTGATAAAACTATAGAAAAAATGTAGTAATTTTGGACAGATTTGGATTTGAGTGATAGCAACACTCTAGAGACAGTAGTGGATATTATTGCTGTAGCTATTTTTTTATTCACCTTGCCACGAATTTATGCTGCAGTATCGACAGAAGAAGTTTCCATGGTGTTCTGATTAGTACGTGATATTTGGATTAGTACGTGATTTTAGTCATCGCTTTAACTATTCCAGTCCACATCACCGTCATGAAGAAAGATAAGATGTTATAGATTTTATTGTAGCCATTGTCTCTTTCTTATTTGGCTACAACACCAACGAAGGTGTATGCTTTTCAGCACATGATTGTGATATACCTTCGCAATTTGGAAAGGCCGACAACAAATAAAACCAGAATGCAGACCAGAAAAATTTTATCCCATACTCTACTTCATTTACACGTTAACTTCTATATTCAACATCTCCCACAAGTTTTTGTTAAAGAAGCAGTTATAAATACGCTCGCCGCCAATAAGGCAGTTCGGAAAAAGTGTAATAATAATAATTCTGCCAATAGTCTAAATATTTAAATATCATTCCATTAACATTGTTTTTACATACACTTAAATTCCTCTACATAAAAATAGGACATACAATTCTCTTTTGTTATTTTGTTTGTTCGTGTATTTTCTTTAAAATAGTTGTTTATATTGTTTTAACTTTTTAGTGGCCTCTTCTGCATTAAACCAACTGTGTTTCACATTTTCTTGATTTTTTTTTTATTATAAAAACTAGAGTACAAATGTTTACTGCAACCACTGAAGCTTAAAGTTTTCATCAAAAATGTAAAATAGAGGTAAAAGTTTAAATAGCACGCCAAGCATATTTTATTCATAACAAACTTGTTGAAAAAGTATGTGTTAAGCCACATTTACAAAAAATAAAGAAAAAATAATTTACAAAATGGCACAAAAAATACATGTTAAGTTTATCCTAATTATTAGGTTCTGTGGTGGAGCCAAAATAAGCTTTTCATGGGGTGTTATTTGGAATCATCAGGGGAAGCTAGTACGGTTTACACGTAATATTCTTCGATACAATATTTATGACTGGGTAAGTCGAACAAGGGGTCATAGGCTTCAGGCAACATTATTCTAGGGTTGTTTAAATGATAAAGGCATGGCACTGCACATTACAAAAACCCGATTGGGATTTAGACCATCAGGTATTAAAGAATGCATTACATTAACCTCCATCCTTGGTGTTATAGTAAAAAATTCATCATTTTCTAAATGCCGCCAGTCTTAAGATATGCGCACACGATTGTCAGATCTGGCAATGTCCTAACAATATGCTGACAACGTTAGCAAAAGGTAAATTGTGGTGTTTATGCGATTGTAAGAAAACCTTACAACTTAATTGTCAGACAATTGGAAGGCCATAAATTTATCTGCCAACAAAAATTGTGTGTTCAAACGATTGTGAGACTGCTGTATTGAAAGAATTGCCAGATGCGTTGTTAGACATTACACACCTTTTATTTGCTTATATACATATATGAAAAGCATTGCCAGTATAAATATTTTTTTGACAATGGTGCCATTGGCAGATGTATAGTTTTAGCACATCTGGCAATAAAATATGAGCTTCCAATGGCTGGCAATTAGCTGACAATGGCAAAGAAGAGTGTTCACACGGTTGTCAGATGTCTAACCAAATTTTAGTCTTCCAATGTACAATGGTTTTTTTTGACAACGTTGCAAGACAAAAATGTTAAGTTCAGACGGTTGTTAGATATTTTCTGAACATTTTTTTTTTAATATTGTAGGATCTGCCAATCGTGTGTACATAGCTTTAGCCTACAGACTACAATATAGTTGTCGTTACTCTGCCTCAGTCATGAATTTTATTAGTACGTAACTTACACCTAATTTACACGAAGACCTTTATGAAGTCTATTTTCCGACGTTGTTTTTGGTTTGATGCGAACGGTGCAGAGAAGAAAGAGGGGTAGAAAAAATGACTCGATTTCTGTTTTCTATGGTTTTTTTATACCCTTCACAAGAAAGTGAAAGGTTATATTTAAGTTTTTCATTCCGTTTGTAATTTCTTCGGTATTAATATGCGACCACATAAAGTATATATATTCTGGATCCTTATGAATAGCGATGACGATTGAGCGCTGTCCGTCTGTCTGTATGTGAAATCGGTTTTCCCAAGCCCCTAGAAGAGCTAGAGACTTTATTCTTGAACCTAAATAGAACTTAAATAAAACTATTTTATGCCTCATTAAGAGTTACGTTGGTAAAAAATTCAAAAAAAATTAATTTTAGCTTCCAGGTATAGGAAATTGAAATTTTTTTATACATAAAAGTAACAAAAAAGCAACTAACGTCGTATATTTTTACTATTTAAACTATTTTTTATTATAGGAAAAACAAAATTCGTATCAAATATTTAAAATAAATCAAAATTTCGATTCCAGGTTTGGATATTTGCAATATTTTGTATCACATGAAAGTTACCAAAATGGTTACAAATTTGCAGTTTTGCATAAATAAAACCGCTTTACACATTATGAAGTTTTGTATTGGTAAAAAAATTTTTAAAATTAAAATTTCGTTTCCAGGGGTGCGAAATTTTGAATATTTGTTACGTATAAAAGTAACCAAATAATGCAACTGAAGTTGTTTTTCTTTCGCTTACTGAAACTATTTTATAAATTAGAAAGCACAAAATTGGTACTTAGATATATATATATATATATATATATATATATATATATATATATGTATACATATAATAAACTAATACATATAGTAAACTAATGGCTCGATTATGGATTGCAACTCAACTTGAGTTGTGTTGACAAGTGGCAACTCAACTGACTATTAAAATGTTATTATGTAAGGCAATCTTTGTCAGTTGCCTAGAGTTATCGTCTTCTACACATCTCTAATTATAAAAACGTAAACAAACAATTTCTTTAAAAAAAATAATACATTTTTTGCGAAGTACTATTGTGAAAAAGTGATTTTATTGTGAAAAAAATATATTTTAACAAATTTTTTAAACAAAAAATAGATATAGATTTGTACAAACACTTCGTAATTTGAAGTATTCTTTCATAGTCTCAGTTCAGTCTCTTGTTGCTGTTCATTAGGCATCTCGGGTTCAACGTCATGAGGCTCTGATATATTTTCCTTTTGGCTTGCACCAAAAATATTACCACAAGGATTAACAACAAGCCCTATTTGTAGTAGATCAGCTACGGACTGCTCCAGTGGAGATAAGGTTACTTCATCCGAAGGTCCACCACCAGTTGTATACAAATTTTTTTATTTTTTGCCATCTTTTTCTTTAGCTTTGCCTTGAAATGAATCCATACTCTTTGCCATTCTACAGATGAGCGCACCGGAGGGCCATAGCTGTTCAATTTGGTGGATACCTCAGCCCATACAAGATCGACACTTACTTTTGTTTCTCCAAAGGCGCGTACTCCTCGGGCAACATTTGGGTTTGCCTCCATATGTCGTACCAGTTCTTCGAATTGTTTTTTGGTTGTACATTTAACCATTTTCACAAAAACTTACTATTTCAGTTTTATAAAATTTAAAAATTTTCAGAAAACTTAAAAATTTATTGTATTTTGTTCCTTTTGTCGAAAATAATACACAAAGCAACCAACCAAATGTGGTTGCCACTAGAGCAACTGAGATTGACAGCTTTCAGTTGCAAGTTGCCATCTGTAATGCAATTTTGGCAACTGGCTACTCCACTGAAGTTGAGTTGCAATCGATAATCGAACCATAAAACAGATATACCGATTGAAAAATAAAAATAAAAATCAATAAAAAAAATCAGACATGTAAAAATAATCATCGTATAAACACAAGGAATCTTTGATAGAAAATTCAAAAGAGAGTCAAGAAAAATGGACGCCATAAATTTCATGGTCTGAATCCTGTGTTATATAATATTTTCTGTCCATTATATTTTTTTTTCAGTATTGCAGAAATAGCTAAATATTAAATTAAACGGAGCAAAAATTATTCAAAATGGCACTAACTTTGTGCTTAAAGGGGATTTTTCTTTAATTAAAATTTTCAATATCATCTATACTAATTTCAGAATCACTTTACTGTTGTTATCCAAATGAAAGATGAACTTGTCATTCATTTATACCCGAATATCGACCAAAATTATCGTAACTAAGAATGGTTAAGCAGTGAAAACTATTAACGTAATAGCATGAAATGGTCAATCAAATATCACGACAAATGCATTTATACAAGTCGAACGATCGCGTTGAATATGAGGATTGTATCGTCAGTTATCCAAAGGAAATCCTGAACCCTTCAACTTTGAAGGACATACTGTCTCATCAATTGCGTCTTAAAATTCGAATTGTCATCATTCGTTCTTGAAATTGTTTAATAGAAAATTAAGTTTGCCAAATGAGGTAAATTTAAATATAAATGTCTAACTGCTTAGTCAACTTGTTTGTAGTAAAGTAGAAGGCTAACTGACTAAATAAAGCCACATAAAGGATTATGCGTGTACCCAGCAAAATCTTCACGTATTTATTAATGGATTACAAAGTATTGAATGGTACTTGTTTGTGTCACTTGGTGCCTACAAAAATTATTTAACAGAATGTCCGTATCCAAAAGCATTCATAAATAAGTGACTAAATACAATCGCTTTTAATGTGTGCGTTAGAAAAAGATATTTTTCTTAATATAACAAGGCAATAATGATTGATTGAGAGAATTGTTTTTTGTACTAAAAAATTTAATGGCTTTATATTCTTGCCGAAGATGAAATATTATTGAAAAGATGTTTCAAAATGTACAGTATAATAATCTTGTGACTTTTTAATTCTCTGCTTCTAATAAATCTTAGCTTCTCAAATAGTGAATACAATTAAAAAAAAATAAAAATAAACACGCTTTTGTAACAAATCAAAATAAAGAGTGAAAAATAATTCTCAACATAGAAATAAATCTATAAACGAAAAATAGAACTAATAAATTAGCTATTTGACATCCTGTCATTATGCTATTGTATGAAATTGATTTGTAGGATGGTAAGGCAATGTCTATATGCATTTCCTTGGCGGTTTTACCAAACCGTCAGTAGCCTTCAACCACTGTTTTGAAAAGTTTCAAACTGCTCGTCTTATCAAAAGACTTTTTTTATAAACCATTTGAGAATTTAAATGGTAAAAGCGCCAATGAAATTTATATAGACATTGAAAAATTGAATTATTATAAAAAGAGTGTGGGACACTTATCTAGAACTGTTATTTAGAGCACCCCAATCAATTTCTTCATGTTATTATTTTATAATATTTATTATATATTATTTATAAATTTGATTCTATATTGAGAACTATTTTCCTCTTTTTAGTTTGATTTACTATAAAAGCATTTTTTTTGTACGCATTTTAAAAACGTATTTTTTTGTTTGGGTCCGACTCAATTTTTTGCATTATGCGTCGACGCGTATAATTATTATTGTTGACAATGTTACTCATACTTAACATTATACTCGTATAAGGCTGTTTGTGTAGTTCATGTTCTTATCTTCTGAAAATATTCAAGGATTTTTACACGCTTTCGAAGCAAATAAAAGCAAAAAATAAATGTAGTTTAAAAAAATAAAATCGTACTAAATAGCTAACAGCCAATTTTAAAATAAACAATAGTGAACCGAAATACAGATATTATTGTGAAATAAAGAGTTTGGGTGATTATTCATAAAAGCTTATTTAAAAATGTATTATTTATTAACTTCTAAGTTAGATTTTCTTAAAAGCTGTGTGTTTTAGTTATTTTTAATAATATTTATTTAAACTATGAAGCTAATAAAAGCTGCTTAAAAATTAGTACATATCAAATTGTATGTAATTAAGGAAAAAGTTTTTGCACGGCATAATATTATTCATAAAAAGTATTTTTCAGTCATAAGACTACGAGCAATTTTTCACTCTTCCTTTATCGTTAATGCATTTTAATCCCCTACCAATGCTTATTTGAATTATCTATAACGAATTTAGTGTCTACAGCGATGCTGCCATTACAATTCATTCGTGGCAGTCTTTCATGCGTCTTCATTAAATGTTGGATAGACAGTCTTATCAGAACAGAGAAAACAATTTTAACTTTTTGAATTATGTATTATTAATCTAATTTTCTTTAATATTGTAAAAGCCAAAATGAAAAATTAAATATCAAACTTGGTTAACTAAGAGACAACGAAAAAGTCAAGAAAAAGTTATTTTCTTAAAACTTTCTTAATTTTAGCCAACTCAACAAGTAAACAAAAGCAAACGACAAGTTGTAATTTCATTTGTACATTTTGATAAAGATTTAATTGTCAGTGACCTTTCATTGCCATGACCTTCAGCTTGTTCAAGAACTTCTTAATAACATTTGAAATAATATCATAAAAAAAGGTAATTGTTTTCTCAACAGCATACGCCAAGTGCTTAAAATTTGAATGGGTGTTAAATAAATAAAACACCTTTCGTTGGCAGACACGATTTAAAAACATTCGGTGTGAAATGTGGTAATTTAATTTTTAAATGAGTAGGAACAACTGCATGATTTGAATTTTGGATTATATTTTGTGATTAAATATTCGTTGCTGCGAAAAAAGTTTTTATTAGAAATTAAGATGAATAATAAGTAAATTCAAATAAAATTCCAAAAAATTAATGGTTCTAAGATAAATATTTTTTTATTTGAAAAAAATTATTGTGTATGCAACATTTAAGAAGCTCTTCCGCACTTGTTTGTTCCTGTCTTAAACAATAGCCAACAGACTTAACTGAAAATCTCCACGTGCTATTAACGTGGACATAATTATATTCTTAACTATCAAATTCTATTTGGTAGTCTATTCTACACCATATTTTCACGCGTGAGCCGCAGACGCAATTATTTTACGACATAAACTGGCGTATTCCCTTTCATTTCTTTGACTGTTTTTGTTCCGCGACTGCTACAGACAGTGGAAGCTTGTGTTGTAGATAATATACAATCTTTTTACTAAATCGTAGCGTATTTAATCATTATAATTTCGTATAAGAGCGATATAGCTTTTTTCAAACCAACGAAGTATGTATGCTGTTTCTTGTATTGCCATTCTCGTCGTATTTATTTTTCATTTATGCTAAATTCACATCTTCCCCACCTCCGAAAACATGCTTGTGCATGAGCATCAGCGTTGTCAACGTATTGATATCAAAAAGCAATAAAACCAAGAAAAAAGCGAGTAGTTTTATCAGAAAAGCATTGAAATCAAAATGTTTAATATTCTTTTCAATTAATAGTAAAATATATACATTTTAATTATTTGTAAAGCGAAATACACAAACTTTGAGAAACTGAACAACATATAATATCAATTAAAAAATATGAAAAAGCAACAACATTAAATATATTTTGAAAATTTTTTTTCGCTTTAAAATTTGAAGTGCACAATAGATAAAGTTTATAACGTAACATTTAGAAAGAATTGCAATTGATCTACACATCAAGAATTAAGAAAAAATTCGTAACAATATAATTATCCAGTACACTGTATAACAGAAAAACGAAGTTCGCGGAAGTCACTACATGTCCATAATCAGTGCTGATGAGGATTTACTACGGTTGTCAACACCGGTTAAGGTTGTTAGGTGTGATAACAGATTTGGGTGCTCTTCTTTATTAAGAATTGAGAATTATTTTAGAAGAAAATGGAAACAACATTATTAAATGTGAATTGTTGTTCATAAAAAATTAATTTTTTTTGTAATAAAAAGTTTCTTTTTGCATTTAGTGCCACCTTCACGACCAAAAAAGTATCAAGATTAACTTTAAAAAGACCAACTTTAAAACATCTCGCGTCGATGAATCGAAAAAGCATGAAAATTGTGCAAAAAGCGTCAAGTTGACAACGCTGATGAATGCTTCATTGTTTATGTTAAGGAATGGGGATTGCACGTGGAGACGTACGATATAAAACAAGATTTTTTTATTATCGACATCAACTTTTACCTAACTTTTTCTCAAAATCAATATTTTAAGATTATAATATTAATGAAGACAATAAAAACATATATTTCGTTGTACGTTAACGCGCATTAACTTTTCCCTTAATACTTAAAATATTGTCATACTGTTTGTATGGGAAATGTAATATTTTTATTAAATAACCCAAGAGGTTTTATTAATTTAAACAACAATGTTATATACTTCTTGTTATGTAGAAAAGCAATAAAAATATTTATAAAATATATGTAAAAGAATAATACATATCATACATAATTATATGCAGAAAATATTAGAGATATAATTTATAAAAAAAAAAGAAATTCCTGCTAATGAAATGTTAAAGAAAAAATTTTTTTTTTATTCTGCAAGGAAATTTCAAAACTTTAAAAAATCGAGAAGTTATTGGTTTTATCCCTTTTTGAAAAAAATCAAGTTCTCATCAGATATCCAAATTTCGAGGTCCCAAAAAACTTCGCTGACTGAGGCTGACTTGCAAAACGTTCGTATACAAAGTTTGTATACAGTATTGATACTGTATTTAAACCCCGTACACATGCAAAGTTCCGAAGCAATGCATCAACTATAAAACCCATGGCTTGCTTGCTTTCTTACTGCATAAAAAATGCTTGGTGGCGGCGTTTTGAAATGGTATACATTGTATAATAATTGTACTGCGCCGTTATGAAATATGATGCTTTGTTCAAACACAAAGCAATGGACGTTTTGGAAGTCAGCCTAATTTTGAGAACACGTGATAATGTATGTATGTAAGTGTGTGACCCGCTTATAATGAATGGCTGAACTTAATTAAACGTTGTGAAGTTAATTCCTGATCTTAGATTGCAAGTGAATTTGAATCCATACGAACGGGTAAATTTTAAGATGTCTCAAAAATACTTAGAAACAAAAAAACAAAGTGTTTGAGTCGATCACCTCAAACCGAGTCAAAATTGGTTGATGAGTCCACTTAGTGTTCTCGATTATTTTATGACCATCGAGAACTACATCAAGAACTGCTTATCACGTGAGGATCGGATGATTTGAAAAGCGTTGGAAAACGAATGAAATGCAATACCGAAAAGTTGATAGCAGTGGGTAGATCCATTATTCCATCAAATTAATTCAATGAAGCTCAATTAAAACTAAAAAAAATCTTATATTTAGATACTATATTGGATTTGTTTAATAGTCAGTATCCTATTCTGTCGATTGCTCCACGATAATTAGCAAGACAGGAATACTTGTAAATTTTTTTGATGCGAGAAGCTCAGCAGTTACAGAAACGAGGCACTGGGTTGCTAAAACATAACAAAAATATAATTAAGGCCGCCATTTCTATTGCAGTCATGATTTGAATACAAATAATTTAACTTAGAATATTATGGTTTGATAAGTCGAAATTTTTGTTGTAGTGTGAATTTTCTAGAAAAATATTTTGTTAAGTCATGTTGGAAATATTTTAAAATAATCGTGACACATATTGTACAATCATGCATTATTGCAAAACCTAAGTTTTTTTATCTGCTGTTATGACTCTCCACAGTTTTTATGACTGAAAACATATACTCTATAGTAACTCGATTTTCATAGACCGTATTAAGTACTAAACTGAAAATAAAAAACAATCAATATAATAATTATCCATCCCATGGATATTGTCATTTGTTACAATTAGTGTTTTATATATTGAATCAATCTTTTGTTTAATCTGGCGCCACAACTATTTCAATTCCTAACACAAATACTGCTAAAACTATGAAAAATTAAATTAACAAAAATATAAGAAAACGTCAAACAAAAGCTTATCTTAGTTTGAAATTATTACAGATGAATTTAGTCGTTACTTTAACAGAAACCAAAACAATATTTGAACAAAAAATATGATACATGTCCAAAGATATATGTCACTTCTATAATATTTCCATTTGTCATATTTGTGTTTTAAATGGCCATGCTTGTTTGAACTTCTCCTTTTTTCCCAATAGGACAAGGCAAGTAGAAAATGTGTTGACATTTTTAAATTTATTTCTCAGTACAAAACGAAAGTGGAAAAAATAATATGAAGCCCGATAGTACGGAAAACTTTGCTGAAGACTTTTGTCTACCAAACAGACTAGCCATTTCAGTACTTTAAGTGAGGATTAGTTTCCCTTTTCAAAATTTTTTTTATTTATATAGAGTGCCCTTTCTTGCAACTTTTAACTATGTGATGTGCATAGTTCTCTTGTTAACGAGTCGCAAATGCTCCAAAGCTATTGTCTAGTGTTATGCTGTCACTTATTTAAAATATAAAAAAATGTGAAAAACGGTTGACCCTAAAAGCCAACCCTGTAACTTCTCGCTGATATTAACCGCAAAGCTATCGTAACCTGGCTTTTGTGCACTTTTAAGCTTTCGCGCCCTTCGAGCCAAAACACTATTATTTGCATTTCCAAATCCATCGATTCTTCCGTGACTAGCTGTGATTGATGTAGTTTTCGGTTACTATAAAAAAATCGAGAACACTAACTGATCAGATATTTAATTTCGGAATTTTAAAAAACACTTTTTTCGAATATTTTCGTTTATGATATATTGAGTTAGTTATGATCGACATCAAGACCTGATTATCATGCAGAATATATCGATGAACCCGTTCAAAAGTAATTTAAAAAAATTCGAATCGATTCAGATTCACAGGAATTTCAGAACTGTCACCATATTTTTTAATTCAGTTCAGCCTACCGGTAAATTAAATATATTTAATCAGCAATTTCATTCGTTTTATAATTTGCAATAATCGTTTTGCAGTCAATTTATTTATTTGGGGGATTGCGCGAGATTTACAGTTGAAATAAACACGGATTGTACAAATATGCGAGCCACTGAAATCTTGTCAAGATAACAAATGACTTTTCATATTCTCTTAGCTTTTATACAGAATGTTTTAGTAAAACAACAAAATTTTATTTCCTATCGGCTATTTGAAAAAATAAAATCTTAAAATTAATACTTTCTTGGGAATTCTCGTTTAAAACTGTTTCATTTTATATGCAAATAATCAGGGAACTTTTGCCCTACATTTTTTAGAATAACTAAAGGGTTATTCATCACATTATCGCGGGTGCAACATTTTGACACCTGTTGTAGTTTAACATTAAACATTTTTAATCAAGTTAGCCTTTAAAAGGCCACATTTAATATGTTTACTTTAAATTAATTAACAAAAATTTTCATAAGATATTTTAAAAGCCAGGAGGAAGGTTCAAATGGCCATCGCGGGCGCAACAAATTTGACCCAACCTTTCAGGACCACAACCAAAAAAGACATAAATCTGTCAATTCCAATGCATTTAATATGGTATGGCTTAAGATTTTGAAATGTATTACAGTTACAAAAGACCTCAAATAAAAACTCTAAATAAAATACAAATAAACAACGAATAATTAATATTTTTAATAATCGCGGGTGCAACCAGTGAACATAAATATCAATTTTACTTATATAGGAACAAAATAAGAGATCAAACTATGTACGAGTACGTACATTAATTGTTTCTTTTCGAGATTTAAAGCATTGATACTGCGTTGATATCCGATTATGCTTCGAGCACAAAAATTAAGTAAATTTTGTTTTTCTTTGAAAATTTGCCGTTGTTGTGAAAATGTTGTTGTTTTTTTTATTACAACTATTGTAAGATTAGAGTGTAGTGTATACATGAGCGCAAAAAAATACAAATATTTCCTATTTTTATTTAATTTAGAGCACATACATACCAAAGAAATGCTTGCCCGATTATACGATGGATTCACTGGATGTCAGGATCGGAATTATTTTTTATAATTTGAGATTTGTAAGAGGTTCCAAATCGTCATCAATCACTATCTCACTAGTAGCGGTGGGTTTTGGCGATTTTAGGATCAATATGCATTTAGAGTAAGACAGTGAGGTGCGCGCCACAGAAATGCTATTAGCCTCTTCAGATTGGAAGAAATGTTTGGATTAAATATATGATTGGTAGGATTGGTATATTTTTCAGTCCTTCCCATTAATCATTCAGCATGGCTATCTTTTCTTTAGCTTCTTCCTTTGCTACAAATTTAAAGATGATGTTCTTAAAGAGGCTGCGATCCACACAGATCTTTTGACTCTCTCATCAATTCCGGGACCTTTTCCGTGTGAGGCAGCGAAAAAGTTCCATTCGAGGTGATCGGTCCTCATTATAATGTTATCAGAGACTGATCTTACATCGACATCGCGGGTGCCACCAATTTAAGTGTCGCTAATTTTAAACTACCAATCATTACAATCTTAAAAAAATTATTTAAGTTTGCATTGAACGAAAAGTAAACTTTTTGTATATTTTGCATCGCGGGTGCAACAATATATTCTAGAAGTCAATAATTCTACATAAACAACAACATATACCTACATTTTTACAACTTTCTCGCGCCACGAAATTTAAGTGTGGGAACGCTTTTCAGAACATTACCATTTGGGTTTGATTCAGGCAGCCCTTAAAAAGTTATAAGCAGGTCTTATACGCGTCCACACATACCGAAACACCCCATATGAACGATCAAATATCTGATGTTAAAGTGGAAAGTGATAATTCCGTTTAAGGTTGAAGTGTCCAAAATTTTATTTGATATAATGACGTCTGCATATACATAAATATATATGTAAAACACATCATTTACGCATGATCTGCACGGTGACGTTCTTAAATACCTTTTATATTCAAAATTATTTTCTGCGGCATAAGCCCACGCCTATTTGGTTTTTTTGTTATGCATTGCAACATGAGCTTAGATCATCAGTGATATATTTTGTTAACTTTAGCGTGTAAGTTACTGAAATTATTAAATCTCAAATCCACTGTTAATTAACTGTCGTAAGTTCTTTTCCTTTATTGCGCTTAAAGCCTTCGAGGTTCAAAATATTATTAAGATCCGCATTGTAAAGGACATAGGAAAGAATATCGAAATTTCTCTTATTGTGTGATTCTTAATGTAAATATCAATTCGAATGCAAAAACATTTCACAAAAATTTTAAATTAAATTAATGTAAATCCATAAACGTGTTTTATATTAATAAAACCTTAAAGAGAAAACTTATTTCCAACAGCACTCTTAAAACACTTAAAATATTTCATTCAAACCTTCATTGATAATTATTTAACTGATTTTTTGAGAATTTATATTCATGTAATCGTTTGTTGTAATTCAACAAAATTGTTGTGTGCTTAACAATAAAAAGTTTTTTCCTTTATTACAGGCATACCTCTGTTGCATTTGCTTTCGGTATTTCCAACAATCATTTCATTATGTTCTAGTATTTAAAACACCATTAAACGAGTGTAAAGAAAATAAAAATCACAAGGCCATGGATTTTAATTAGTTTGGGCTCCCAACCATATAACCCAAAATTACAAATATTGGGTTGCAAAAAAAAAGACAAAAATTTAATTAGATTTTATGGTAAATGTAAGCCAACAGCAATAACAGAACAGTTATTGGGTCAATAATTTTCAAATACATTTTGTTTAATTGAAAAATATTTTGGCTTTGCCTCTTCCAAATCTCGGGTTTTGTTAAATTGGGTGGCGTTTGTTTAATCTATTTATTTCTTCGATAAGAAGCAGGAAAAAAAGAAATATTGTATGAAAAAATACCAGTTCGTGCGGTATTGCCACAAGATGCCGAAAAATGAATCAATAAATTTTCTTCTTGAATATCTTTTTACTAAATAAAAAATTATGTTTAAGAGTGGAAATCTTTATTTGGATCTGTATATTTTTTTCTATTACTTTGAAATTACAATGTCAACCAAATGGCTGCCACCAGTTACATATTTGTAACCATTTTGTCGCATTTTCCACAACTCCCCGCAATATTTCTGGCGATAACTGTTTATATTCTTGTTCACAATTTTCTTTAAAGTGCGATTATCTGGGGCTTTTTGGCGTGAACCCATAATTAGAGGTTATAATAAATTATCTTGGTGGATAAATTATCTTGATGATGGTCACGTCGCACAGTGAACGGTCCCCATAGTAAAAGTGGAAAAAATCTAAGGAGTTATGGTAGCTTAATGAAATGTTTGGCACATATCTCTCTTGGCCTACTATTTTCGAAAATGAATTAAAATTTTTAGAAATCCTATTATTTTTCCGGTGCGGGGACAATGAAATACCAAAAACTCCCCCACTTCAGTAATTATTATTTTTTTTAATTTTAATCTCTCATTTCATAAAAAATAATGATAAAGCGTGATAGTTTTTTTATGAATATAACCAATCACTAATTATTTAGGGCTGCCGTATAACTTTTTAATATAACATTATTTTAAACTTTCTAGTATTTTTTTTTTTTTTTGTTTACAGTTTCGAAAACGTCCACTGGTATTCAAATAACATTCTATGAATAGGGTTGCCAAATTGACAACACTAAATATTTCAAAATTAAATTATTATTTAAGATAAAGAACATATTTATATAAAGATTAATAATAAAGTAACAAACAAATTCAAATAACACAACAATTGTAAACAATTTCTTAATCACTAAAATAAGTTTCTGAGTCTGAAACAGAGTTAAAAGATACATCTACTATTATGTAATTACTAATTTCTTGATTATTGCAGAAATACCTGCTTGTATTTATTGTATTTCTATTACATGAAATTAATGGACCGGAAGAAATTAGAAGTTTATTGAATAAACCTTGATTACAATTTTCTCTGCTATTTTTTTGAGTGTGCTCAAGTCTGTTCTTTAAATATATTTCTCGAGTTTTCTCCGTTAGCTATTAAAAGTTATAAGTATTTATAGGTTTTCGAGAGGATACTGTTTTTAAGATTAAATTCAAATTATATATCAATTTTTCATTAACTCCTGTAACTTCGCACGATTTTTTAAATTCGTTAAAAGATTTTCGAGCTGTATTGCCATCATTACTGGTGCCAAAATTAGACTTTATCTACTCTTAATCCCGTCTCAGATCGAAATTTATTTTGAATTTGTTTTTTTTCTCTCATTGTACAGTGGTTTCTCATCATTCCTAACTTGCCAAGTCTTAAAATGCAATCAACACGCAGTGTGTAACATGCTCTCAAAGCATCTAAGCAAACATTGTAAAGGTGAAATTCCATTTCTATAATAAGTAATGCTAAGTTTTTTCATATCTTTAGGTCTATCTTCGCATATAAAGCACTTCGGTCCCGATTCTTTGGCAGTTCTTGATTAAGTACGTATTTGTATCAATTATATTAGTATTTTGTGGTTTAAAGCATCAACATTAAAAATATCAGCTGGAAATTTTAATAAAAATATAAAATATGGATGATTTTTAAAATCATTATATTTCAAAAGTTGGTATAGAAAACACCTAAAGAAAATAAGATTATTGATTCATAAAAGTCGTTTTGTGATGTGCCTAGTTTTTCGGGTCCAATGAAACTGATAATTTTTTTTTTCTTAAGTACATATTTTGGCTAATTTCTTCACAATTTTTCTTACAGTGTTGCTAGAAATATTTAAATTTTAGGATATTTTCATTGTTTCTGTAACATTTCTGAATAAAACAAATATAATTGCAAGCATTTTTATTGAAAAATTAATTTTTATATTCATTTTACCAAACCCATTTTTTGTTAAATAACTTAAAAGTTATGTAAAAACTGTGAAAATAGTTCGACTTTAAGGCCGTATAACTTTTTATATGTGTAACGCACATGAAAAACCAAACTATCTCTGGAATCGTGGGAGTGTCAGCTTTCTATTACATGTTAAGATAAGGAAAAGCATATATTTTACTGTGCAATATGCGTTTGGAAAGGCATGTAATATAAAACGGTTATTTAAAAGATCTTTTAAACTGGGACAGTTGATAACTGCCATCTTGATTAATCCACATCTGTCAAACTAGTTGTCATATATTCAGTCTGTTTAGCCAATTCTTGATGGACGGATATAACAAGACTGAATTGAATGCTGTCGGCAGATGATACACAGCTCATTCAGATTTAATATTCTGCAGGATCGATTTGGGGGAATGCTAATCTCTTTTGGAGGTGCTTCTAGCATAGCGTTTGTTGTTCATGAGCATAAGAGCAGCTCTTGCAACATTTATAAAAAACCGGTCGAATTATTACGGTATCATAGACGGCATGAACAAATATTTTTGTTTGGCTGTTATTACCCCTTTTCCAATAATGTGTCCTGCCTAGGGATTATTTTAAGTTAAAAAAATATAATGTTTTCAGATCATACTGCAATATTTCTACATGTGAAATTGGCTAAAAATTTATTGCAATTTCAATGTGCAGCATTGTACAAAATGCCGAATAAGATGTTGGATTTTCAAACTAACAAAATGCACACAAATTTATCAACAGTCATAAAAAAGATATCACGCTCTAACTAAAATTATGTCAGATGACTTTTTGACTGACTTTTACAAAGACAATATTTTAAAGGTAAAATGCTACATGAGTATTGCAATGGAAAAATTGATATGTCCGATATAACAAACTTGTCGTGTATCGCAGGCTTGAGCAAACAAATGAATATGTGTCGAAAATCGAACTGTTCTAAAAAATTGTAATATTCCAATAACTATTTCGCACGTCATATGTAAACTAATGTGAGCTGCGACATGTTAGACAATAATATTTACAAATGTCTCAGCACCAACACAAACATTTGTTCTATACATAAATAATTTTGTTCCTTTCTCATTAAGTTTTTCCTAATATATTGAAAACAAACAACTAACACCCGATTAATCGATATAAACTAGTCGCTTATTGCAAGAAAATAATCCATTATTTTTAATCTTTCGAGCCATCACTACCCATCTTAAACAAAAAAATGTTATAAAAGAACGTGCAATAAAAAATCGTTAGTAAAAAGAGCTCTCAGTACGTATGAGCAATAAATAATTATTAATAGCGTGACTTTATGACGTATAAGCAGGGGGTTACAAGCAAATACAACTCATACATTCAATGTTCTACTATTCCTTAAAACAACATTAAATAAACGGTAGTTATTAATGTTTTTTGTTTACGGTTTTTTATTGCAGTCGCGTCGACAATCAGTCAGCTTTACCGCCATGCCACCTGGCGTTCTAGCCAATGACAGTCTCAACAATTCCACCGACGACATACAAATCGCTTTAGCACCTCACATACAAACATATTTAAGTCAGACTGGGCGTCGGCATTCCTGCTGTAGCGTCATGTTACCCGTCGCATTTGAACGAGCCGCCTCTAGTTCTTGGCTAGATCCTAAGTTCGATTCAGCCGTTTTGGAAGGACAATATCAGACCAGTGTTTTTCCGCATGTACGGATGAGATACAGGTAAGCCAACTAGTTTAATTTTGAAATATATTTTCCTTTCTTTTGCCACAACACAATGAGTAGAACATTTTATTGTATTGAAACTGAAATAGAAGTGCTAATGAAAGTTGTTGCTTGCTTTAATGGCTTTTAGACTGTATGTCATGGTGGCAGTAAATAAAACATAAAGTGTTAAAATAAAAAATAAATAAAAATGCGAAGCATTAAAGGAGCAGTACTTTAAAAGAATTTATATTGGACATGGTTATTTTAAATTTGTTAAACAAGTTCTAAGGAAATGTTCTTTTAAGATTATGAATATTAACTCGATTGCCTTTTCGGTTTTGAATCATATAACTGTTTTCGGATAGTCATTCGAGCAATCGCAATTGGAAAAAAGATTTCTGATCGTTCGAAAAATAAAAAATACTGCTTTTTGAATCATTATTAAGTGAAATTTGCTATAAAAGTTTTTAATAAAGTAAAATGAACATGAATGCGTCTATTACACTGGTTTACAGCCAAAAAATACCAAGAACGCCACATGCCGAGATAAGTTAATTGGGCCGTCCTGAACACGAAAAACGCTGTAATTTTTTTTTTAAGTGCCGTTTTTTAGATAACGGTACTTTTGTGTTTTTCGGTGTATGGTCCCACTCAAACCCTTTTGGAGCCCAACCGAAAAGTACGATGGAATTAAATCGCATACCGTAGTGTAGTGTAGCATCTCATCAGCTTTCTTTGTTAAATTTGTTCAGGTTTTATCGGAAGCACTATTTCTTATTCTTATTAAACTCATACGAATTATATGCGCTTAATCAAATGGAATTTTTAAAATTTTTGTAGAGTTCCGAATTATTCGAATAAAGTTTCATACTCTCTTTTTTCTTTTTTGAACAGGCGAACTAATTTAAACTTTTATTCGAATATCCTAACGTGCAAAGAATAAGAAACTTCATTCGAATACCATTGAAAAGTTAAATAAAAAACGACGAAAATTAATTACAAAAACAAACCAATCCATTACAAAAAATAAACGAATATATTTAACATAAATGGAAGAATGTTATTGAAAATGAGATTATATTTATTAAACATGTTTATACTTTATATGTATATAATTGAACTTTCAACTTTCATACGATTCTTTTCTTATTTTTAATTAAACAACAGGTGGAAAAGTTCACATATCGATAACGTTAAAATACCATTGAAAAGCCCATCAAGTTTGTCTCTTGTTTTCTTGAGTTTTTCCAAATTATCTAACTCATCTTCAATGCTTTTAGTATTTCTTATATTATGGATATATTTTTTTGAGTTTGTAACGTATTTCCATTAAATTCGGAAATTTCGTATGATTACTCAGCGTAATTAATGTCATAAAGTAATTTTGGAAACTAAGCGTTATTATATGTTTTGTTGGGATATATTTAAAAAAGTTACTATGGCATGTAGAATTCCCCGAGTTAAAAATAACATTAAAGTATTTATCAAATTAAATTTAAAGTAACTAAACTAATTCTGTAGAAAAGCATTTTTCCAAACTTATATTTTTATCTCCGTAGTTGCTCTATCCAAAGACTTAAAAGTTTTTTTAAATGAGATTTCGCACGTATTATTATTACTATTTGGTATTGGCTTATCTAATTAAGTAGTCTTAAATGCTATTTTGCATTCGCAAAATTTTTGACAAAAAGCTGTTCGAATATTCGTCGAAAACCGTTGGAATTCTTTTTTACTGAAATTGAAAAATTCTATTCTTCGAACAAAGTGGAAAAAATTGTGCGAATATTCGACTGATTCTTATTTGAATGAAAACACCAGTAGATAGATGTTGATGTTGTTAACTCTTTCAAAAATTCAAGTTTCCAAAATTTTGAGTTAATATCCTCTTGTTCATCATGTTCAATGTATTCTTAAAAAATGTACACTATTTGCAAAGTAAAACTAAATTTTATGTAAAAGGATGCTTTTGCTAGGACGACTATTTGCATATTCTTCGACCAAACTCTGAAACCATTTTTAACTACCACATGCAATGATTAAGATTTCGCCTTGCAGCCTGCTTATTGATTTTTGTATAAGAAATAATTTCCATTAGTTTATATATTCGATAGAAAATTGAAATGAATATCATATTCTTATCTAGTTCCCTAGAGAAAACAAAGTGAACAAGCCAACATGAAAACAGAAGAAAACAATTTGGAAAAAGCCATTGAACTACAACCCAATTAATGGAAACGTATTTCAAAGAGAAATTTATTCACGAAAAGGAAAAAGATTCGGAAGGAAAACTTATTGACAGTAGCGATTATAACTTTTTTTATACAAAAACCCCAATAAATCTAATAGTTTCTTATATGAAAACTAAAGCTAATCGAAAAGAAAATTTATTCAAATGATTAAAGCAAAGTATAGTACAGACGATTATTTCATTGGTGTAACAATGAGAAGGTCATTTAAAATGAACACCCTAATAAGTTTACAGTTATTGGCACAAGCAGTACAAGGGACGAAAGTATATTGACTTTTTAATATTTTATGTTGCCCGTAAGTTTGTAAGTTGGACACTTTTTGCAATATGGCTTCATTTATTTAAGCTGTAGTATGTTTACCAATAGCAAACACCAACCGAACTCTTAAAATACAGTTACTTATATATAAAACCCAGCACACATTTTGATTAAAAACTTAACCATTTATATATGACTCAAAGTTGTAAATATGTATTTGAAATTTCTACTAGTATTTCCTCTAGAAAAATATGTTTGCAGCAAAAAAGTTTCTTAATGCAGGTTATAAAATAATACTTTCAGTGCCTCGAAATGCTTTAAGTCTTACAAATAAAATGGTTACCAAATTATGTTCGAAACTTTGTTCATCTAAAATTTACTAAAGCCTACTCTTGTTCGAAATATTAATTGTTGTTTGGATTGATGATGAGTTGTTGTTTCTGTAAAGGATATTGCAGTTAATATATTGTGCGGGGTACCGTGAAGTAGCTGTTATATTAAAAGTTATGTTTATGGTTGCTGTTTGTATGTGCGATGCGGTAGAATTACAAAGTAATTCTTAAAGTTTCTGAACTGCAGCTCAGCGTGTTGTGAAGCAATAACAGTTCATCGGCTTTTGGTTTGGTTGTTTGGCAAAAAAAAAATGGGAAAACAACTCCAGAAACTAGAAATATTATTGCACGTGGCACATGAATCGAAACGTGTATACACACAACTTTAGCATGCGACAGATACACAGATATGAAATAAATTGAGTAAAGAAATTCAATGATAAGTAAGTTTTTTTATGGAATTGACCCACAAACAAATTTCTAAATTAGAAAAAAAAACTCAATTTTTTAAATGAAAAATTGTTGTAAACTGAATTCTGTTGCAAGCAAAGTATAAACTCTACGATTGCGAACCTCGCGATTTATTTATCTAAAAACTTTAATAAAATATAAACAATAAAATTAAAAATAATTTAACTTTCAATACCATCCTGCGAAAATTTTATTGAGTTTCTTATAATAAGACAAAATAGTGTGAATCACAAATAAAAGTGGTAATAAATATGGTAGTTCTCAATTACTGAAAGAAGTCTTTAGCTACATTTGGGATCGGAACAGGGGGCTGAAAATTGGCTACCTCAGGCGTAAGGCTGATAAATACTGACGACTTGTAAAATTTAATACGCATTAAATTTAGCTGCATAAAGTAAACAAAAAAGTTCTCACAAATGCGCTTTTTGTTCAAAAAACTGTAAATAATTTTTTATTAAGTTTATGAAATTCTTTTTAACAAGGTTTCATTAGGAGATCCTCGTTGAGTTAACGTTATAACATTATCATATTTTAAATAAGCATATTTTTCTTAGACTAGCATTCAGAGGATGACCACTACTTATGCAGTACCGAAAGTACCGTCAGTTCCTACCGATATGACCTACCTGTCGGTAGACTTAACACCGGGTGAGTCAATGTACACCACCACCCCTGTCTGACTCAGAGGCCACGCTTGTGTAGCCCTTGAGGACACAGAGGTTGCATCTCATGCATATGGTACCGCCAAACCATAAACTTATACCTTGTAAAGATGTTCGGGCCTATCTCAAACCCGAGGAAAGCATGTCGGGTTTTGTCGTTACTCCCGTAACGTCTGCTGATTCGCAGCAGAGGCCACCATCAGCTGTTCCGAAGTGGCAACATAGTATAAATATACCAGAACATCAACCCTTATCTGACACCTCTCCCAGCGACTCTTGGTATCAAATCACAGCCACCACGTAGACTCACTGAAGAGACCTCATCCAACATCTGGCCACAGAATCAACAAAGCTACTGGGGAAGAACGAAGTCGGCCACACGCCATCACTCAGATGAACATGCGTTAAACAGAGCTTCGCCTGTGAAGCAGATATTTCACACACGCCCAGTCATTGCTAGGCTGATTCAGAGATAGGGCAATAACATATAAATACTATGGGATATCGGCAAAAGCAACGTTAGAAAACCACTAGCCCTTTTCCCCAGAAAGCACTGCAACAAGGTGTACCTAGAAAGTAGAATGGAAAGGATAGTTTAAGAGGACGGATGAAGACAGATTGGAAGATAAAGGATTTTTGTTGTAGATCTTTCTTACTTCGCCGGTGAATATTTTACTACATCGAGATATATTCTGCTCTTTTAGTACATGCGGTGTTAGTTGCTGTTCACAATGTTCAGCGACCAGTGCCTAGTGTGTTTTTATATATGTAAAGGATACCAAAAGAAGTGATAACCAATATTTCCTTTCCAATTGTCAAATTCCATGTGAAAAACTTTTCTTGAAATTCTCCCCATCTTCGCTAACATATTCCTTCGTACATTACGAAAGAAAACTCGAGTCGTGCCTGTTAGTAGTTTTGATTTCAACAATATTTTTATTAAACTTAAAGTCTTATCTGCTAGATTGGGCTCGAAATTTTGTAAGTACTGGCGCATTCGTAAATTTCGTACAAGTGTAAATGTGTAATTAAATACTAAAGAAAGTACTTTAAATTAGGAGTTAGTATTAGTATTTAATAGTTAAGCTCTTTGGGCAAATGTTTATTCAGTGATAAAAATTTCAAGTTGAAGGAAACCAATTTGTCGTTAAGTAAAATAATTACGAAATTTCATTGATATTGAGTACACAAAATTATATAATTATTGGAATACATGTGAAATCATATATGAAAGTACATGCATATATATACATATACATACATATATATATATATATATATATATATATATATATATATGATCTTCTTCCCGACAATTATATATAAAACAACAAAAAATTTAAGAAGATCATATATATATATATATATATATATATATATATATATGATCACATTTCTCTGTGTATGTGAGTATAATTGTTGCAATTTGTATTGTTCATTATATATTTCTTCATTATAAATACGGAAAATATTGGAAAAAAGTGAAAATAAATTTGTTCGTTGACTTAATATCAATTTGGTGTATCGAAACTTCAACATTTTTCTTCGAAATATTATCAATTTTCTTTGTCGCGGAATCGATTTCAATTTCTTGTTATTAATTTGTTTATATTTACATAGGAAATTGTTGTGCTGATTTTGCATTACAGTTAAACCAAAGATTATGTATATAGTGTATATTCTTGGGTTAAACTTTTCGATCCATCCAAGACATAAGGAAATGAATAATTAGTTTTTATGGTCAACTACTTAAATTACCCAATTTGAATGGCTACTCTGTAAGTAAGACACTTCCGAAATATGAAAATAATACCGATCGTTTAGTTATATATGCGATGTCACTAGATATCCTTTTGTCGAATAAATGCATTTAAATTTTTTGTTGTTTTATATATAATTGTCGGGAAGAAGGATTTCTAGTATAAAAATGGAAAAATAAAATCATTTATAGAATTCAAATAATTAACTCAGTGGAAATTTTGAAAGGAAAACATTAAAATAAATTTAATGGCTTTTCATAAAAACAAATTTCACTCAGTCGGTGGACGTCCATCTGGACTGTCTGAACGGCAAATAAAAATATGAGTATTTCTAACAATTGATCGTCTACTGTTGTTAATGAATGTAAGAAATTTAAATATACTGAAATTTTTACAAGATCCTCCTACCATATTTTAAAAACAGAAATTGATCAAACCATGCCAATGAAATCGTGTAAAAGACTCGCAAAACCCGGTTGTTTTATTCTAATAAATCTAATTCGAAATAAATTAAAAATTAATTATTTTTTTTTTGTAGTTCCCTGGTGATTACTATCTTTTTGTTGGCAGACTGTTCATATATCTTAATTACCACGTACTTTGCCAAATATAAAATTCAATATGGCTTAAACAACAATGCGGGAAACGCTACGCATACATACACACACAACTTATCCGCTCGTATATATAGTACTATATGTACGTATAACTTTATTTTTGTGTAACATTTGCTAAAAATTATTGAATAACTCTAGGATATTTTAGACGTTGCGGCAGCTTTTTTTACGTTCCCAACCACAAAGCACTTCTACCCCAAAAATTTTTTGTCGTTATAGTGGAAGGAAAACAAGTGTTACATTAAATAAATATTCCATCGTGTTTAACGATTTCAAACCAAATTCCTAAATAATACAGAGGCGCACAAAAACCTTACATCGTTTTTAAGAACAGTAGAACTAAATATTAGAAGATTATTGGACTTCATAATTTGTTTTATTTTATTTACATAATTAATTTGGTAGAACTGGGGGCTGCCACAGACTGGCAGAAGTAATTTATAAATATATGACGTGACGCTGTTAAAAAGTTAAAGAATAAACTGTTACACTGTTTTCGTTAATCTAACTTTTCTCAAATGTCTTATTGGGTTTTTATGTTTGACATGAATGTGTATATTATAATTCGAACTTATAGGATTAAATATTGAGACAGGAGTTATTATTCGGTCTCAAGCACAAACCGCCAATTTATATTATTTTTTTATGTCAATTATTGTCGGCCTGTTTCAATGACGAGGACATAACACATATGTTGGGAGTTTTGGTCATACTAAAATAAATAGTTAGAAAATAAAAAAGGAAAAGTGATCAGTGAGTTCTTGTTGTGACTTTGATATTTGTTTTAGGCTTTTCACTTAGTAAAGTGGAAGTATGAAATAAATGTCTTTAGTTATTCCAAGAAATGTTGGGTAAAGGTTCCCTGATTAGCCCCAGTGAAATGCGCCTAGGAACTAGCTAAAATCCCTCAACTGATCACTTTGAATTTTTCAATAAGATTTTGGGAAAAAATAACTAGCAAATAATTAAAATAAAAGAGTTTAAAAAACCCCACACACAAACATTTAATTTTGCTAGTTAAGATATAATTTTAATTTAGTTCTTCAATGAGTTTTAAATTTCCTGAAGTTGCTATACTTATTTAAAAAGCATCAAACATGTTGGCTGTCCACGGAACTTAACATCAGTTTCATACTCACACAGTTCTTGTATGCCAAATCCTTATGAATAAACACTGTTATCACATTCACCAGAGCCACCTCAAATCCGATGCGAATTTTAGTCACTTTTCTTCACTGTATATAATTTAAGCGTTTTAATATTTTAAATTAGATTTTAATTGTCAAACACTGATGTAAGTTCTTTCTAACAAATATTTTATTTGTTAAATAATTATAGCATATCCAATTTGATAACTCGTTGCGATGATTATTAACACAGACTGAAAGCCTTTAAAGATGAAACTTACGATTATTTAACTACCGTAGACAGTCGCCAAAACTATGTCGCAAGTATGTTCAATATAATTTAAAGTTAAATACATGATTTCTGCAATATGATATTTCAAAAAGCTAACAGTCTGTTCCTAAATCTTTGCTTAATATTTTTATTATCACTGCCAAATGGTTAATTTGCATAATTTTGATGTACTAGAAATTATTAATTTGAAAAGAGCTAAACAATTTTTCTTTTTCTTCGCAACCGTATACAAAGTTTTAATTTGCTAAGACTTAATCTCTCAAGTTGTTGTCAGTTTTTTTTTTCTTCTGAAATGTTTTTAATTGAGCTCTCAAACAACTTGTTGAGGAAGTTTTAATTACTGCTCATAAGCAATAATAGCATGCAGAGAATTGTGTAATAATCCAAGATAAAGTTAATGGAAAGTATATTGAATCTGCAAATCAACTTTATGCTCGAGTTTCATGATTAAGTTTAAGGACTTTTTAAATATTTAAATGGAACAATTAAATTCTCATCAAATAACTTTTATTACATAATGGAAGCATCCAATCCAAATATAAACTTATAAAAGCATACAAAATAGTTTCTTGTGGAGTTAGAAAAATTATTAAAGAGGAAATAGTCTAATACCCAGCGATTAGATTATAATTAAACCTCAACCTAAACTATTTTAAGACGGGCTAGTGGTAGCATTTTCTTTACGTCTTTTATTGTTTGTCAGTTAGCGTTTTAGCAAGCAGATTTAGTTTAGATCAGTGTTGCGACAAATACAACAGCGAAAATCGCTAACTATTGACTTATGATAATAATGATATTGAAATAATTAACGATTATATTAATAATAACGATGATAGTACTCTTATTATTAACTTAGATCCACAATGGTTTTGCTACGTGTTTTTCATAGTTCACACGGATATTTTCAAAAATTTTAAGAACTGTTTACTAAAATTTTAACGATTTGCAAATATTTTTTCTTTTTGTTGAGATAAAAGCTCCTTATCAACCAAAACGTCTCCATTTCTCACAATGGTATCTTCAGCAGTGGCCCGCATTGATCACTAGGCTGTTTGCTATCTGATCTGCTGTTCCAAAATCTAACGAAACAGTTGTTTCTAGTAAAGCCGTGTAAACCGACCTATAAGTAAAGGCAAGAAGTCTTAAAAAAGTAGCTGAATTTTTTATAAAAATTCAAGTTCGTATCTTTTTAATTTTTACAAATGTAAAAAATTTGAATATTTAAAAATCAAATTCCGTATGTAAGGAAACAGGGAGTAAAAAAAAGATGTGTTTTCCATTTTGTGGGATTAAATTACATACTCGTATTTAAAAATAATTTATAAAATTTTCTAGCTACATGAAAGTCCGACTGTTTTTTTCAAAAATTTGATGAAATCGCACTACTATGACGCCCACATTTTATTTCTTCATGAGAATAAATATGTACAGAGAGCCCACCGAAAGATGGAAAGTGGTCGCCAAGAGGCTCCAGAGTCAAAAAAAAAACCTTACGCACAGTAAAAGTAGTATTTGTTTATTGATTTTTTTATTAATTCAATAATTCAAAAGCTTGCGTTCTTATGCGTTGTCTAACTATATAATAATACAATTTTTTCATTGTTGGGATTTATCATATAAAATTGTGTTATAATAATACCCTTGGGTTTTACATGTTTTTGAAACAGTTGTTTGCGTTTATTTTATTTCTTAGATTAGTTTGTTAAAAAGAGCCAATAACAGCAGAAAAAAAATTAAATAATTTAATTAAATATATTTAATTCATATTAATTTATATTTCAAACCATTTCAAACAAAATTACATTTCCAACGTTCGAAAATACGACAGCATAACGATACAAAAATTTTCTCTGTATAGAAGCGCATAAACAAATATTGGATTTTTTTAACTATAAACGATACATCTGAGCTAGTGATTTGACAATTATTTATTACAAATTAGAGCCATCAGAGTGCTCATTATAAATGTATGGCTCTCTTAACAATGCAACAACTTCAGAAGTCAAAATATGTTTTCATGTTGTCGGCTTTTTGGGCAAACAGTATATCGACGTATCCAAAATTTGTTGTTGCAAAATTTGGGACTTCATGATGAACTTCAAAAATGTATATAAGGTATGCACAGATGTGCAAAAAGTTTTTTGAAATCCCAAAAAGGTTGCAAGTAAATTTGTTTATATGGGGCAACAGCAGCGTATAATTAAATGGTATTATATATGTGTGAGTCAATAAAGCATTTCTCAAGTTCCATATATACCTAGAAAAAAAAAACGATTTGGCATAGAAATTGTATCTCTTTTATTGTTATTAAGTAGTATAAAAACTATTGCAAAACAAAATTACAAATTATATTATGTTATTTACAAAAAATACACCATTCGGTGTTCTGTTTACCTTGTCTTGATTGACATTTCTTCGCTGTGGTACGCACTGCTTTACTAATTGGCCTGTTGTCTCTTACACTGAATTTGAATTTAAGAAAGAAAACTTGGAAAAAATCAATTTAATGCTGGATACTACATGGCAACCCTGTAACTTCCCCCAAATTTTAGTCGCCAAGCTTTTGAGCTCTGCAAGCTAGAACTTAATTAATTTTTACTTCATTAACCGATTGCCGTGTGGTAAGCGGCGATTGATGTAGTTTACGATTACTGTAACAGAATCAAAATCAGATATATAATTTGTGAAAACTTACTTTTTTCGCATGTTTTCGTTCACAATATCTCACGAACGAATTTACTAATTTCGACCCGGTTCGCAGTGATCGACATGGTTTTTATAATGTCAACAGCTAATTAGGTTATGAAATATATCGGTAAAGCCGTTTCAGATTTTTTCAAAGTTTCTTGGAAATGTACCGGTTCGAATGTGTTTGAATTCACAGGAAATCTAAGTTAGGGAACACTCTTTAGAACGATACTGATACGCATTCAATATGACATCCATCGTCCCATGCGTAACTAATAGTCAGTGACGTAGAATTCAATGTTATTTGGAACTGTTAAACTCAAGGAATGTCCGCGTAAAAATGTTTTTTCGTTAGTATAACCCATCCGATGTGAAATAATCGCTTTTAAACTCGGTTTCACTAGCTAATTCTTTTTTTTTTGTATTTTTAGAAATAATTTCCTTCATATTTTAGAGTTATACTATTTTGTAGTAAAAATTTGTCCCAAAAAACCCTAAAATTTCACCATATTTATTTGCCCCTAAAATTAACCTCCAAATTTATGTTGAAAATCTCTAACTTGGCGACACTTGCTGCCACACAGGCCTATTCTCGTAAAGCATGCGATTCACAGAAAAGTAGTAGCGTCAAGCGTTTGACGCTTTGTACTATATAACTTTTCACATACAAGTACACTGATTCTACTTTTTGGCACACGCTTAGAAAACAATGAAGCGTTAGTTTGAAATAGCACAATTTAAGAAACTAAAAAAGCATCTATTCTCGTTCTTCCAACCAATAAATACTTAGCGACAAATATAAAGTTGAATATGTTTGCTTATGTGATTACAAACACCAGCACCAAGTCTTTGTTGTTGCTTTTCAAGCAAATTTACAAGGTTTCTTCAACACTTTTATTTAAATAATTTAGGAAACGTTTATTTAATGCATATCTAGACGAAAATACCAGTAAAATCAGATATATTTTACCAATAAAGGTGGAAGCTAACGTACTCAAAAGTGCACCACAAAAATATGAGTTGCGTATTTGCAACAACTACAATTATTGAAAAAAGAGTTTTTGATATTTTCCTTTAAACTATAAAGACAAATATAAAAAACACAAAGATATAAAAACACTTTTTTATGCGCAACTTCTGACTTCGATCGTATTCTTGCGAATCGAATTAAGTGAAATTGACATTAAGAGCGATAACATCGTATAATTAATCGACTGTTTGTTTAATAATAATTTCTGCTGTTTTCTGTTTCTTTTGCAGATTTACTCTCTCGTATATACTACTTTGTTCGGTTGCGTGGTTTCTTTACTTTCTAGTTGATGGCGGATCTGAACATTTTTGGCGACCGATATCAAGTTCCTTTTCTCTACTATCACTAATAACGATCGTGGCTATGTGCTTCACTCATTGGGACATGTACCGAGCAAATCACATTGCCACATCTGCAGTTACAGCTGTTGTATTATGTGCCACATCATTGACATTCCTATCGTATACAGGGCGTGCATTTAGTCCGCTGGGGCATTTTGCCATTTGCTTGGAAATTGTTCTGCTCATCTACACGGCTCTTCCGATGACATTGTGGCTGAGTGCGGCTATTGCCATGGCATATACGATAATATTTGAAGTGGTTACGCACATTGTGGTGGCTGGTAATGCTGTTCATGGTGCCACTGCTGATTTTAGTTATAAAATATTATTTTTACGAATATTGTGTCACTTGTGTGTGCACTTGGTAGGTTTGCATGTGTTGGTGATGAATTTAGTACGCATGCGTGGTACTTTTATGAAAGTTGGACAAAATTTACTAGTCAGAAGACAATTAGAAATGGAAAAACAGCTGAAAGAGAAAATGATTCATTCGGTGATGCCGCCAAAAGTAGCAGATATGTTATTGAATGAAGGTGGCATCGATGGTAATAACGACGGATCCATTATTCCAGAATCCCATTATATGAGACCGCGGCCCTCAAATGATGTCAAGTCTCTATTTAGACCTTTTCACATGCACAGTATGGAAAATGTTAGCATTTTATTTGCTGATATAGTGGGTTTCACACGAATGTCTTCAACGAAAACCGCCGAACAGTTGGTGGAAATATTAAATGATCTCTTTGAACGATTCGATGACTTGTGCACTTTAAACGGCTGCGAGAAAATTTCCACTCTAGGTGATTGTTACTATTGTGTGTCAGGTTGTCCCGAACCGAGACCTGATCATGCGGTTTGTTGTGTGGAAATGGGGTTGGGTATGATCGATGCTATGCGCTGTTTTGACGCCCAACGTCACGAAGGTGTTAAAATGCGTGTTGGTGTTCACACCGGCACAGTTTTGTGTGGTATAGTGGGTACAAGACGAGTCAAGTTTGATGTTTGGAGCAATGATGTTTCCCTGGCAAACAAGTAAGTGGCTATAAGAATTAATTTTTTTTTTAGTATTGAAACAGACTTTTATGATTTTAGAATGGAGTCTTCTGGAAAACCCGAACAGGTTCATATATCTGAAGAGACGGCAAGTTTTTTAGGTGAAGCTTATTACTTGGATGAAGGAGAAGAAGTTTTCGGTAAAATATAAATATCATTCGCAATTATTTAATAAAAATGTAAACCTTATTTTACAATTTAACAGGGCATCGCACATACTTTGTTGTAGGGCGTAGGAAGGATATTTCCCGCGCCAATAGCTTGTGTCCGAGTGTACATGGAAATTCTGGTAGTCACTTACAGCTGCCCGGTATACCTGGGCAAGCCACCTCACTGTCCCAAAGCGCTACCAACATTTCCGTCATACATCCCAATGTTCCGCCCGCCTCACCCGTCGGACAGCTGTCGTCATCCTTAAATCCCTCGCCAGTGCTTTCAATAAGACCAAGACTGACCTCTTTGAGCATGAAGTTACGAAAGAAATCACAATCACGAGAAATGGATGTCGAGCGCGGCATCATACATCCCACAGCGGCTGGCATACCTCCCATTGTAGTATGCCGAGAGAGACCAAAAATTATAATAACAACGAAAAGTCTACCAGGAAGTCTAGATTCTGAAAATGAGACCGAGCATACAAATATCGAAAGCCAAGAACCTAACAAAAATTGTAAATCTCCCCATGCTATAACGAGCGGTAGGCCAAAGATAAGATTAAAAGTATGGAAAGTTCCCAGGTTTCTAAAGAAACTAGAAGATATTGGCAAAACAAACGAAAAGTCAACAATCACGGATGTAAGCATAAGCTTAATGCATCCTGTACCGAAGACTCCAACCGGAAATGAGGAAAATGTAGCCTTCATAGAGCCCAACAGATACCAGCAAGTGCCAGCACTAGTCGTCGAAAACAACAAACCAAATAGCAACATGTTGGAAATACCACACAAGCCCCTGCTTCATCATGTTGCCACATCTACTGGCATAAGTTCAAGTGCTAATCGTTCTCCGGATGCCAGTTGTTGTTCGCCCGGTCAATATTCCATGTTTGATGATATAATTGACATAAAATCTTACATAAGTCAGTCCCGCAGTGACATCTCGCCGTTTGGTAGATCTGGAAGCTACCGATCACAATGTGGTAGAAGTGGACAATCAGAAACGTCACCGTTGCCTCGAGCTAGAGCTTGTACTTTAGCTGCGGCAAAAGCAGATGGACCTATTAACAACAACGCGACTCAACCACTAATAGTACCTGGTGCAGCTAATGCACATCAACCCACACATTCCCGCAACTCAAGCATATGGCCGGATGGTTTAAGCATATGTCCCTCAGCCACTTCACGTAAAGATTCCGGAATCAAAAGCAACTCCCGCAGATCTTCAATACAGCAGCAAATTTATGCCCTTAATCAAACCGCCATTAGTACACATCGCGTATCTGGCTATTTTACCAGTTCAACTTCCAGCATTTCCAATATAGGAGATGTCCAAAACGTACCCAATGTGCCACTACCTGCAATAATAATGCCACCTCCTCCGCCACAAGATTTTACAACTGGTCAAGTTGCAGATCCTTTAGCCGCTTGCTTGCAACAACTGCGCAAACAATCAGACCTCCAATTAATACGTTGTGTACGTGATAACGCAAAATCCCAAAGGAGTTATCTAGTCAAGCCTCCTCTCAAGAGATTTAGTTTATTTTTTAAGTCCAGTCAAATGGAAAAAGATTTCCGTTCGAAAGCTCATAGATTCGGCAATGAAAACGAAAATGAAGATCCTCCCACATTGGCCACTCCCAGATACAATACCTACATTGATATTTTCGTTGGTTTGGCCGTTTATTTGTGTATATCGGTGTCGCTCTTTTTAATGACACCTAATACGGTTACTCCAAGTTTTCGTCTGTGGGTGTCACTTTTTACCTGTTTCACCGCCATACAAATCTTTGCTCTATTTTTATTTACACGTCAAATGTGTCGTCGACATTCAACGCAAACAAGATCGAAAGTTGCTGATTCCGAATCGTGTGCCGATCGCATATTCGAATCCATCTCCAGTTGGTATCCTTGGCACATATGTTTGGCAGTATTAATGGCCATGCCGGTCATATTGATTATAGCTAACTTTTTACTGTTGGATCTGAATGAGTTGGAAGCATTCGAGTATCATTATGGCTTCCTAATATTCGTTTGCATTGTACATTTTTGCAATTTTACTCAGTTGAATTGCTGGATGCGCAATATTTTAGCTTTTTTGGCTGCTCTTAGCTTCGTGGGTATTGCTGTTTCCCAATTATTGGTTTATTCAAATCGTTCTGATGCTTCCGAATCGACATCTGCTCTCAATGCCACTCATTTATCCAATCTTAGTCGAGATGTCGCAAAATTCATTATCGAAGAAATCAAATGGTTTCAAGACTACCATGTCGAAATATATTTGGACTTATTTCTCATTTTAGTCTTAGTTTGGTTTCTTAACAGGGAATTTGAAATTGGCTATCGCCTAACATTTTATGGTAATGCGGTTGCCAATCAAGACAAGATTCGGGTCCAGAACATGAAAAATCAAGCTGACATGTTGCTGCATAACATTATACCCAAACATGTGGCCGAGCATTTAAAAAATACCGCAAAATACTCCGAAAATCATCATAATGTTGGTATCATCTTTGCGTCTATTGTCAACTTTAACGAAATGTACGATGAAAGCTATTTGGGAGGCAAAGAATATCTAAGAGTTCTGAATGAGCTAATCGGTGATTTCGATGAGCTTTTATCACGAACAGAGTTCAAAAGTGTAGAAAAAATAAAAACAATCGGTTCCACTTTTATGGCAGCCAGTGGCTTAGATCCAAATCATCGCGGTAGTGGGTATGAACATCTTTTTTCTCTCATGGAGTTTTCCTTAGCCATGCAGAGTGTGGTAGATGCCTTTAACAAAGATCTGCTAGAATTTAATTTAATACTACGTGTTGGTTTCAATGTGGGCGATGTAACTTCTGGTGTTATTGGAACAAGTAAGCTACACTATGACATATGGGGTGATGCTGTCAATGTAGCATCGCGTATGGACTCTACAGGCATTTCGAATCGAATACAAGTTGGCAAAGATTGTCTACCCTTCCTAGAATCCAAATATGAATTTGAGCCTCGTGGTAGTGTTTATGTAAAGGGTAAAGATAACATGGAGGTATTTTTATTTACCAAACGAAAACCCGATCTATTAGGGGACGATGAAGAAGACGAAGAGAACGGTAATTTCTTAATGGAAAACGGTAAAAAAAATGGTAGCATTAGCTAATTTCTATGAAATATAAATCGTGGTGAAGCTAATGCAATGGAAAATTAAAAGAAATTTCCCGTTCCCACCAAAGAGGTAAAAGCTACGATACTATTTTTGATATAAGTCTAACTGCTTGCTCAAAAATAGTTTAGACAAGTGATGTCCCGATATGCAAACGGTGTTCCTCGTATTTCGGAAATATGTACAGTCAAGAGAGTCTATTGATAGCATATAAACTCAACACTTATGTAAACTATATTCGTACTAAAATCTAAAGTTATTAATTTTATTCGAATAACATTCGCAATTCAAAGTGATGCTCTCCAAATTTTCATGATTTTTTAACAAACATCGCAGAAATGAAGGCTTTATTAAAATTTATTTCAACCCTCTTCTTGATAATTGTTCTTGCCAATAGGAAAAACTGTTTTATAGTTTTTTCGTATACGTTGTTTTTATTCAAACTAGCAACAATAATTGGAAAAAAATTATATACATATTTTCTTGACTTGCCATAAAGTAATTATATACAACTTATATGCATTTCAAAATTGCAGTTATATTTCACTAACACAAAAATTTTGTTATGAAATAAGAACTTGTACGTTAACCAAGAACTTGCCCCTTATTTACGCAATAAAAATTTTGCGCCAGTTCAATTACAAGGAAAAATTAAAAATTTTCAAATATTCATGATCAATACAAAGGACCATACATGTTGTTAATAATTTTAGCAAATATATGAAAATTTTCTTAGATAAAACACACACAATCTTAAAATTTTATATACATATATAAAATATTGCCGTTAAAAATTTTTTTATATTTAATTTGTACAGAATTTAATTATATGCAAAAGTATAACTCAATAATGAATGTTAAAAGAACTAGTATTATGTGTCTTGTATTTAAATGTAGTTTTAAATCGCAAATTTTACATCTGGTACAAGATTCAATAAAATATTTAAAAATTGGCTAGAAAAGATGAAGGAAATTATTAAATTGAAATTTGAAACTTTCGATCCTATAGAAATCGCTTAAAAAAGTATTTTTTATATCAAAACAAAAGCCCACAGGCCTCTTCGAAGGTTTTTGTCCGCACGCGCAATTAAATTGTCGTATTAATTGTTGGAAAGTTGTTACCATGAATGAATTTATTTTTTAATTTTTTACAAAAAAAATATAAATAACTCTGAACTACAATGTAGGGCCTTTTGAGGGATTTGAAAGAAGGAAGGAATCAAAAAGATTCATATTATTTTAAATAACGAAAGTAGGTAAAGAGCACTTGATTCCTAATTCTTTAACGTTACTCGTAATAACGGACTTTGGCTCGTCAAAAAAGTTATTGATTAGTTAATTCCTTTACAATATAATTCATATATAACAGCGTATTCAAATGGCTTTTAATCAATGTGTGATTTCTTGCATTAGAGAAAAGGCCGCAAATAGAATATTTCCACCAAAAACGGTATACGGTATTTCACTCCAAGCGATAGTCGTTTTTGATAGAAATGAAAAAAATAAAGCAGCACGCGATCATAATTTCAAGGAAACACAAAGTCTACAGTTAACATCAATGTTAGTAGCAACAAGACAAATATATTTGCAAAATTTCGTTTTATATTCCAAATATTATTCTTTTAATATCATATTTTGTATTTAATAATTCAATACTCCACTAATTAAAACAGAATAATCTTCCAAATGAAGCGTTGTTAGTACACTACAACAAAAAATAAATTCCCTTCTAGGAGATTTCTGATAAGAAGTTGGGAGTTTTTCAGCGACCTTAATACAAACCTATTTTATAGTACAATTTTTAAATTTTTAAACGATTCCAAATGTAAATAGCCGCCGAAATAACAGATAAAACATATGTTACAATCGTGTGAAATATAGAACCTTCAACTTCCTTCAAAAAACATGCATGTTTTGTAATATGAATATAATGAAATTACGCTCCAAAAACCTACATATTTTGTTAAAGTGATTTTAATAGTACCGAAAGTTAATAACTTCTTACGAATGCAACAACTTGTTTTTTATTATGCAAATATTAAAAATTTTAAAGCTCAAGATATAAAAAATTAAAGCACATGAAACGAACTCAAGTTATAAACTGTTTTAAAAGCAAAAATTTATACATACATAAAAATTATTCAATCATAAAATATATAAAACTTATTTATTTAAAAATATTACAAAGTTAAACAGAAAACATTTGTTACACATTTAAAAAAGCATTTAATATATTTTTAAAACTATAAAGTCATAATTGAATTTTTATATATATATTATTTATAAATTAAATATATCTAACAAAACTAACAAGATTTCAATTACGCATGTCAAAGATTCATATTTGTGTGAATAATAATTTTATCAGACTAGGATCACACTAACATATACGTGTAAAAAGAAATGTTTTAATACTGTGTAAATGTTAACTATTTCCTTTTCTTAATAAGGCTTTTTGTTTTATTTAGTTAAAAGATGCTGTAAATTATTTTTATTTACTAAATATTTTATTGTATATTAAGTTTTGATTGTTGAAATTAGTTTTTATATGTATGAAGTCAAAAAAATATATATAAATCAGTATATATTTT
Source organism: Linnaemya vulpina (assembly GCA_963675445.1). Classification (NCBI taxonomy): domain Eukaryota; kingdom Metazoa; phylum Arthropoda; class Insecta; order Diptera; family Tachinidae; genus Linnaemya; species Linnaemya vulpina. Next base: position 45,340,894 of record OY776280.1, on the reverse strand, counting down.
TAACTGTTATAAATTAGCCAAAAAATTAAATATTTATATAGTAAAAAACCTTTTAGACATATTGATAAAAAAAAACGAAAAAATAAGTATAAATATTTATATGTATGAAAGGAATAGATCAAATTACACAAAAATAGTACATATACATATGTATCTAAAGAAATAAAATCAATCAAATACACTATTTTGATGTTAATAACAAAGAGACAATTAATAAAATTTCATTTCGCAATTTGCTTAAGAAAAGTTAAATGGTAAGTCAAAATCAATTATAGATAAACCGCTGTTTTAGTCTGATATATTTAAGCATTTTTGGTTTTGAGTTTATTTCATAGGCTATATAAATTGAAAATCTATTAACAAGGATCCTTTCCAAATTATGAAATTTTCAAAAAAAGGAAGTGGGAAACTATTTTTAAAACAGCAAATCTAGTAATTGAAATTGTAAAATCTTCTTAAGATCGTCACATCGGCATATAATCACGTGGCAATATTCATTCAAAATAGCATCTATAAGCTAAACTAAGTCAAGAGCATACTTTGAGGAGAAGAAAGTTCTGCTCAATTTATAAAACTTTATCTTAAAGATTTAAGACAGCAACATACAATTCATGGATTTTAACCATTTTTATTTAGACCACATGTCAGCTATCTTATTAACCCATACTTTTATCACTTCTGTTACACTAAAATTCCTCAGAAGAGCCGTAAACATGTAACTCCAAAAAGAAACCATAACCTATTTTCTTAATTTTGGAATAATGCATCGCATATGTAGGGATCATTTCCTGAGTGCTGGTCCGAGACAAAAATAACCTTCAGTGGTCTGTCTGCACCTAAGAACTAGTCGTAAACAACTAACTCAGAGCTGCCTTGCGAGTGCTTCTTACTTGTGTCTCAGATATATTTTGCTGAATTCTGGGGCTTTCCATCCGCTCCATTCGAATACGACCACACAATTTATATACGATCAATGCTTTCTAAAAGTTTGTTACTCAATATTTTGTTCAAGGCTATTGTTTGATTCACAGCATCGACTAAACTAGTCCCAACGGTGTCGACATTTAACTTAAGAATTACGATTGCTAGAGTCCTTCAACTTTTATATATTGTGCCGAACTCAATTTGTGGTGCGCCACGTCTCACTGATGCGTCTTACTTCCCATCAACTGGAAACTACAAAAAATTTATCGGATGACAACTTACAGCCATTGAAACAGTTTAATATTTTTTTTTCTTCGAATGAACGTATGCAAAGTATCTACAAATAAAGAGATTAAACTGTAACTGAAATAAAAATATCGTGTTTATTTAAAAAATAAAAATTACAAGAACTCATAAACTCACTCAAAAAAACTTTATAGATTTTCGCTTAGTAGAAGTCAAAAAAGACAAGAAATGTGAAATGACTTCAAAAGGGTATTTCACCTGAATAATTTCAAACTTTTATTTGAATCGAATAAAGAATAAACAATTTGAAAAAAAAATCTACAAAAACTGCATATTATTTTAATTTATCTTATTAACAATAAGAAAACAATACATTACATGAGATGAACTACTATTTTTTAACATAATTCTAACGATTATTATTAAAAACGTGATCATAACCTGAAATGCAAAAGGGCGTAACAACCAAATAACTCATAATTGAATTTGTAATCGGTATTTGCAGAGCGTTTTAAGGCACACGTCTTCAAAACAATTGCTTTCTATTTTCAAAAATAGCGACTTTATTAAAGAAACAACGTAAATTTGGATGAATAAATCGTATTTGTAATTGCAATAATTTTCATTTTATTAAGTTTCTCCTGCAAAATATTTAAAAGTGATGTTAGGCCCTCTTACATTTTAGGTGATGATATGTATATAAGTAAACTTTAATACATTTCATACATTTTATTTCATTTTTTCAATAAAAGAACAAGTAGAAAAGTTTTTTTTACCAAATTGTTGACTCTGGTGATGAGGATATATCAGATCAAGTTCTTAATGCATATATTTTTAGTATTTATTACGTTATAGATAGACTTCTTAATTTTTAATATATTATAAATTGTCGAATTGCGGAGGCGAATACGGTAAACACAGTGAGATAGAAACTTCGTTTGATTCTTCAGCTTAATTAGGGTCAAGGCATTAGCACAAGTCTTTGTTTCGAACTTTACAACATATTTCAAAAAGTATTGCATTGAAAATTCAACACTAATAAAATTAGATATAAAATTTATTTTTTGGGTGGTTAAGCAATGTCTATATGCAATTCATTGTTGCTTCTACCAAATTGTCAGTAGACTACCCAACAAATAAATTAAATTTATAAAAAAAAACTGTGGCAGTATGTCGAATAATAGTTTTCATAGAAATAATATTAAAATATTTAGTTTATGTTTTGGGGGTTTTTTAAACTCTTTAATTTTAATTATGTGCTAGTTCTTTTTTCCCAAAATCTTATTAAAAAATTAAAATTGATCAATTCTCAACTGATCAATTTTTTTAAAGATTTTGGGAAAAAAGAACTAGCACATAATTATAATTAAAGGGATTAAAATATTTAATAATTTGATAAAATGCAATTATTACTTTTTCCAAGCCTTCAATTGGGAACTGCAATATAGCCTCCTTAAGGAGGAATTATCTCTTACTAGTCCCTCAATTTCACGATATGTATGTATGGAAAAAAGTTTTTTTCGAATATTCATCAAATACTCTTCGAAATTTGAACGACAACACGATTACAAAATTTTTACTTTATCATTTATCCTGTCATATAAATCAGAAATTTTATATCTGCTGCTGATTTCTTAAGGATATGTATTTTATGAACATAAAGAAAATTTAACTCTTTACTCGTAATAGTATAGTAAACAACGTTATATATGTTTTATATGGCAAATTATGCTTGAATTTCCATATAACACGTGATATAACTGCTAAAAACTTTGATTTGTAAAGAAATCTTTGCAAGTATTCTGCAAACTCTCCTGTAATATAATGATAGTAATAACATAAGAACTACAGCCACATTTATCTGTTATTGGCTTAGGCTAAAAATCGGCATTTAAACTGTTATACAATACGTAAAACGATTGCATGTATGACAAATTGACTGAGAATTATTTAAAATAAATTACATTTTACTGTAAAATATTATATATCTTGGATTGTGTTTTAAAAAATGTTATGTTCATATAAATGGATATGTATATCACTTTAAATTACGCTTCAAGTTGAATAAAGAAATAAAAGTGCAATAAAAGTTTTAAACTTTACAAAGATTTATTACGCGTGTAAAAGAATAGTCAAGATTTTTTAACCTTTTGTTTATTCGTGTACGAATATATATATATATATATATATATATATATAATATATATATATATATATATATATATATAAATATATGTATATATCTGTATATATAAAGGTATATAATATTTAGTAAAAATAATGCATGCTTTCATGAATTATTCCTTTGACATTTATTTTGTTTTATATTAATGCATACCTTATATTAATGTATATATAACTTAATCTATTTTTTAGAATATGTCAAAATGACAGTTATTTACATGGTTGTACATTCAATGTACGCTTTTAACATATAGAACGGCAAAAACAACATATGACATAAAATTAAAAATCGCAAGATTACATTAGAAAAAAAAATACCATAAATAGTTCTAAAAAAAACATCATTGCAATTCAAATACATGTATTGTAAAAACATACATTCATATAACATTTATTATTACAATAATCAAGAATCACTTAAAATATCTTTTAAAATTGAACTAGAATTACGTGAAGGCGAGAAATCATCCAACACTGTGGAATTGAGTAATAAGGGTTGAATGGGTACTGGAGCAGAATAGGTAGATGTACCGCTGACTGGGATCGAAGGGTTAAAAGTACTTGAAGAACGTCTGGATGTAGGAGAGTCCGATGTAGCTACCGTTGTTGTTGGAGTTGTATGTGTTATATTTAATAAGTTGGGTAATTGCGATTGTTGTGGCTTAGGCTGAGATTCTTGTTCGAGAAATTCCACGAAAGCTTGGACTAAATTGTCCTTAGAACTGGATCCTTTTAAAATTAAATTATAGATAGAAATTGTAATAATAAATTTAAAGTTGTTAAAACTATAATTTTTGGGTTTACCTGCTGCACCTCCTCCACCGCCTAATAATGTACCTAACCATCCTCCTTGCTGCTTATTGAGACCAACTTTGTCTGTTTCACTGTGATTGAAGTCCAATACAGAAGATATCATTCTTAAAATTTGCTGTTTATCATTTGGATTACCACTAACCACATAACCAATCAGTAAACTTTTAATCAGACTCTTTTCGATTTTATCAGCTTGATTGAATTCAGTTAAAGAAAGTCTTTTCTCCAGTTCCAAGTTTTGCTGTTTCAAAGTTTCCGCTGTAAAGATATATACAACGAAAGCAAAATATTTTATAAGGTATTATAATTAAAAATTTTGTACAACAAAACTACATTGCGGAAACACTTTACACTTTTTTCACAGGCACTGAAACTTTTTTGTAGATATTGTGGCAGTTTTATTTCATCCAGTTGTAAGTATGACATAAGTACTGGTCAGTATTTTAGAATAATGCTGTAACAAGACATATTCATCACCAGTACCTAATGTAATACTCTACCAGACAAAAATATTTTTTATTTTGGTTAAGATTGAATTATTAATTTTCATTTTAGTCCTCTAACAAAGTTGCTTTAATTCATCCAATTAATTAATATAAACAAAAAGTAAACTCATAAAAATTCATGCTTCAAATTTATTTAAAAGAGAGACGAAAGGACAACACAATTTACAGTTAAATAATATAAAAGAGCAAACAAAATTAAGGAAAAAAAAATAATGAAGTTAAGATGCAATGTCAAATAATCTCCACATGCAACGTGATTTCAAATTTAGTAAATTATCACATTACATAATGAGATTGATTGAAAATTTGCATATAGGTTTTTGTTTTGGTTCTTGTTTTGTGTCGATTGTAAAAATAGTTAAACTGCAACTAAAAAGATTAATTATATTATACAAAAATTAATGATAATAATAATAATAAAAAAAAATAAATTAGTCAAAGTAAATAAAAACTATTTATTGTGAAGTGATATTATTATACATATGAAAGTGCAATGTTTGTATGTTTATAAATGGAAGGAATAAATATATACAAGTGTAAAAATCAAAAAAGGAACACTGGTTATAATAAAAAAGAAAATAGGAATTCCCCCGTAAGTTCGTCTTCTTAAACCATTATTAAAATTCGAACTTTCAAATATATTTACTTAAAATCACTAAAATTTATACAAAATATTGTTTTCAATCAATACGAAAGATATTGTAGTTTCATATTCCAATTCAAATTATTTTTTTGTGACCTAAATTGTACAAGAAATTAGAAACAAACTATATATACAAGCTAACAAAAATATGTTAAAATTTAAATACGAAGTTTAGAATAAATTTATTATAAGTAATAAGTTTCAAAAAAAGAATTGCGCCATGTGCATACATACATGAATAAAACGAGTACAAACTTAAAAATTTTCGACTTTCGTATTAAATGACTAAAATTAATTTGAAAATATTATTATCATCCAAGATATAAAGTGTTAAGTTCAGAGAATAGGTTTCCCACACACAAACAGATTTAAGAGGAAATTTAGAAATTTTGTGTATATTAAATATGTTTTGAGAAAACTAAATTGACGTTTTAAACGCTAAAGAATTTGTGTAAAAATGGAAGTATTAAACAGTTAGTTGTTAATGGAAGTATTAAACAGTCAGTTGTTAAAAAGTAAAAAAGCAATAAACATTAAATGAGTAATTAAAATAAATAATAAAATAAGTCAACATAAAAATCAAATCAAATTGCAACTTTTGCTCTAACTACTAACAATTGATTTGTAGTGAAAACAAACTTTTGTAAAGAATAGTTTATTTTTTTAATAGATGGTGTTATAAATCAATTCAAAAAAATTGATACCAACTGAAATTCCGAGGGTAACAAACGAAATAAATCCCAGAATTACCAGCTGATATTTATTTTTAGGAATTACAAATAAGATGATGCTTGTTTATTTGGTTTTTTAATATGTTTAATATACATTTCTGTAGTATAACAAGAGTTTGTGGTACAAGTATTTATTTAAAAAAGTAGCATTTTGTGAAATGTGTTTTATTATTCATATTCACATAAGCGAAATTTTCGTGATTTAATAGTTTTTATTTAATAATTGTTTTATATAATTTATGCCAACATTATATGTATTTTCAATTGAAAAATGTTAGTAAATAACTTGAGTTTGCCTTGTCACAAAAATAAATTTATTAGTGTTTTTAATGACTTAAAATCAGAATTATTTACATTTGAAATTGGTGATGTAATACATTTGCTACCTTTTTTGCTTTTAACTTACCCTCTTCCCTCAACACGTTAATAGTTTGTTGGCTGGTTTCCAATTGATCAGAAAGTCTTGAGGCGGCGCTTAGCCCTTGATTAGCATCGCACAGTTGTTGCTGCAGTTGTTGAATTTCCAATTGCAATTGTGTTACTTTGTCCAAATTATTCTGCAATTCTTTGCGTATACGTAAGGTGGCCAATTTGATTTCATTTTCTTTGTCTTGAAAGCACAAGAAATAAATTATATTAAATATATTTGTATGCCCCTACAGCGTAATAAATAAAATATTCTACCATTTTGAAACTGTTCCAATGCACATTGTAAATTTGTTAAAGCAGCTTGATTTTTAGATTCACGATCTTCAGCAAGTGTAAGCTTATGAACGAGTTCATCACGTTGCTGTACCACTAGACTATATTGTGCCTGTAGTGTTTCGACATGCTGATTGGCTCGTATGCTGTGAACAAATAAAAATAATTTAACTGTAGCATCATAGTTTTGTTTAACATTAAAATCAAAGTAACGTTGGCAATAAAAACATATTTAAACCAAAATACCTTAGAAATTGAAATTAGTTCCACTATTGTAAATGTGTACTATTGTGTGATAAGATTTAATTTGGTTTAGTTTTTCTTTTGTGTAAAATAAATGCACTAAATGTAGAATTTCGTTTCAATTCTTTAGAAAAGAAACTGAAATAAATTATGGCTGCCAATATGGCGTCATTAGTTAAACAACGTTTTATTATTATTTTTTTCTCTTCAACTGTGTTATTTCGTTACTATTTGCTTAATTTAAGAATTTTCAGTAATTAAGTGATAATATTTCTAATATTTTTTTCAGAAATCTATTTTTTTTATTTGTTTTCTCGTTAAATTCTTCTATTTTATTATTTTTCATTTAATTTTTTCGTAGTATTTGAACAGGTGTTTTTTTGTTCTTGTCATTATATTTTAAAATTGTTTCTTTGTCTGAGTTATGGTTAATTAACTGCCTTGCTGATAAATAAAATGTAGTGCATAGGAATAAATGGGCTCACTGTTAACTGTTGTAATCATACGTAATTAACAGATATTTTTTTATTATACTGAAAACGAACGAACGAGTGTTAGGTATAAGACACGTGTTTGTCGAGAATTACAAAAATTATTGACTTCAATTTGTGAAAAGCACATCACAAATTATCAAGGACCTTCTATCGTAAGTGATTAAAACAAATTATCATTGCAAGGCCTTTGAAAAGGACAACAAAATAAAAATAACGACATGCACAGAACACATCCATTTTTTTAAAAGACCTCATCATCAGCCAGATTACGGCTGGCGTTTTTCGCCTTCAAATTCGACTAAAAGCTGAATTTTTCATTGATCTTTCCAGAAAAGTCAGGCTCCTTTTTAATAAATCATGGAACAACACCACGAATTCAATATGAAGTACGTCCCCAAAAATTTGCAATAAATCCTATTTTTTAAAATAAAACAAATAACCATTGAAACGAAATATCAGCGCAAACAAAGAGGAAAAAGAAGAATGTCTAGGTAAGATAGATTTAATTCTGCGTATTCTTTAATATTTTCACAACCTAACGAAGAGCAATATTTCATTTCAATTAAAAGACTTTTCAATTAAATAGCGTACACTTATCCGAATACGACTGTATGTAAACGCTGAAAAGATTAAACTCTTTCAACATACTTCAATATTTTAGTATTTTAGATTTACGCTTGTAGTATTTTCTTTATACAACTGTTCTATATGATATGAGTTAATGAATTAAAGCATGAAGCTTTAATAGTTTTTGATAAATAGAAATGCAGTGTCAAACTATTTTTCTATTCTTGATATCCAGATAAGAACTAGTAAATTTAAATTTAGTCACTAACCTTGCCGAAGTATACGCATTACTGGACTTATTTACTTCATCCTGCAAAGCTATCATTTTCGCCTTTGTCTGTTCAAATTCCTTCTGTAATTCAACCATTTCTTGTGTATGTATATCTTCACTTTCCAAAAGATGTGCACGCAAACGTTCCAAGTCTTTGCGCAGCGTAGCATTTTGTTCCATAACGTCAGCCTTTTCCTGTTGCACCAATTTTTGGTTAGTTTGCTCTGTGAGGAGATTTGTCGTTAAAATGTCCGATTTCTCTTTAAGGAAATTAATTTGATCTTGCAATTTTTCCTGTTGTTTCTGTAACTCCCCAATAGTGTTCTCTAATACAGAACACTTCTCGCAGGGTTTATCAATATATTGCTGCTGTTGTTGCACTAATGGAGTTAGCCGTTGAATTTCCATATAATATTGTGTATTTTCTGCATGTTTCTGTTGCAGAGCTTTAATTAGCTCTTGCTTTTCATATGTCACAGCTTCTAGCGATTTTTGAAGATCAGCCGTGGAAAGAAGTTGTGATTCTAGATCTGCTATGCGAGCCAAATGATTAACGTCGCTTTTACTATTGGCAGCCTCAACTGAGGAAGTTTCTTTAAGAAGCCTTAGTTTGCAATTTAAATTGTTGAGTTTATCTTGCAGCGAAGCGTTCTCCGATGCTAACTCCTGTAATTGAGCCGGTTTAATTGCCTCTGCCAAGTCATGTTGCATGTGTTCTTGTTTATCTTTCAGAGTTTTGATTTCCTTTAACAGCTCTTCAATTTTTTGTTGTTTCTCTGATAATTGTTCTTCCAACAACAATTTAGTGTCTACCAAACCTTCGGCCTCTTGCAGGTAGGACTGTAAAGTTTTAATTTCTTGCTTTAAGCTACCGGCTACAATATTTTTAGCTGCTAACTCTTGTTTGTATTGTGCTGCCTGCGAGGTTGCTTGTTCTAAGTTCTCTTGTAGTTTTTCGAAAGAAAACTGACTTGCCTCTAAAGATTTCACAGTCTTTTCTAATTTTTCTGCTACAAGTTGTTGTTCACTCAACAGCCTCTCAACTTGCTCTTTCTTCTGTATAGCGTCCAAAAGTTGTTCCTTTTGCTTTATCATTGCTGCTACGAGATCGGAATGATCTTTTGCTAAAGTGTTCAGCTGTTTCTCTAAACTTTCACATTTTTCTTGATATATCCTTAAAGCTTGAGCGTCTTCTTGACTGTCTGCTTTAGATGTATTAACATCATTCATCTTCAATAGTAAATTGCATTTTTCTAATTCTAATGTTTCCACTTGCAGATTTAAATCTTTTTCTTTTACATTTAAGGCCTCACACAGCTGTTCTGATGTTTTTAATTTTTCATTTAATAACTGATTTTCATTTTCCAACTGTTCGATTTTTTCGTTAAGTTCGACATATTCCTGCTCCAACGTACGGTTCAGATTATTGCACTCCTCCAACTGCGTTTCTAACTGGACAATATTTTCCTCGTTATTTTCGGATATCGTTTCTAATTTGTTGCGCTTGTAGTTCTCTAGCTGATTTAACAATATTTCATTATTTTTCATTAGTTCATCACACTGTAAAATATATTGCGATATGTCAGCTTCTAAAGTTTTTTTTTCATGATCCCATACTAATTTTCTGTCTTGTAGTTCTGTTATTTCAGCGGCCATCTGAGCTAATTCTTTTTCTGTAGTTTCCATTTTATAAAGTTTATCTTTCAAATGTTTATAAAGCTTTTCTACTTCACTATTGCTAATTTCTTTTAGATCTTGTGTTCTAATTTCATTTATTAAAGATTTTAGTTTTTCTAAAGAAAAGTTGTCTTCATCATCATCATCCAAATCGGTAATACACTTTTTCTCATCGGCAATGGCGCGAGAGAAATTAGAGTCAGTTAGTCTTTCTAGTTCAGATTTTAAGTGATCGTTTTCTTCGTTTAAAAGTTTAAGTTTCTTCTCCAATTCATTGCTATTATTGAGAGTTTCGGTTTCGCACTCTGCATTTAGTTGTAATTGCTGATTCTGATAAGTTAGATTTTGTACTTTTTGCTCTAAATCATTTATTCTTTGTTGACCCGTTTTCAATGACTGCAATTCGATTTGTAAAGATTCTTTTTCCTGCTCTGACATGAGTAACCTTTTTTCCATTTCAAGAGAAGCGTTTAAGGATTCTTTCATTTCATCATTCTCTTGTTGAATTCTTAGCTTTTCTTCCGTTAAAGCTTTCAATTGTTCCTGAACTATAACCAAATCAGCAGCTTTTTCTTTGAAATCGCTTACTTTAAACTGTTGATCTTCTAGATCGATTAGGGCCATACGTAGTTTTTCAGATACAATATCATTTTCCATCTGTAATGTTTTAATAGATTCTTTAAGAACATTTATTGAAAGATCTTTTTCCATTTTCCAATCTTGCAATTTTAACGAAAGACTACCATTTTCCAAAGTCAATTCGGAAACACGGTTTTCTAATTGAACGATTTTATCTTTCAGCTCCTCTTTGGTAGGAGGTGTAGCAGGCCCAGAAGAAGTAGCATCTTGTTCTCTGACAACTATAAATTCATCGTCACTTTGCTTGCTGGTGGAACTATTAGATGATTCCGAACTGTTTTTGCTCTTCAACACTCTTAACTCTTCTAGTTCTTTGGAAAGTATATCTATTTTTTGATTAAGATCAACCTTTTCTTGGTCAGCTTCCATGGCTAACTCTTTGATTCTTTGCAGTAGTTCCATGTTATCTAAAGATTTTTTTTCCACAAGTGCTTGCAAATCAGCCATTTCTGCCAACAACCTTTTCATTTCCTTTTCCAGTTCTTCTGACTTTCCTTTTAGGTCTGTATTTAACTGTTTAATAGACTGATGCTCTTGTTCTATAAGTTTAGATCGCGATTTGTATTCTGCTATCTCAATCATATTTTCCTCTTGGACCTTTTTCAATACTTCATTGTCCTTTGACACCTTTGCAAGCTTTTCTTGCAAGCCATTCTTAATCTCTAACACATTTTGCATGGCCAAATTATGTTGAGTATCTAATTCATCTAAAGAATGATTCAGTTGCTTATTTTCTTCCTCTAATTGTTGTATGCGGGTTTTCAATTCCGTATTCTGCGCCGATGAACCACCGCCCAAACGTTGTATTTTCGTTTTGGTAGCTTTACCTGATACTCCCAAAGGAATTTCCTCCAGGGTAATATTGACAATTTCATTGCCATTCCCGCTGGAAGTCTCTGAACTGTGGTCATTGTCGGTCTTATTGTTCTCTGGCTCCCAGCACCAGCTGTCCTCCAAATTGGACACATTATTATCGGTAGGCTACAAGTAGTCATAAAAAAAATTTTTCAAATCAATATTAACATGAGACATGCTTTCTCATAAAGCAGTTGAGTTTATTTAATATGTGTTTATTACTTTGACTAATAAAAATCTATACAAAATGCATTTTAACTAAAATTGAATAATGCTTTTTTATTGTGAAACGTGCAACAGCTATTAAATTTTTTTATTTCAAAATACAATACTAAATCAATGCAAAGGCAGGCTTACAAAAGTGTGAAATATTTTCAATTATAGCATCTTGATTCTTGGGAATTGTTCAAACAGAATGCAAGAAATATGTGATAATTTGGTTGCAAACTATAATTATATTTTCTTAAATTTTGGGCTCTTCAGTTTATTTTGTTTACATTAAAAATTTGTTAGTTTTAACATTTCAAACTGTTAACACTAGTAAAAGATTTGATATTCTTTTTTTAAATTTGATATTTTTTTATTTTAGTTGCTTCCTAAAGGAAACAGTTATTCTGATGGGAATCACTTACAATTATATATTCACATATCGCATAACTCTACAAAAAATAGTTTGCCAGAAAACGAGTTTAAAGCTTTTAATTTACACACAACTTAAGGGAAAAAGAGAATTTTATTTTTCTCTTACACGTGGTTTTAGTATTCATATTTGTAGTGGGATGGAAGACAACTCATGCATATCTCCAAACTTAGCTTTATAGAAATGCATATTTTTGTTAAATACCCAGCTTTTTTATAACAAGAATTAAGTTTGTAACTTTTTAATTATTTTTCCCTACTATAATTATTCAGCTTTTAAGCACAGAACAATTCTACTTTGTACAGAATTCACTTTTATTACAATTAATCTTCGTCACAACATAAACAAAATGGGGGAAATCCAAATTGGCTTGAGCACATTTCGATACTTAATCTTAAAGAAGTAGGATTTTACAAAATTTAAGACAACACCTAATCTTAAAACGAAACTAAAAATATATTGTGCGGTTTTAAAAGATTTACGCTGCAAATACAAAAGGAAAAACAACTTTAACAATCACATTAGAAATAACAAATTGTTGTAAAAGCAAAATTGTGGTTTTAAAAATTACTATTTTTAAAATAAGTCTCTAAACAATTTATTCTCTAATACTTAATACTACATAATAAATTAAATATGTATCTACTTGTAATAGATTAAAAAGTAATTACAATATTTACATACACCCAAACATTTACATACTCGTATATTTCAGTGCGAGCGTACGAGAAACTAAATTAATTTAATGCAGAATATTAAAATTGTATCACAATGTTGTTCAAACGATCCAAGATATGTCATGTAGCATTATCGATCATTTAGGGTCACAGTATTCTTAAATCAACTTAACGCACTACCTTTTTTATCAAGTAGTTCTTAATATTTTTGCAATATTTCATGAAAGATCTGTACGTTTGATCCTAAGGACCATCCCTGTAATTTTAGCTGTGACTGAAGTAGTAAGACACAAGACTACGTTGCCTGAGGTCCTGAGTTCGACTCCGCACTCAGTCATGAGTATTAGTGCAGGATTATGCTAATTGTTATCGGCTTGTCTCAATGGCGATGAACATTCGCTGAACATTACCGACAGCAACGAAAACCGTCATGTTCTAAAAGAGCAGAATACAGCACCGTTCGGTACCTGCGGCAAAAACATTCACAGACGAAGTAAACAGTACAAACAGCTCCAAAACAAAGTCTATCTTCTAATCTATCTTCATCTATTCTCTTGGGCCTACTAAAAAAACCATAATAACCTCCTTTTTATGCATTGCTATGCTTTTAAGCTCTCCTATCCAAACACCATTGCTTAAATTTTCAAATCAATCGATTGACGATATCTCATGAGCGTATTAGTAGCATATTTTACAGCGACTCGGTTTACGGCTTTAAATGTTTGTGAAATCGATCGGTGGATCCGTTTGAAAGTTATTATAAAAGACCACTTTGGAAAATGCTTTTCTCTAAGTTTTTTTTTGAGATATCTTAAAATCTACCGGCTCGAATCCGTTCGAATTCAGAAACGCTCTTAACAACGCTATCGTTATGTTTTGATTAGTTTTAGACATTTTAAGGCTATAATATCGGGTGTTTTTTATAGAATGACATAACTTTGAGTTGGCATCACTGCTTTATTTGACTACCCATTTAACAGATGATAGTTGCTTTGACATTTCGTTATGGATCGACTTACACCAGAGCAACCCGCACAAATTGTGGAAAGTTTTAATCAAAATAATGGCTCTGTTCGTCAAACCCATCCATTCAAAATTTTATTTTCCGTTGAAGGTTGAATAGGTACGCAAATAAGCAGAGTTGACGCATTTTGAGTGACGAGAGTACAACAACTTTTGTTGAAACACCATTACATCCACAGAAAATCACTGTTTGGTGCGCTTTATGGGCTGGCGGAGTCATTGGCCCATTTGGGGTTATGTAAAGTCACTTGTGTACGTCGATAAACCACAAAATATTGAACACCTAGAAATCAACATTCGGAGAGTTATCGGCGAGATACGGCCGCGAATGCTGCAAAAAGTTCGTGAAAATTGGTGTTTCAGATTGCGCCTTGTACGCGCCAGCCGTGGCGGCCACATGGCCGAAATCATATTTAAACATTAATGTCATAAAATTTTCAATCCAATAAAGACCGTGTCATTGATATCAGAAATATACTACTATATTTTATTATGGTTTAAACTTGTATCACTCTATAAAAAACACCCGATACATATTTCATAGTGACGAGCTCTCAGAGTTAGTCAGGGAAGCTTGCCAAGCCCTCAAAACGTGGAGATCTGATGAGAGTTCGATCTTTTCAAAACGCTGTACAACAATACTACCCCCATAAAACATAATTTATAAAATTTTCAATAATTATCTGTTAGCAAAAACTTTTACAAAGAAGAAACTTCGAAATAATTATTTCAGAAAAAGATCACTTGGGAAAACTTAATCATTGCTTCGATATTAGAAAAACATATTAACTGAAATAACTATGGTTTTACAGTTGAGGGTGTCAAACTGAAATTTGCTTAGTCAAAATTTGCAACTCATCAATCATGCGTCGTTTAACGCTGGAACAAAGCATCCAAATTGTGGAAATTTACATTGGAATAAATATATTCTTCCAAAGTTTACGAAGAAAATGCTCTCTGTCAATTATATTCGCCCAAAAACCCGTATTTGGAGCAAGGACAACTAATCCGTTAATCAACTGATATCGGCTATTTTGTGACACCGTCACCATCTTTTTCGATGTTGTCAGTACGAAAATAACCAGCAAGTGATATTTTTTAGCGGCTAGACTTTGCTTATGATTGAAAAATTTTTATCTTTCGTGTAACTAAAATATAATGTGGATTGAAAGCTCTTTGCATCACTTTGAATATATTTTGGAAAATGTTTTGTCTTCTGATATTTTAAATCGATTTTAACGGGGCAAATTTTTAATAATTTTTTCCATTATTCTGCAGGTACACATCTAACAAGAAAGTGTTATTCGACTTATTTTCAACCAGGTTTCAACAATATTTGAAAAAAATTCTTTGTGACAACCACAGTTGTCGGTTTTTCCCATATCTTACTTGTAATAAACCTGCACTGATAATTTTTAATAGAAAACTTCTGATATTCATTCAACTGATAGTGCGATATTACACAGTTCCATTTCTCAGAACTGCAAGTTAGAAATCAACAAATAAAAATACCTACAAATCAGCAACAATTTGTTGCTATTTTTTTCTCTTTCCTTTTTTCTTGTAGGTTTGTAACTTGTAGTTTTGAGAACTGAACTCCAGGTCGTAGAAAGCTACGTCAAGTTTTAAATTGAGTTTGATCATTTCCAAATTTATTAGACATGTTTTGAAAGATTCCCTTGAAAAGACTCGTAGTTTACATGCCTGAGAGATTAAGGAAACTGTAAATTATTTTTAATATAAACGAGTTTTAAAACGTTCAATTATTTGTATACAACAAATGTGGTTAAACTTAAAAAAACACACGTTTACATTTATTTTATTTTGAATATTAATGGAATTTAAAAATGGGTTATTTGTGTTTTATTGTGTTGTGCTAACAAAATTTACGTAGCCTTCCCTGTATGACATTATTCTGCACAATGGCCTATGACGAACTACATTCTCAATGGTCATCCATTAGTTAAGTTAGTTTATTAGTTTTTTATTTTTTTCTTTTTAATTTATGTTTTGTATTTTTTCAATCATTATGTTGTGTTTATGTTGGATGCTTCAATGGTTTTGTTAAATACTCGTATGTTCGAGTATACATTGAAACTGCAACAAAAACACACATGACATGATTCGCAATGTATGCTCTGCTCGTGGTTGCGACATAAATTAAGTGCAACAAAAATATGCTTTGTCACGCATGCTGCTCGAGTTGCAGCCGTTTTAATTTGTGTTTTTTATTTGAAAAAGTGTGCAAATCATTACGAGTGTTCAAATATTTATGACTGAAAGGTATTTGTGGTTGTTCTTACGTATAGAAAAGCTTTGAATAACTGTATAAAGTCGCGAGTGTTTGGTAAAAATAATAGTAACGTGCAGCAAATTGTAAGTACAAGACTCTAAAGAGAACGTGCGAAAGAGCTGAAAGATGATTTTAAGACTTTCATTTAAATCGTTCAAAACATAAACGGAATATGTTTAATTAAATTTTCTTATTTATTTATGTTATCCTTAATGCTCGTTTGGTAGTATTTAAATGAAGATTGATCAATTTTTTACAATAGTATAACGATAGATAAAACTTTTTCGGTTTATTTTACGACATTGAGATGGAATAGTTATGACTGAATTTTTAACTCATGCTTCTTTGCCGTATTTGCATTTAAAGAAGTTTAAAAGACGACTCGAAACAGAAGAACGAAACACAAGCCATTCTAGAATAAAAATTTATATAAAAAAGGGACCAATCTTTTATATAAAATATATAAATTACACATCTGCTTGCAAACGGTGTAGCTTCAGAAGTCTGCATATATATAACAAATAAGCAGACGATTATCAACTCGTTGTCCTTTAACCCATAAGGTTATTATCTGTTCTGTAAACTGAATCCGGAAAAATGTCTGGTTGTCCATTCCGTTAATGTGTGTTAAATCATATGTAATAAATAAATAAATTTCAAATCTGATATTTTAATCTCTAAAAACACTTCAAAACGAGTCGCTTTAAACAGGTGGAATTATTTAAAGTTTTTGAATTTACTATTATATTTTTATAAAGCAATAAATTTATTTATTTATTTATTTATTTAAAAGCTTCAAGTAAAGTTATTATCTGTTGCTAAACAATATTTTCCGCTGTAAATATTTATTATTTATACTTTTTCAATTTATTGCAAAAATCATTGCTGTATCAAATGAAATCTTACTACCTTTTAAATCAATTAAACTTATTATAATTTAAAAAAGCTACTTAGAATTAAAAAAAAAATGACTTGCTTAAACGATATGCCTATAAAGTTGTTTTAAAACGCCTTGTAATTTCATCACAATACGTTTAGTGAAAATGATTTTGAGTGATTCCCACAATTGAGTTTCAATTTACATACTTGTCTTTTTACACTCGTTCATACAGAACTTTTAAAACTAACACCAAATGTATCGATAGTGATGAAATATGTGCTTTTGTTAACCCTATTAACTTTATCTATAAATATTACAAATACATTTTGCAACTTTTTAACTTCCCGCTAGGAAAAATTAATAAAAATAAAAAAAAACAGGAAGTTATTGATTTTTACCTCGAGTTTTGCTCAGATCTCGACGTTTTTAGGTCGTAGAAAGCTTCCACGACTACATCTGTCAACATATCCGTTGGCATGTCTATATGTGTTTGTATGTGTAAGTAGGTTACAGGGCTGTAACTTTTGGTCGGCTTAACTGAATCGAACCAAACTTGTGGCATTCTAAAGAATTCTACCAAACTTAGAAATTAGTGAATTTGATCCGAATCGAGCCCGCAAATTTAAAAAAATACTAAGACAAAAAGTTTTTTCAAGTTTTTTGTTAAATTTTTTATCGACCCATTCAATCGTTTTCAAAAACTATCGATAAACTCGTTCGTGAGATGTCGTTAATGAAAAAAGTTCGAGAAAAACGATTTAGATTCTGATATTGTATATCTGATCAGTTAGTGTCGTCGGTTCTTTTAAAGAAGCCGAAAACTGCACCAATCGCCGCTTTTCACGTAGGAATCGGTTGGTTTATTCCAAAGCCAATCCAATTTGAAAGTTTTAGATCAACGAGCTAAAATGCATAGAACAACACATCGAACCACGTCACGACAGCTTGGTTGTTACAATTAGCAGGAAGTTGCACGGATCGTCTTTAGGGTCAACCCTTTTCCATTTTACAAAGAAACATTAAAGGACTACTACATCAATATAAATGTCGCCCTAAGAATATTCATAGTTTTTTAAGGAAATTTAAAGCTCGATGTCATTCAGGCTGCGTTTTTAGAACTCTCAACGTCCCTTAACATTCGAATTCTGTCATATATTAAAAAAGGTTAAAGCATATTCCATTCAGTTCGGCATTTATTTAAAAACGACAAGCTTCTATTCAATCACAATGTTATTTTAAATGGACTTGGATGATTCGTTACTCGGTTTAAACTTAAATTTCATTTTGAATGCGTAAAAACCGTTAACACGTTCGCTGCCGCCGTACATTAAATTCGGGTGTGCCATAATAGCAAAAATTTAAGAACAGACATTTCTCTCAAAACGATTTATCAAACATCAGCACATAAAATATTATTTCCTTTTTTCCACAAAAATCAAAAGATTTTTAAGCTTTAAAAAGATATGAAATAGTTTTCGTTATAACTTTTGGGGGAAAAAATATATAAATAACTTTTAAAATAGTGTCTCACATCAACTATTTTGTATAACAAAGATAGAGCGTTCAGGGAAAAGTGTTTGATTCGCAGGTCGTGGTGAAAAGTCTTTTTATATTATGTAGCATGTGCATGGAGCACATGGACTCATATATTTTCAAATGTTAATTCTTATAAAATCATGCCACAAATCCAATAAGAAAATAATAAGTTTATGTATGTTCATACTTATCCTGTTTTTTTTACAGAATGCCGATATTTTTTTTATTTCGATTCGATGACTTCGCACATAAGATACAGAAAATAGGCGATTCTCGTAAAATGGTAGGGAGCTTTAATAACAAATCTACTGTTTTCACTGTTATATGGATATTTTAGTAGAAAAATAATTATTCCTTTTTTAATCAAATGGAGTAGTGATTCAGTTACATTTTTTTAATTTTTTATGCACTTTTTAGGTTGTTTGGTAAGAAAATGTTAGGTGCTACATAACACATATGACTTTTAAATTTAAATTACATACTCACAAATACTAATGAAACCCTATCTTTCTGAACGAATCAACTTCTCTTCCGTTTTCCTCTAACTGAAGAGCTCTACTAACTTTTCCACGTATGTATGTAGTTATTTTTTGAAGTCGTCAAGTGTTGTTTGTTATATTTTCGGGTCATGTTTGTATCTCTTTATCTAATCGAGCTTTTTATTTATTTAACTGAATTTTTATCATATCTTTTTAACAACTGACGCATGATCAATTGTCATTGTCATCGGTATCATCGTATCCATTATCATCGTCATTACCAACGTTGCTGGAACTTTTTCAACACTCGATTAAGACGAACAAACACATGTGTTTTACTTTTATTTGTTTTAATTTATTCTTCATTTTCTATTTTTATGTAGCGAGTACAATTCATATCTTTGTACAATGGCTAGATTTATGGTGACTAATAAAGTGTACACGTAGTACTAATATTTGTTGGGTAATCAAGTGTTTGTTTGGGAGGGTGAAATGTTTCACAATCTCTATGAAAAGTTAAACTATGACTAGGATTTTTTTAAATATGTTGTATTTCCACACTAAAAAAGTACAGTAACATATTTATTCTAAGGTAAAGTGGATTAAGGTAATATATTATGGTGTACATAGAAACAACTTAAAAGTATTTAATAGTTAATGTGCGCTGCAACAATACAAAATAATTAGTTTGAAGTCATAAAAACTTTGTCAAGAGCATATAAAAATTTTAGAGTCCGCTTATTTTACTGAATGTAAGCAAATCTTTTGGTTTTGTAATTTATTACAATTGTAAATATTTTCAATACTTATTGTGGGTAAATATAATCTAAATAAATATGTATGCTGATTTCTGTTTTTACAAATAATTGATTTGAGCAAAAAGATTCAACAAAATATATTACTTGTACAATTTTTTTTTTAACTTTGAAAAGTAATTGCATACCTAACCTCACAAAAGAAAGAAATGTACTTGAACAACAAAAGCGAATCTGTAAAGGCTTTTACAGACATTTTTAAAGAGTAAAGCAATCATTGCATTTACATGACTTTTTTAGGTGAAGACTTGTATGCAAAACAATAAATTTTTTATTTTATTTTGGTGATCAAATTTAAGAAATATACGGGGATAATGTAGAAGTAAATAGAAGTCTGGTTTTGCAAAATTTTTATGCGCAAAAACGGGGTTTAAATTTTTTTCTAGTAAAATTGTTTTTGAAATTTAATTGTTTGCATTAGTTTGCGTACAATTTGTTTCCCACTAAGTTTAGTTTATCAACAAATTATTTTTAATTTTAATCGACTTTGCTTTATACTGCAATGATTCCTAAAAATGTATATTTGAATACATATAGTTCTTTAACAATTTGTTAACGAAAAGTCTCTTTAAATTTTTTGAAATATAATATAATAACACTGAGAGAGACATAAGTAGAAAGTAGGTGATATAGACCTAACTGAACATAAGTGCGATAGATAACAATACAAATCAATGCATGACTGAAAGAACGAAAGAGGAATAAAAGGTTTCATTAAAAAACCAAAGTTTCATGAGAAAATGCCACGCACAACCGAATGTCTATAAGAATAGTAAGAAACGGAAAATTAACAAGTAGCTGAAAACTTCAACGTGATAAATATTTAATATTTTTTTCAATTCCTGTAGGAAAATTTAAAATTTTCAATCATCGGAAAGATCGAGTTCTTATCAGATCTTTAAGCTTTCAGGTTTTAGGAAGTTTTTCTGACTAATGCTGAGAATTAATCACTATGTCTGTATGTATGTATGTACGTATGTTTGGGTGTATGTATAAATGTGTGTGTCCCGCTTATAACTTTTGAACGGCGTTCCTGAATTTTAACCGATACCAGCGGGAAGATTTCAAGGTATAAAATATCTTAGACCAAAATAATTTTTCAATAAGGTTTTTTAGAGCAACTTTTCAATTCAACAAACTATTGTTGTAGCGGAAAGTGTTAAAAGGATAGTTGAGGAAAAACTATCTCATAGGGAACTTATTGTAGCCATTTTATTCTTTACTTTGCTGCTCAATTTATTTTACAGTACCGACGGAGGAGTCCGCAAAGTTTAACGTGATCTAGCATAAAATAGTTATATACTTGTCCTTGTTTTCTCATATATCATGTACATAATGAATAACTTTTTGTTTGTAACCAAAAGTATCAATTGCAAGTTTTCTTATCAAGAATTTTTATGCAGGTAGTAAAAATAAGAGTTATATTCTTTTACATTCCGATATCGTTTAATAGTTTTATTTATCAATTAATTGTCAGTTAGACAATGGAAACATGTTCCTTACAAACTGTAAGTATACACATCCATACTTTTGAATATTGTAAGTCTATGTTAGCTTTTCGTTATAAGACTCAATATTTGATTTTATTCGTTAATTATTTCATATTATTTCTTGTACAGTCTTATTAAGTGTATTGGCCAGGCTAGACAGGACATATTTTTACAGTGAGAGGTTCGCTTATCTCTCCTACTTTTAGCTAAAATAAATTCCATCCTTAAAAGTGGAAAAATTTAACGGAATCAACAAGTGCCACCAAAATTATACTTTCGCTGTACCATCGCTGTATGTGTGTTTAATTGAACGTTACTTTTAAAATCGACCGAAAAATGGTTAACGATTTATTTAATAGCACCAAATATGTATTAAGAAACTTCGACATAAAGTGAGGATGTTGTATTTTAATGAATATTTCATACGCAAAATGCCTATTATCACAAATTGATGTTTGTTAAAGGTAGGATTTTATAGAACGGATAAACGATTTTTCACTATTACAACTTTACTTTAACCTAAAAGGGAGTTATAAGTTAAAGGGAGGTCTATCCTACCTGTAGACTTTCTGATATTTAAACAATTTAATTTTGATAAATACAAATATAAAATAAAATGAAAAATAGACCGCGTTTAAAGTATTAAAATATTTTAGAATCAATTTAGGAAAATACTCAGCCGAAGAGCAGAAAATCTATGTGTATACGTTGTTGTCAATATATTTTTCAAGAATTTATTTACCCATCAAAAAGTAGTCGACAACTATTTTGGTTTAGGAATATTTTAAAAAATACTGGAAAGTTGTAATAATGAAAAATAGATAATGGTAAGTTTGGTGCTCACTTCTGCTAACAGTGACTTTTGCCAACGGCCAGAAAGTTGTAATAACGCGCCTAAGAGTTTTTTGAATCACAAAAGACAAATCATTTGAAAACGCTTATGGGAAGGTTATTTATGAACTGAATCTAATGAGAATGAGGAAACTTAGCATCCAATATAATTAAGTTATGACTGTACTGATGCATACAAGGTGATGAATTATTCATTAACATATTCTCACTTTGTTAATTTAATTTTATAACTATACAAATTCATTTCTAAACTTTAACACTGACCTGAATGATATTTTCCATAAGATAAATATTTTTAATAATTTAATATACATGCATGTACACACAACACAATATGTATATAAGTGCATGTATGTAAAGAGTGATTTTTTAGGAACTTTCATTTTGGCAGCTCAGCTGCTGGCCTGCATCATATTGCTGCTAAAGAAGTTCAGTTTGCTCTATAATTTAACCATGAATCGAACACCGCTTGCAGATTATTTCTAATTTTATATTTTCAAAATTTATGCGCCGTGAGGAAGCGCATATTTTATTTGAGCGGATACGCGAACAAGAATATTGCCGTATTTTATGTGAAGAGCAGGCAGAACCATGCAAGCCATCGAGAAGAATGCACTGGTGTGGATTATGTGGCCGGTAGCACCATTCAAAGTATTTCAAGTTTGGGCCCGTCAGTTGGCCTACTAAATCGTGATATATAACAACCTTAGACAATTTGTTGTGGGGCTCAGGTCTATACCCCGATTCTGGACTAGTAATAAAAGTGGATATTCTAGATTATATATTCTTGAAGAAAAACAACTGAGAGTGTTGTACTGAATATGCAGCCATTTAAGTTTTTTTTTATTTTGGACTAACACTCAGGGGATGTAGGAAGGAGTCAGTATGTTGTGCCAGAGCTAAAATGGAGGAGAAAGCTTTAGAGGACAGATTAAGACAGATTACAAGCTAGAGATTATTTTATTGTAGTTAGTTTTACTTTTTAAATCGCCGGTGAATTTCTGCGTTTTTAGTTTATGACGGTGTTAATTGCTGTCGGTAATGTTCAGCGACCGGTGCTATATCTTCATTATTGAGACAAGATCAGAAAAATTCAAATTTATACGTAAGACACCTGCCGTTATGTTGCAAGGAGTATAAAAAAATTGGACCCATATATTTGCATAAAATCATCTTTAAACACTGAATTATACAGATCGCTTTATCTACTCAAACACATATTTCACACATTTCTTTACGTGTCATTTTGTCAACCAAATTCGAAAGCTCTTAAAAAATCACCCATCATATACACATGCACATACGGGTATGTGCTCAATTTTTTTTTGATTTTGTTACTGCGGCAACAATTATAATCTGGCGGCGTGTGTTTTTAACTCGTATTGAAGTTTCCACAATGGCAAACTAGTGTTTAACTTGGCATCACCATTGTCTTAAATAGTTAAATGCTGCTTGAAACTGGCTAAATGAATAGCTTGACTTAAATGCATGTGACCTCTTACATGTTAAATGTTGTTAAATAATTAAACTTCCTATTTTATATTATTAAGTTTTCATATTTTGTATGTTGTGTGTGAAAAGTTACAACTAATCTAGAGAGCGAGATGTTGAGAGAGGCAGAGTAACTTAGAGGGGAACTGTGATTATTTTGACAATTTAATTGTTTTTGTTAGCAGATATTAAAGTATTCAGCTAATAATACACTCGTCCAACTGCATAGTTGAAACATAATGAGTGCAATTCAATTTGAATTGAATTTGGTATTTGAAAACAGTAAATTAAAACAGATTTTAGAATATGTTTACATATCGCACACTAAATCATAAGGAGACAAAATTTAAAAACTTTTGGAAAAATAATTTCTTACGCCCATAAAAATTTACTTATGCTCAAATAGTTAGATGCATTAATTATTAACTGTTCAAAACATATTAACATATTATAATCAGAAATAATTTTTATGCGCATAAGCAATGGATCTAGAAAAAAAAATTTTTTTATTTTGAGTTGCGTCTGTTTGTGATTTAGTGTGCGATATCTAAAATCCATTGAGCACTAAAAAATTTGTTTTCGAAATAATTTAAGGCCTTCAATCCCCTGAACATGAAAGGAAGGAAGTCTTTGAAATACATATTTGATGTTTTGTTTAAAGCCGTTTAAGTCTTTCGTAGCGCAATTATTTTTAATATGTAGACTTTATCAAATCTGGTTTTCAATATTTTTGTAAAAGACATATGATCAAAACTGTTATTCTTCATATTGTTTCTATTTTATATCCACAACTTTTGTATTTTTTCTTAGACGTTTAAAACAAATACATATATGAAATACGTTGTGCCATACATATTCACTTATAATATCACGTCATATCAAATAAGATTGAAAAACATATAGTTTTTCGAACGCTAACATTATTTTATTAAGGGCAACTGTACTTTTACATATCAAAGAAGTCCTTTTGAGCGCTGTGAATAAAATATAAATCGGTTGTCTCTTGAAAACATTTACTATCGACGTCTCTTACTACTTTGTATTTAAAAGGATCAGATGTAGCAGCAGTGGTACGAAATGAAATTTTTGTCTAATCATTGTTACGTATTTATATTTCATAACTTTTTATCATTTCAAATAATCAACCAAAAGTTTTCAATATATTTTAAAATTTGCAACAATTTATTTAATGCTTGAATTACTTCACCTCACCAGTATTAATGTATTGTTTTTTACGATTTTGAGTCGGATTTTTCTGCAGTCAGATGTCGAAAAAAATAAAACACGTGATCGCAGCATATTTTTTTACTTCTCAGGAATTAAAAAGTCCATATCGTGATTATTCTACTTAAGGAACCATCTCTATCAAAATCATTTACTATCTCAGCTACTCCCAAAGTTGTTTTATGTGTACGCTATCTTCGTGTCTTCTGTTAAAATGCTGATGTGGCTGAGTTGGTAAATGCGTTAACGTTTAAACATACATGCATGCCTACATACGTACATACATACATACAAACATAAATACATACATACACATCATCAAATAAATTTAATTATTCCGATTCCTTCTACGTGGCAGTTGACACGAATAAAATATGATCGTTACGATTTACTATAATACATTTGCAACACCTCCAAAATATAATTTTTGTTAGAAAATATACAAAACTGCCTAAAAATCATTAGCATAGCGGCTACTAAATTCAAAGCTTTCAGGACATCTTTAGAAGCTACTTTCTGATTTGGAATAAACACGTCGATATATTCGATAAAGTCGATAAATTCTGCGTTAGATTATCTAATTGAGGGAGAGATTTTAAATTTAGACTCAGACCGCAGTCTCAAATTTTTTTCTTGAAAACAACTAAATTGTGATTTAACGCACATCCTTTTAGCTACCATATGAACACCGAATGAACTCACCTTTTTATTGAATTGTCACAAGAATAACTTGGATTTCAGTCTTTGATTGTGTAAAAGTGTCAAATTTATTTGATACATTAATGTATCATTCTTATTTTTGTTTTTGTATTTTCTTTTTAATAAAATTTTTCTGAATATATTTAAAAATTTTAGAGTACCATACTTTTTACTATGAATAGCACATATAATTCACCTTACGCAAGGGTTTTTCTATAAATTGTTTAATAACATATAATAAATGTTGTAATTGGTTTTTCTTGATTTTACATACACACATATTCGTATGTACGTATTGAAACACTAGGCAACACTTGAACAAACAATAAGTCATAAGTGTGTGGTTTTTACGAAAAGGAAATTACTTGAACTGAGCCGTTAAATTTTTGTTATATCAGCATTTTTAATTTTGTTGAAACTAATTGCCAAACCGTGAAATGTATAAGACAACAACAAACGGCTTTTACGACAGCAGTTTTGAGACGGTGTCAAATAACCGTAAAGTAAAGCAAACAAAAATATATTTACTTTAAAGTTAATATTTGCGTAATTCCATTTTTTATTTACATATTCTTTCACAGAACAAAAATTTTTTTAAGTCAGTTTTTTTTAATAAATTGAGAAAGCAAAAACCGC
Organism: Linnaemya vulpina; assembly: GCA_963675445.1. Lineage (NCBI taxonomy): Eukaryota > Metazoa > Arthropoda > Insecta > Diptera > Tachinidae > Linnaemya > Linnaemya vulpina. The sequence continues at coordinate 45,314,664 of OY776280.1, read as the reverse complement.
GCGTTAAAGTTTTAATGTTAACGTTGTTATCTTTGGCTCTTGTGATCGACGAATGACAAAAGTAACCTGTAGCTTAACTCGAAAAACCCCGCTACCAAAACATTTTTACTATGCCCGTATCGTAAAATATACAATTCATATCAGAAAACAATATTCTTCTATTATTTCACCACTAATCTACAGAGAGGCATTGTGTACGTACAAACATACATACACATACCAGAACTTAGCCATACCCACCCAACATAAATTCAATAGTTTGAAAAATGATTTTATACGAGTTGATTTAATATCTAATTCCAACTGTTGGCAACAAGTAATGCAATATAAACAAGTAAGAGTGCTATATTCGGCTGTGCCGAATCTTATATACCCTTCACCAACGTACGTCTTGCATAATATATATTTTTAAGTACCAATTTTGTTCTTTCTAAGTTGTAAGATAGTTCTAGCCAGAAAAATAAATATAACGTCAGTTGCCTTTGTGGTTACTTTTATGAAGAAAAAAAATTATTTTCCACCCCTGAAACCGATATTTAGATTTTTTTTCATATTTGATGCAAATTTTGCTTTTCCTGAATTAAAAATTGTTTTAATTAGTTTTAAAATAAACGACGTTAGTTGCTTTTTTGTTACTTTTATGTATAAACAAATTTCTGTTTCCCATAATTGGAAGCGAAAATTTATTTATTTTTTTTACCAAGGCAACTCTTAATGAGGCATAAAATAGATTTATTTAAGAAAAACTACAAATTTGTAACCACTTTTGTGATGTTCATGTACTACAAAATATTCCAGTTATCCAACCCTGGAATCGAAATCTTGATTTTTTTTTTCTAATTTTTGATACTAATTTTATTTCGCCAGAATAAAAAATAATTTTGACCAGGAAAAAACGAAGTTAGTTCATTTTTGGTAATGTTAATGTATAAACAAAATTAGATTTCCTAACCCTGGAAGAGAAATAAAAAAAATTTTTTTTTCATCAATACAAATCTTCATGATGTATAAAACGGTTTTATTTAAAAAAAAAACTTAAAATTTTTAAGCATTTTAGTGTTTATATGTATGTACCAAAATATACCGAATGTGCCAAAAAAAAACCTTAAATTTTCTATCCCTGAAAATTTTTTTTTTAAGTTTTAAATAGACAATTGAGGGGTCCCAAAGCATGAAATAGGTTCAATTTACAAATAAACAAAAAAATAATTGGTTTTTGGTGTTAATTTTGCGTCGAGAAATAGGTGTAAGCTTCCCAGCTCTGGAACCGTCCTTCCGATTTACCGAATACCACTCTATTTAGGTTCATTTCCAATCCATCAGTTCAAGAATGAAGTCTCTAGCTCTTCTGGGGGCTTGGGAAACCCGATTTCACGTACAGACAGACGGACAGACAGACGGACATCGCTCAATCGTCATCGCTAATTCATAAGGATCCAGAATATATACACTTTATGTGGTCCCATATTAATATTGAAGAAATTACACACGGACTGACAAACCTTCACAAAAAAGTGAAAGGGTATAACTTTTTTGTGAAGGGTATAAAAACGTAGGGAATGATGAATGTGGTACAAAATATTTATTTGTATAGGTATAAGCAAAACTTAACACTCTATTCTGTAATAGAATTCTCAATCATTCGGATTTCATAGTCGTTCGAACAGCCGAATAATTTTAAGCTTTTATTCGAATATTGAAGCGAATAACAACTAAAATATTTCGTTAAAATTACTATTTTACGAAAAAAATATTTTATAATCAATTTTATGCATTCGAACAAAATGTGTCTTCATGCAAAATTTTGTTTCTCTAACTTCATTAGTTAGAGTATTCAAATAAATAATAAAAACCTTCTCCTGTAAAATTTCGTTTTTGTCGCTTGAGTTTTTTTACGGTTATGACTCGATATATTTAATGAAAGAATATGTACAAAAGTTTATTTCACAAACGCTGGTTATTCGGTTAAAACAGTATTCAAAGAAGATCATGTAGTTGGTGTTTCCTATCTTTTTAATATTTCTTGCATTATTAACCGACTTTATTAATCGGTTAGTAATTTAATCGGTTAGTCATTTAATTCGAAAACTTCGTCTAATTCTAATTGGGTCACTTTTTGAATTGGTATCATAAAATAATTTAGAAAACAAAGTATTAGCGTAAAAAAAGTTTCTATTTCATAGAAAATTCCCCGAGTTAAAATATGATATAGAAGTATTTAGTAATTTGGTAGGTGGTGAATTTATGCGATTTTTAAGGCTTTTCCCTATATCTTTAAAAAACTTTTTGAAATCTGATGGTAATGAGATTTCACGATCTCTTACACAAGTATTTTTAATTTGGAGTATTTTCTTGACGCATTCTGTTGTCAACGCTATTATTTAATTTCTCATATATATAGTTAAACTTTTATAAAAGACGTTATAAAAATATTCGAATATTCGTAACAAATTGTTTTATTCCAAATTAAAAAATTTTGTTCGTTCGAACTAGCTGTTGAAGCATTTCAATAATTCTTATTTGAATTCTGTTGCCACTTTGTATAGTAATTTGACTTAATTGATTACCTCAATTGATTACCAAAATCTTACGGATCGTGTCTAAAAATTTTTAAACCACGCGCGTTAAGCGTTATGTAATACTATAAGACCGCGTGTGAGCGTGATTGAAATATATAGATCCACGCATGAGAGTAAGTTGAGCTCTTCCTTCTTCAGAATTTTCATTGCAACTAATGCAAAGGAAAATGTCGTTAGTCTCAAGCAGACAGGCCCCAACTCGAACAATTGTAATTTCAAAGGAAAATGTAACAGCATAAATGCAATAAGAAAATAATAACGACTTCGTTTTGAATTTTGATATATTTCTCTAACAGAATCTATTAATTTCGGTGTTGCTTAAAGTTTATATAAGCGCGTGTGGATTTTTTCCCCACTACGATCATGGGTTAATCGATTTCTTCGCACTCCTTCAATGAGTTTTTTCCACAGCCAAAGAATATTGATGTTTACGTTTATTTGCCATCTTCGTCAAAGTTCACCACAAAGTTTCAACTTCAACCTCTCGTTCTTTAATGGATTTCTTCAAATGTGAAAAGTTGTACCTGTATCCTATTATAAAGATTATGACTGCGTTTAACTTCGGGATTCAATAAAAAAATAAATATATAACGCATTTTGAATACTCAAAGAACAATCGCATATGTTAGAACCAAAGCGCTCAATAATTAAAACCACAAGTTTTAATTTCCATACAGTTCTAATTTAAGGGAGTTATTTGCTTTTTGTGACATTATAATTTCTGGCATGTATTTACGCCCATATGTATGTATGGGATGTATGTACATTTAAATGTATGTATTTAAAAGTGCCATGTAATTTTTATTTTAAAATGTTAAAAAACTTTATAATAAAGACTTGTACGTCTTTCGAATCATAACTCAGTGCTGAACAAAATGTACTTAACATGGCCCACTTTTTATTTATAATTTTGTATTTTCATTTGAGATTTATAACCAAATGTTTGTTGGGTATACAAATACTCACGTACTCTTTTTCACGTACAAACACGTACTCGTATTTAAACATAGTTGTTGCTCATATGCAAATAATTTTAGTTATGTTCGTTACTGTAAGAGAAGTAAATATTTTATTTGAAGTATGTGTGCAACGGGTGCTTTTTTCCTGTCACAAAATTGAAATTCAAAGTTTCAGAGTTTTATTTGCATCATTATTTCAAAATATTCATTTTCATTATATATTATAAATAGGAACAGCATGTACAACTATGGAAGCAGGTTTTATTCATTTTATAAGATTTACTTGAAATAATATTCTTTTATAACTCAATTTTATTTATATGATCTTAAAATTATTTATTTGGTTTTCGCATAACTTAAATTTGTTAGAATATTTGAAGTAAAAATTAATACACTTTTTAATTTAATTTTGTAATAATGAAAACATTTTGGTTAATCTTTTTAGCAACTGAACTTCAAAAACAGGATCTGCAAACAATTGCATATCATTTACTTTTTTTTAATTTAATTTCTTTTTTCAAAGTGAGATATATCATCGCAGCAAAAATATTTTTTGCTCGATAAGTGTTTTGAGCACAGAGCAATCAAAATGAGGGAAAGAGTGAGTTCATTAAGGACTTTTATGAATTAAAATTTTTTTTCAATAAAGTATTGAATTTTATTATGAAATATATCTCACAAGTGGTGCCCATTTTTTCCAAACATTTTCCATAACACTATGTTGTTTTTCAATTGGTGGGTGCTTCGAAGACTTATTAATATAAAATGTTCTAGTCTAAGTAAAAGCGCTCGTAAATAAAAATCGCTGATATTCGAAATAATTCGTTCACCAATAGTGACTCATAGAAGAGCCATAGTCTCCCCCACAGTGTGCGCTGTGGCTCCATCCTATTGGAACTATTTGCTGATGGTTTCCGCCATTGAAAATATGTTAACCATAAAAAAAAATTGAATTGGGAATAGTAATCGTCGCTATGAACGCTGAGACCGTTTGTTTGAGAAGCAAAGTTCAACGGTTCTTACATTTTTCAACTTTCAATCATAATGCGTTAATGCAAAAGCAAAATTAAAGTTCCAAATCGAAAACCGAATCGCATCGAACTGCTTTTAACAATTTCAACACCAAAAGTGTTGTTTTTTATTTTTACAGTTTTCAGTTAACTTTAGCAGAAACTTATTGATCAGAATAGAAACTGTAATTGCACACTGTGTAATTGTTACTTTTGATAGAGTTGCACTAAAATTTTGTGACGGGGTGTATATATGTAAAATGTGATGGAATCACTGGAAAACTTAATTTCTTCAAATACATGAACCCTACGTTCATGTAAGGCTTGGCTGATCAAAGCAGTAATTTTGAAATTTCTAAACGGGTAGTCCAATTGTAATAAAGTTGCATACAACATTTAAAAAGATGTTACTGGAATTTAAATTCACCGTTTCGATATTAAAGGGTCAGTTTTTAGAAAAATTTTGTTTTACCAAAGTAAAGTAGAACTAATGCGATATAATGTAGAGCAAACAGCCGCCTTTAGCACCTTGCACAGTAAGTTGTGTAGTGGAAAAAAATCAAAAAAATAAATTTTCGAATTTATCAATAAAATGAAAGAAATTTATCAATGAAGATGAAAGCTGACACTCCCACGATTCCAGAGGTGGTTTGGTTATACGACCTTAAAGTCGAACTATTTTCATAATTTTTTCATAGCTTTTAAGTAACAAAAATGGGTTTGGAAAAATGCATATAATAAATTCATTTTTCAATAAAAATGCTTGCAATTATATTTTTTTTATTCAGGAATGTAGCAGAAACGATGAAAAAGTCCTAAAATTCAAATATTTATAGCAACACTGTAAGAAAAAATGTGAATAAATTAGCCAAAATATATACTTAAACAAAAAAAATAGTCAGCTTCATTCAACCCGATAAACTAGGCATATCAAAAAACGACTTTTATGAATCAATAACCTTATTTTCTGATATATATATATATATATATATATATATATATATATATATATATATATGCTAAAATATGTATAAGAAGGTTTAGGTGTTTTCTATGCCAACTTTTGAAATATAATGATTCTAAAAATCATCCATATTTTATATTTTTATTAAAATTTCCAGCTGATATTTTTAATGGTGATGCTTTAAACCACAAAATACTAAGTATGATGACTCTAACACATATAAAACCTTATTCTCACATATTTGGATACCATGTAAAACTAACCCTTTATTGATACAAATACATACTTAATCAAGAACTGCCAAAGAGTCGGGACCGAAGTGCTTTATATGCCAAGATAGACCTAAAGATATGAAAAAACTTAGCATTACTTATTCTCCCAACGAAGACCATTATAGAAATGGAATTTCACCTTTACAATGTTTGCTTAGATGCTTTGAGAGCATGTTACACACTGCGTGTTGATTGCATTTTAAGACTTGGCAAGTTAGGAATGATAAGAAACCACTGTATAATAAAAGAAAAAAAAACCAATGTAAGATAAATTTCGATCTGAGACGGGATTAAGAGTTGATAAAGTAAAGTCTAATTTTGGCACCAGTAATGATGGCAATACAGCTCGAAAATTTTTTAACGAATTCAAAAAATCGTCCGAGATTACAGGAGTTAATAAAAAATTGATATATAATTTGAATTCAATCTCAAAAACAGTATTTTCTATATATATAACCTATAAATATATCTAACTTTAAAAAAGCTAACGGAGAAAACTCGAGAAATATATTTAAAGAACAGACTTGAGCACACTCGAAAAAATAGCAGAGAAAATTGTAATCAAGATTTAATGAATAAACTCATAATTTCTTCTGATCCATTTATTTCATCTAATAGAAATACAATAAACACAAGCAGCTCTCTCTACAATAATCAAGAAATTATTAATTACATAATGGTAGATGAATCTTTTAACACTGATTCAGACTCAGAAACTTATTTTAGTGATTAAGAAATTGTTTACAATTCTTGTGTTATTTGAATTTGTTTGTTACTTTATTATTAATCTTTATATAAATATGTTTTTTATCTTAAATAATAGTCTAATTTTGAAATATTTGGTGTTTTCAATTTGACAACCCTATTCATATAATGTTATTTGAATACCAGTGGACGTTTTCAAAACTGTAACAAAAAAAATACTAAAAAGTTTAAAATATTGTTATATTAAAAAAGGTATACGGCAACCCTAAATAATTAGTGATTGGTTCTATTTCATAAGAAAACTATCACGCTATATCATTTTGTATGTGAAATGACAGATTAAAATTCACAAAAATGATAATTACTGAAATGGGGGAATTTTTTGTATTTCATTGTCAACGCACCGGAAAAATAAAAGGATTTCTAAAAATGTTAATTAATTTTCGCAAATAGTAGGCCAAGAGAGATATGTGCCAAAAAATTCATTAAGCTACCATAACTCTTTCAGTCTTATGGTCAACATTTTGTTACTGCGATCGCATGTTTACCTGTTGCTAGCAACAGTACCGTCAGCCTCGAGTTTAGCAATTAAACCAAGCGCAGCGATCTCAAAGGAACCTGATTACAAGGAAAAGCAGTCCGATTTTTCACTATTTTGATAGCAAATTTTCACCACTAAAATTCTTTTTTGAAGAGTGTAGCGTTCCTTAGTTAAAACTTTTTAACTTTTCACTAAATATGTCACAGTATGACAGCTCAATTCTTGAAATTTTATTGTTTGATAGCCAATTTACGTCTTAACCACATATTTGCCAACCCTGTGCATCTCTGAAGTTATAAAATAAAGCTTCAGTAGAAGAAAAGTATCGGTATACACTTCCCCCGTAGCTTGGAACATTTATTATGTCTTTCTGAATTAAAACACGTTACGAACTACAACAATAAAAAATACTTATTTACATTCTAATTTATATTGTTTTCACACTGGTTTAGCATTGAAACCATAAATATGTGATTTTGCGTTTACACTGCAGATGTAACAAACTCAGGTTTGAAACAACTCAGCAGACAGTTTGTCTAATAAATTTAATTACAATAAATTATATCTCTCATAGAAATTGGTGTATTATTTACAGTATTTTCTTCTACATTTTGTAACTTGATTAATGCACAAACTGTACTACAGCTTTTTTTGTTTGAATAAAAATATATAAATATTTACATGGCAGTTTGAAATTGGGATTATTTTATATTTTGCAAACTAGTATTTTAAAAGATTCTGAACATTCTTCAAACATTTCCAAACTTGCCAACACTCAACTTAGCAGGCAAATATAAGAATGAATTTTAAAAACAATTTTGTATAGTAAAACCAAGTTTTAGCAGTTGGTTTTAACGTTAAATCTAGAGTTTATTAAAACCAAGTCAATGTGAAAGCGCTATTACTTTGTCTGAACTTCTTTCAATAACAAGCTTGAGGTAATTTTTTAATAAACAAAACTTTATTCAACTTAATTTTCAATATCTCGCTACTCCTTTACTCCTACCAATTTATTAATAAAATAATTTTTCAGTTTTCTGTATTTACAAATAAAAAACAGAACCCCACCGTTTTGAAACTTTCAAATCTAACCATAATTTACGATATTGCCTTTCCTACGAAATGCATCAAATCTTTGACTCCACCTTTTCAACTTCATGCAACGATATGTACTATATACATACGTAGACCACATAATGAAACCAAATATATGGCATTAAATTTTTTTTTCCACTGCAATTCGATTTCAGTCAGATTCCTGCTAAACCGTTCTAAAAGAATTTTTGACTTATCTGAAGAATATTGAAAATATATGTGCCAAAGTAAGAAAATATTTTTCTGAAATTTTTTAACTGTGGTATTGATGTCGGCAAAATATCGTCGCACAAAGTTTCGAAATTTACTGCAAGTATCTTTCAAAAATTCTTTGAGTCAAGCATTCTTCTGTTGCTTACAGCAGCTCTTCAGAAAATACCTACCCATGTTTGCAGTTTGACGCTTTTATGCAAAAGCTGTCATCAATAAATGAAAATTCCCACGTAAAAGAAAATCGGATAAACGTGGCAGATAAATGTCGTAAACTAATTACTAAAGTGGGGTCAGAAAGTGTGTAGGTTATTCTTGCGACAACGTATGCACTAGTCTACCATTAAGCGGATTATATATCATATATGTGGACAACAAAGTTCGCTGGGTGCGACACAGTATGCGCTGAGTTTGTATATGAATGGTTGTAGGGCGATTTTTATCACACCGTCGATTGTGGTCAGTCTTCAGAGAATCTTATTTTGTTGTGTACATTGTTTAACACAAATTATTTTGTGTAGTCGTAAACATAAAAATTATTTGTGGTGAAAATGGCAGCTTATCAAATATATATAAATACAATAATTTATAATTGACACGATTGTAGTAACTCATAAAATATGTAGAACAAAATCAAAACATTTTTAATATTTTTTACTCTTAATTATGATTTATTCAATTACGACAGCTATTTATTCAACAAAGTGCTTTTGTTTGCCTAAAGCTTTCTGGGCACTGGTAATGAGTACTATTTGTGGAATTTATTAATATCAAGAGTGTAATTGCTAGTACAGTTATTTGAATACACAATCCAATTCAAAAGCAAACTTTATTCGGTCTGTAATATAAACTAATATTTTTGGCACTCATTTTATTTTTTGTTGGTTTAATTTTTTTATTTTGCTGATATAAGGAAGAATGTAGGGTTTCCCTTTACTTTGTGATATACATAATTGCGTGCATGGGTTTGTCTTTATTTAGCAATTTTTTTCGCAAGGAAATACTTTCCCAGTGCATGATAACTTTGCAAATTTTAGCCAGCCCGCTAAAACGACAAAAAATACTTGATTCTAGCTTTAAATTCCTTTAGCTTACAAAATGTTATTGTCAATATTATCAACATTAGCTTTCAGGGTTTAAAAAGTCTAAATTGACGCTTAAAGTTGCGTAGAATCTTAAAAAATGCTTTGTACTCGCAGTTTATTTATTTATTTAGTTTTTATGTTTTGTGGTTGGTGGCTTCTACTTGTGCAACAGTTTCTATTTAAAATTAAACACAATTAAAGTCATGTATATTTGTTAATAAATTAACTATTTGACATACTGAATACTTTCGTTGTTATCCACAGGATTTCTAATTGTATAAAGGTGTAGAAAAATAAAATAGAGTCATATCGAATAAAAGTTGTTTGTTGGGTTTTGGTTTGTACAAGTTTCATAGCCTACTACACTTATTATAATGTGATTTTTTGAAATCATTTGTGAATTTTTATAGCTAATTTATTAACATAATTCTCAGATGGTTTACAAAAGTCTTTTAATAAGTTGAGAAGTTTGAAACTTTTCAAAACTGTGGTTGAAGTCTACTGACGATTTGGTAAAAAGCGCCAATGAAATGCATATAGACATTGCTGAACCACCCAACAAATAAATTTCATGTCATGTATATTTTATTGGTCGGATTAGTTCTTTTTATTAAATCCAAATCGTTACGAACAAACTTTATGTTTTTTAAGGAAAACTGTTACAAATATGTCTCAGTATTTTTTACATTAAATCGACGAACTGTTAAAAAAAATCTGAAAACATTTGAAAAATAAAAAATAATTTTGAACGTGTTTTGGTTTACTGTTTGAGTTCAGTGTTAATGGACATGCATTCAACAAATATTAATGTAGCGAAACTGACATGTAATAAATAGTATGTACAATTTATTTAACAATCTAAAAAAATTTTGTTGGACAAAACTTTTGACCACACCAAATATATCTACGAATAATACGGTAGTTATTATTCAAAAACGCCGATATGAAATACTGTCCACTGTCAATTTTAAATGTCAAAATAGGGATGTAACGATACGTCGATGAGACTATGAATTACGATTCAAGTTAGTATTAAAAAAGCTCGAGTATATGGAATGCTTTATAATACAAAATTCCAGTGTAAGAGATTATTGATATTCAAACAAAAATTGATTGAATTTGAACAAAAAAACATACTATTTTTAGCAAAATAACGTTGTAAGATATTAAAAGCTAAAATTGATATTAATAAGACTTAAACAAACAATTAGTTCCAAATGAATCAATTGAAAAATTAGCAAAACAGATTATTTCTCAAATAATTTAACTCTGAAAAGTTACTATTTCATGGAAAATTCCCCGAGCTAAGAAATAACATTAACGTATACAATAATTTGGTTGTTGTTCATTAATTACATTTTTATTAATTTAAATTTATTAAATCTGTAGAAGAGCAATTTTCTCCGAAACTTTCAATATCAAAAAATTATTCTAATATTCGTAAAAAATTGTGTCGATTTATTTTTTTATTGCAAATCGAAAAATTTGGTTCGCTCGAACAAAACCGAATTCGAACAAAACGATAATTCGAATAATTCTAATTCGAATGACAGCACTAAACGAATTATGCGTTAAAAATTTCGCGAGTGCAGTGTCAAGAAATCCATGAACATCAAAATAGACTAGAACAACGTCAAACTGTAGTATTCAATTGGAATAACCTGACAAATTAAGGTATATTGTGAATGAGTCTGTGACATTTTCTACTATTTATTGTCTATACATGAATGCGTATATAATTATTCGAATTTATAAGATTATATACGAAGACAAAAGTCATTATTTAGGCTCAAGCCCGCACCCGCGAGTTAACAAATTCTTTTTAAATTGTATTAAATTCGAGTTATTAATGGCACATTTAATTGTTCGTGATCTCCAATTCTTATAATTTATTCAATAATGTAACTGAAAATTATGAGTGGAGCGTGCAAAGTAATATGAGACGTCATAAAACCTGACGAAATAAGATCAACTTCCAAACAAAAGAAAACTGACCATAAATAGCCTGTAAGAAAAATTAACAAATTAAATTGGCCGTAAAATACAAACAAACAAAAGCCAATTTGTGTTGTTGTGACAGTATTCACAAATGTTTGCACAATTTTTTACAAGTGATTAAAAAGTTTTGATTTTTTTAAAGTTGTATGGAATGGTTGTAAGATTATGCAGTATGTGGTACAACTTTGGTTCGTTTTAAATTTTATAGGATAGCACAAGAGAAAATCAAAATAAGTTTTTATTTATTCATCTTACACAGCAGAGCAGAATAGCTGCTTTAAAAAGCCACTACACTTATTAGGTGATAAAGTTCAATATGATAACAGTATCTATTTTTCCCAATTTTATTATGAAAAAGCGTATGAGAACTGTGCCAAATCGATGGTAAAACACTTTTTGTTCAGTCCCTGTGTTGCTGTTTGATTATTTCGTTTTGTTTTTGTTTTCATTTCGATCATATAAAAAGCGTTCCGTGCAAGTTTATTTATATGCGTTGGATAACTCAACAGATATACATACGTAACTTTATTTAGCCGGATCTTTGGAAGTGTAAAAATAAAAGAATAGAAATAAAATCGTTAGAAATAGGAGCTACAATAAATTCTCATGTAATTTTTTAGTCCTTTAGATCAGCACTTTCTTTTAGAGTTGTCAATAGTTTGTTGCTTGAACGTTTTCCCTTTGGTATAAACCACTCCTTTGACGAAATTATTTCGTTTTCATTCATAACACTTTATTACGATTTGAAGTTGTGAGTTAACGCTGTATAACACGTTGTATAATTTGACTTAGTAAACCTGGGAACCAACGATCGCAAACTGTGTGTCTTGCCCAATAGCGCAAATAAGCAAACATTGGAAAACATATGTTGTGTGATATGGGAACAGTCTACATTAGATGGACAAACAGTTTACAACAAGAAAATATATCGGATATAACAAACGTTGCACAGTGGAAAATCGTAGAGTAAGACCAGCCCAAAATTAATTTTTAAAAATGTTCGAATTACACCATAATTTTTTTTTATCGAATAGGAATACTCGGAAATAAGGATCGTATTCACACCTTTTTAAGACAACGATTTATTACTGCAAAAATAAAACATATTTCAGAACATATTTTTAATATAACTCAATTTACAGTTAAGGAGTTATATACCTTATTGGAAATGTAATTTTATGTAGATTTATACATAGCGGATCAGGTTTTAGTGAAAACATTTGAAATTTTAGCTCCTGAATGATGTAATGTTGTTTTGGCTGCATGTAAAAACTTCGGCAAGGCTTTCAAATAGGAGCTCTGCTTAGCTCGGCGCTCATATGTAAACAATTTTAAAGCTTAATATATTAATAATACAATATAAAACTATTAGCTGCATAGTCGTGCCTAAACAGAAGTTACATTCAAAAATGTTGAAAAACACAGTTATTTAGAAAATTTTAAAAATAGTTTTTGCTAAATATTTTAAATGATAATTTCGAGCTTAAGGCTTATTTTTTTAGAAAATTATTTATCTTTTATTAATATCGATATTTCGACATCCTCTGGATATCTTCTTCAGGATAACAAACAAAAATTAATTATAATTTATTAACAAACAACAAAATTATTTTCAAATATTACAAATATCAATATTTTTGTTGTTTTATGTTTTTATACAGAGGATATCGAAATATCGATATTAATAAGAGATAAATAGTTTTTTATAAAAATAAGAATTAAGCTCGAAATAATTATTTAAAACATATAAAAATCAAAGGCTAAAAAGTTAGAACGGTTTTTGTTAAATTAATAATTTTAAGTGTTTAGTGCGTCAAATAACTGATATTTATATTGAAAGTGGGAGAAATACACAAAGTATTAACGGTTTTGTTGAAAAGAATTATCAACTTTCTGAAGAAAATATAAGTGAATAATATAGAAAAACTGTGGTAGCAGCAATGATGGTAATACCGCTAGAAGATTTTTCTTTACTTTTTGCGATCTGCTGACATAACTAAAGTAGATGAAGAACTAATAAAGGGTTTCACACAGTTATGCAAGCTTTATCGTCTGATTCAATAATAGGCTCTGGAATATTTGCCAAATATGCAATGGAAACAGCAAGATTGTATTTAAAAATATACAACTGCCATCATCTGTCCACAAAATATTGATACATGGGGAAAGCATTATAAAACATTTTACAGTGTTGCCTATTGGTCAGCTGTCCGAAGACGCACAAGAGTCGCGCAATAAAGACTACAAAAATTATCGTTAAGATCACTCTCGATCCATATGTAATAAGTATAAGAAAACCATCCGCCGAACTTGCAAAAAATTTAGCTTAAACTGATGAAGTAACCGCAATATAGCGATTTTTAAGAAGAAAATGTCAAGGTTAAAGTATTATTTAAATATTTAAAGTTACTCTACACCTAACAGAGTGTTTTTAAGTTTATTTTTTATTGTTTTATTTAGTTATTGTTAACAATATACATCGAATGTGTAAATTACATTTTATAAAATGTAATTTTATAAATTTACAAATTAATGAAGTTTATTTAAAGTTAAAGTCACTATTTTGTACCAAATACATGTACAAGTCATCTCTATATGCAAAAAAATAAACTTCTTACCTTTATTGTGAAATAAGTTCTGGTTAAATTTGGCTCATATCTTAGAGAATAATAGCAAATACATTTATGATTATTCGTGCAAAATTTCAGAACTCTATCTCCAAGAACAAAAAAGTTACAGATTTTTGATCCGATATGGACTAAAATTTTCCACTGTGGGTTGCCCTGGCTAAAACTCCATTGTATACATATTTTATTTATATAATCTTAGTATTAAACAAATAAATAAAAAATGCTTTCATGTACTTGTAATGAACAATTTTTATTATTTATTTATATAACTCTTAATAAAACTTTAAACGAGCACTACTGATTTGTTCAGTTCACCTCAATTGCAAAGACATAAATAGGCCATCATCTTACAACTTTTTCCACATTGATATAGGATCAAATACTCAAATATCTGATGGTGGAGTAATTGATCCGAAAATATTTTCAAACCCTATTGCGTTAAAACGTACTTCTGCGCCTGAAGTATTGAGTTCGTACTTATCATTTAAGAAGTTTCCGGCAACACTTATTATATTTAAAAAAAAAGGACAGAATGAAAGGTGAATTCGCAAGACGTACTTGTATGTTCATAAAAACATTTTTATCAGTTAAATATAGTATAAATACCGAAAATTAAAATGAGAACAAACACAAATGGGAAACAAACACACACATGAATATTTGTGTTGCGTTGGAAAGAAACAAAATTAAACAAACAAAATAAATTCAACAACAAAATTTAGGTATTAACGTATTTAAGCAAAATTTAACGTCATGTACCTATTAAAACCACAAAATACCGGCGTTTATATGTAGTCAATTTCGTTATAAATTGCTACACATACGAAAATAATATTAGCCAATGATATGGGTGCCTCGATGATTACCCATGTAAAAAACTACAGTGTTTGTGCACATGTTGATATGTATGTATGTATTGAGCAATGGGTGTAAATGTGTGTACATGTCAGCCCAACAACCATATGTGAATAATAAGCCGAATGTCAATTTTCGATCTTGAATACTATCTTAAACAGTATTCGCGAATAAGAATACGAATATTATATATAAAATTTAATGAAATTGAATTGAGGTACCGTTACTGTCTCCAAAATGATGTATGAGAAAATTTTGCATGAAAACAACTTCATAATTCAAATTTTAAATGAGAAAATCACAAATTTCTGTAACAAGTTGATGTCAACGCTCCGCGACAAATAAAATCAGAATTTTCAGTTTGCAAAAAATTGTGGTTAGTCTTGGAATGGAACTCGTTCATTCCCCCATTTAACGCAAAAAGTTATGCTGAGAACACAACTGAGACGAACGAAGAGTTTGTCTAAAATAGAAGTCAGTAGCGTGTATGAAAATACATCATCATGGCGTCTCCGAAAATCGCCGTACGCTGAGAAGAATGCACTGGGTTTATTTCTATTTCTAACTATGGCCGATGACGAAGATTGATTTAGCGGCTGGACATGCCCTATTTCAGTTTTAAAATTATTTAATAACGAATTTAATTTTCACGTTAAAGATGTTTTGTTAATTTCGCAGCTTTCAAAATATTTTTAATTTTTAATTTTTGTCTTGGACTAGCACTCAGGGGATGTCATAAAAAACAAAGATGTTAAGGACAATTTCACAAATATGTGCACAATTTTTTACGAAATATCAAAATGTTCTGATTTTTTGGGAAGTTGTATGAGTTGGTTACAGTTATGGAGTATGTGGTAAAACTTCACTTTTGATATTTAATTTTATAGGCTACTTGTTAGCAAAGTGTTTTAAGTTCTGAAGTGATAGAGCTAGATCAGAGGGGATAGTTTAAGAGGAAATTTTAGGACAGATTAAAAGATAGAGAATTTTGTTGTAGTTATTTTTACTTTTCACTTAGCCGATGAAGTTTTTGCTTCAGGCACCGACGAAGGAGGGTTTTTTATTCTGCTATTTTAGTACCTGAGATATTGAGACAAGTCAACAACAATTAAAGCCATCTTGCACTAAAAAATTAAACACCATATTCAAGACTGGGTGCAGAATGAAAATCGGGACCGAAGGCATTGAAGTCTCTTGTTCACTACTTTAGTATCTTATTTCTTTCTTATATATCCACGAATATAAAATCATTGTAGAAATTATTATTACCACAGTTGTCACTTAGTATTACCTGTTAGGGATACTTGGTCCCATGCTGACTGCAGGGTAATATAATTGATTTTGATTCAATGTGTTCGTAAATTTTGTGTTAAACACAAACTTTGTTTTGTGGTATTTGTAACATTTTGGGTGTTTTTGAAGATATTTATAAAATTTAGTTTCCATGCTGGCAACACTGTTTAACATTCAATTTGTTAACCGAACAAACGTAGAGAAATCCTTTAAAAAATTTTAAAATCAGTATGAAAAATTAAAGCAAATAGAGTAAAAATATGTATTTGAAATTTTGTTTTTTCTTACTCAGTATTATTAGAGTATTTAAGCATTAAACACATTCACCACAGCAGGCTACCGACTACAATGACTGCAAATGCAGCCAGCATCAGTTGTCGCTGTGTAGTCAGCTACTGGCGTATGTAGAGTTCTCTATATACGTCAGTGTAGCCGCTTCCATATATGTAATATTCGTAAGTAGTGCTATTCTAATATAATATATTTAAAGCCTACAAAATATGACAAAAAATTACTTCATTTCCTTAAAAATATAGTTTGTTATTCCTTTTTTATAATAAAACAATAAATTTTCAAGTTGACAATAATTTAATTTATTTATATTATACTGGCAACATTCCATCTGATCATTGTCGCTCACCAAAATAGAAATCAGTTAAATTTGACCACAACCACAAACCACAACAGCATGGACAACAACCAGTAGCCGTGTTGCCTGCGGTAGTGAACATAATTATTCTCATATACGCACATGTATTCCATTTTTGACAGGCTGTAGTCTGTAGTCTGCTGTAGAGAATGTGTTTAATGCATAATTTTGTAATAATACTTTTTTAAAATGGCTACACTTCCACACAATCTTCAAAAACTTTATATATTAAAACAATCGTTATTTTATTTCATTAATTATTTTTAGCATTTATGAAAAATTTCCTTGAGATAACTTTATTATTATTTATTCTTTTATATTTATAATATATTCGAGAATTAAAAATACTCTGATATTCGGCTATACGCATATTCGTATATCACTAGTACCTACACGTATACATATATAAATACATATCTTATGCATTTGTTTGCACTCTTTATCTAAGGTAAATTTCGTGTTTAACGCGGTTTAATTTCTTTTCCATTTCCCAACTATAATATTCGTATATGCCTCTATTTTTATGTATGAATAGTTTAAGCTAACAAAGATAATGAAATTCACACACGCAGATAACTCTATACGACATTTTTATTACTTTTTCATTAAAACAGTGCAATACACACATATACAAATTCGGATATATAGTACATAGTATATATACGACAGATATATATATATATATATATATATATATATATATATATATTAACATGTACATACATAGGATCAGTTTAACGATCAAATAGCACCAGCAGCGAAATATATGGAAAATGTTTTAATCGTAAGACATTTGAATTTTGAAGTCTGCGAAACATAGAATGCGCTGTAAGTTATACTGCTCTTTCAACTGATAACTATCGGTTAAAATATGCAGGTATTACTTGCATATGCCTGTGTCAACGCAAAGTAGAAAGTTGGGTAACTTAACTAACGTGGATTACTTCAGCAGACAGCAGTAAACTCACTCAGAGTTGTTGTAGAATCTGATTGTTATCAGAATCAAAATTTAAATCGACAAAAATATAATTTTGGTGTCACAGAAACAGGTGTTGCCGGTTTTTTATTCGAATCAGAATTGATGTGAGAATTTGGTGTCATCGAATCTAATTTTATCGTTTTTTTTTTCAGAAATAATCTAATCAGTTATCAGCCGCCAGGTTGCATAATTGCATATTTCTTTTGATTCTTGCAGGCGGTAAAAGATTTTTTGTCGCACAATGTAAGTAAAATTATTTTAATATAAAAAATATTTATTTCTAATTTGTACTCAAATAGGGGGAAACATAGAAATGCGACAAAATGGAATACTTTTGAAATGTATCGAGGAATATGAAGATATCGCTAGGGGTTACACAAAACGGGACAAGATAGAAGTTGAGTAGGAACTTGCTCAATCTCTGAAGAGTGATGGATCAAATAGATGAAAAAGGATCAATTGGTTATATTTCAAATGAATTTTAACAATTTTCATCAACATTTGCAAAGCTTTTTTATTTACACGTTACTAACTCTTAAATCTTAAATAAATTTTCAAAGAATACCATTTCTTGTCACTTGTAACAATATCTTCTTGGGATATCTTACAAAGTTCCAAAGGACTACAATAACCTCTTTATATCTTTTGTTTCACTTTTTCATTACACCCTTCCTCCATTAATAATAATAACACTACCACCTAAAACATTTTATAATACGTATAATCCAGATGTCGTTAAAACGCAAAGGCGAACATTTTTATAAAATGTCCCTAAAACATGTTAACAAAACCAACTAATTCCATTATTCTCGCATCAAAGTAGAAACCAAAAAGTTTCACGACACCAAATCAAATCAGAATCGATTTTCACTTCTAATATATGACAATGCTGACAGGTATTCTAGTCCGTATTCTTATCTGACGCATAAACAGAGTTGTCAACTTTTAAATTTCAAATAGCACAAAAGAGAACCAAAATCGCGTTATTTTAGCAAATTTAGCACTAAATTGGAAGTTTTTAATTTATTTTAAAAGTAATTATATTAAAAGTAATTATTAAAACAAATTGATTTTTTTTAATAAAAAATAGACAGTTTTTTAAATATTAAAGAGAGTGATTGCAAGTATGAAGTGAAGTACGAAGTTCCCGGAAGTCACTATGTTCCCATCGTTAGTGCTCATATTTATATACTCCGATCATCACTGCTTATTAACTTCCTTCCGTACAAACAAAGGAGTGGGTCTGGGTGTTCTTCTTTCATAAGATTGTTGTACTTGACTGCCTATTTACTATGTTGTTAAAAGATAATCGAAGCGACTCTTTAGAAGTAAAATTTTTCTCTGTAAACGGCATCTGAGGTGACTTGGTTCTTTTGATAACAGTTCTGATTATACAAATTCAAGAGCCTATTTTTGTAAATCACTTCGCATTAGTGAAATTTATATGTATACGAAAACGAAATCCCAAATAATTTTAATCTCTATACTTTCTTGTACTCAATTAAATTTTATTTTGCATACATATTTTAAACAATTTGATAGAAAGAGAAACGCATGAATTTCAGTACGTTTATTCGGTGATCAAACAGTGTAAAAAACAAAAACAAACTTTAAACTCTTTTTAAAAAATTCGTGTTTACTTTTATATAAATTTTATTAACATAAAACTATTTACAAAATAATGTTCGACGAATCCTCAGACTACGGCTTTGTGCCAACGTAGGCGCTATTTTTAGTCAACAATCTTTTTTCCAAACCTTTTTTAGGAATATCTGATTTACTGATACTGCATGTAGAAAGCAAATGCATATAAAAATACATATACGAATTATAAAGTAAGGACCGAAGTCGAAAACAACTCCATTAACGACTAATTATTTGGAATAAATAAAAAATTTCAAAATGAATCGAGGAATTGTTTTCTGTTATATAAAGAAAAGCAACCTCTTTTTGTTTCGATTAATTGATATAAAAATATATTTCTTGTTATTACTTTTAGTAACCGACTGCATATAACGCTGATAAAACTTGGATAATTTCATTTGTCCACATGAAAATTAGAAAACGGAAAAAAGATTTACTAGATTGTTGGAATAATTTATAAAACATGCATGCGACCCAATTAGAAATTTAAAAACAATTCGCCCCTGAATTGAACAATTGACAAATCGACTAACATGAACTCCCTAATACGTGCAATAAGTTCATAAAAGCGTTGTTAATTCCTACTTCAAGAGGAAGTCGCAACATTATCTTGCGCCTCCATTTTACATTTTAATAATCTAAATTCACCATTATTTTGTCCGTGTGTTTTCACAATTTGTAGCCGAGCTAAACAATTTATCTTCAAGCGGTATTTCAATATTATAGATAGTATTTTACTAGTATTGGAAATTTAGTGTGATATACAAAATAAAAAATTTTTCATTCATATACCGTTTTTATTACAATTTTTTTTCTCTAAGTGTACTCATAAATTTTTTATTTAGCAATGGAAGTAACTGATATTATAGCGCAGAATTCATATTCGGTCGGATACAGAAGGATGGAACAACATTTCACGCACGTGACAAATAAGGAATATTATGTGGCTCTTGAAGTACCCAAACATATTCTCGAAACAATAGAAATAGTTTTGTATGAAGTTTAAGAAATAATTTTTTGACATATTGCGAAATGTAAGTCGCATAACTTTTTTTGTCTTGGAGTAGCATTCAGAAGATGACCCGTACATTGTGCCAGAACTAGAAAGCAGCGGATAGTTTTTATTAAGAGGACAGATAAAGACAGCTTCTAATGCAAATAATTTCGGTTGCAGCTATTTTTAATTTTTTACTTTACAGGTGCATTTTTTTCCTACAGGTACCGACTAAGAATGGTGATTTTTTAGTACATGACGGTGTTAATCGCCATCGGTAGTATGCCTCCGTCATTGGGACAAGGTGACAACAATTAACACAATCTTGCATTAAAGCACTCGGGACCTAAGACATTGAAGTCTTCCTTCATTATTGACATAACGGCGTATAGCGAATATTAGAACTCGTTAAACAATTGTTTTGTAAGTTTCTCAAGAGAGTTACAAAACAACTTTCAGCTGCTTACCCATCGTGTGTACTCGGGTAATTAAAATCGCTTCACCATAATACAGGTAACCTTGGTAATCTTGGATTGATTACGTTATGCATGTGTATATGTAAACATATTTTAATAAAAATTATTATTAAATCAATATATTAATAAACAAAATATAATACGTACAACAGGTGTACAAAAGTTGTAATAGCAGAGGAATTGTTTGTTCAAATACTGCGTTTAACGATTTACTAACGGTTTTTGTAAATGAAATAAATAGGCTAAGTGTTTATGTTTACACAACCATAAAAATCTAAGATTTGTTTTTGCTTTTTGTATAAAGCCCCAAGTGAAAATTTGTATTTTGTTTACAAAAACAGGCAGTTAACAGATCTTGTGAATTGAGGATGAGGATTTACTTGAAAAAGGTGCTGAACAGAATCAACTCAAATATTGTCAACTGCAGTTTTGTAAGACCGATTAGAAGTTTTCATATCAAAAAAATTACTTAAACGTAAAACACGTCAATAGAGAATGTAAATCGAGGTCTACCTGTATAGTTAATGGAACACTGTGTTTCAAATAATCTTGACGTCTCACACACATTTGTCTGTGTATTGTATTTGAGTAAATATTTTTGCTTTTCTAGTCTTGAAAAGTGCTGACGCTGCATTTGTTTGTTTGTCATAATAACAAAATACAGAATTCAACTGCATGCCCAAGTACAATGGTTGACCATTGCCTTCAGATAGGTTGCTATTATTTTTAATTTATAATATCTAACAAATAGAAAATGTTACAAAAACTATTAGTTTCGCATGTGTTACATGATGAGAATTGTTTATGTTTGAAACGTTTAATCACTGCTGTAGCAACAGCAACTTGTTTCCAGATAAACAATCAATATTTTGATCGACCATTCAACCACAAATAAACATCCATTGTATAGGTATGAGAACAGATAGTATATATAAATTAAATTGCTTCCGTTTTATTCGAGTAGATACATGTTTTTTATTCCATAAAATTTTCATTTCAATGTAATTAAAACTACACAGAGGAGTAGAGGATTTAATCTCTTTGATTTGACATGCTATTACAACTTTTTGTACACCTGTAGCACGTATTGAATTTTATTTATTAATATTTTGATTTAATAATAATTTTTATTAAAATATGTTTACATATGCACATGCATAACGTCAACTGAGATGCGAAAGGGCCTGGCATCGTTTTTAAAAATTTTATAAGAGAGACAAATATTTAAATATATGATTTTTCTTTTTCAATATTATCTAAATAACATCATGAGTTAATTTTTTGCACTAAGCGTTAATTTTTACGTTTTCGTGCAGTATGTTGTTAGACCTCTCCGAATTACGAAAACCAAATACGGCCCCTTGAATTTTTTAATAAAATGGTTATTTTTATATATAAAAAGTGTTGTAATATAAATTAAAAAAACTAAATTTAGAGTTTTTTGAGAATTTCGCACACGCCCGCCTGCATTTCATGCGGCGAATTATATGGGAACTTGATTGTATTGTGGCCAGATTATTTTACGCTTATGGTTCTCACGAAATGTTATACATTTTTTTCAATTTTGAATCAGCCAGCACGTACCAATCAGGCTGGACAGTAACCAGTCGTTCCAGGGCCTTTTAAACTTATTAATTTTGCGATTGATTTTCAAAAATTGGCCAAAAAAAAAAGTTAATCTAAAGATAAATACATCGAAAAGAAATAAAGAAATCATTTGAGATATAATAGATACAGTAAAAGCGCAATATTTCGTTGATTCGGAAACCTCAGCAATTCGAATAGAAGTCTGGTTCCGTGAGAACAACTCTTTAAGTCGTAAAAATCCCATAATTATTAGTCCCGTAATTCGTATTTTATTTTTTTTTATTTCATAGTCTGAAAAGATCCCTTTACGATTCTTAAAATGGAGCGATTTTTGTTTGAAATTGGCGTTAGTTTTTATTCTGGAATCTTATGGGTTTCTTAAAATAAATAGTTTTTGTCAAATGTCGAATAAAACACGCATAAAACATTATAATTAATAAAAATTAAGAAAGTAATTTTAGCAATTAACAATGGAGAAAACATTTAGTATCGCACTTTTTTACCGCTTTCATGAATTAATTATTTTCAATCTTATTTTAACTCTAATAATAGAATTATAATATATAAAAAGTTTGTTATTAAATAATTTTGTTTGTTTTTTTTTATTTATTACATATTAAATATTTTTATAAATAAGATTTCAGATTATTCACCTTAAGATTTAAACATCGTTAAAATCAAACACCTATTAATCGCTTTTCGCTAATCTACATCCATTAATGCATGTCTGGATATATATAAAACCTTTTTTAACTAAGCGCTAGGCAAATTGATTTTACTCCGTTTTGAAAATATCGAGTTCTCATGAGATCTTGACATTTTGAGTCTCTAGGAAACTTCCCTAACTGCTCCAGAGAAATTGCCGCCATTTCTGTAAGTGTGTGTAGGGAGGGTATGCGTGTATCTCTATAACTTAGAAACAGCACAACCGAATCACTTCAACCTGGTGGCACTTTATAGTAAGTTTCCGAATTTAGAATCGCTGTGAACTTGAGCCGATCCGATTTGGTATAAATATGTACTTCAAGAATTCTTAAAATATTTAAGTAAACATTTTTTAAAATGGTTACTCTAGAATAACTTGTTAACAGCCTTTCCGATCGCTAACGTAAACGAAAAAATTAGAAAGCAATTTTTTATCTGTTAGTGCTATCGGGAAATTGCAGGGAAGACCTTCAGAACCAACCGTTTTACATATTTTGTATGAGTAGCACTAGCACCCAGGGGATTATCCCTACACAACTGGCAAGATATGTTTTGGGCCACGCAACTGTCTCCGGTGAGTTTCTTCGCCCTCTCCTTTAGGGATCATTGTTTAATAAGTCATTCATATTCTGCGCCTTCGTCTCTATCCGAGACATTTCGACGGTGTGTAATTAAATGAATATCAATGTGGAAGTTCAGGACAGCAGATCGTTAAGAATAATTACAATTAACTAGGAAAGTTTACAAGCTAAGAAAATTTTGTTGTTCCAATAAGGAAAAGTTAGCGGAAGCAGAAGCAGTTAAAACAATATGGATCGCAACGATAGCACGAAGTTGAAGCAATACCGACCGTAATGTGTGAACTGCCTGAATATATTTGTTTTTTACACCCTGGGAAGTAGAGCTAAGTTTTTAAATATTACAAGTTCTTTTTCAATTTCTCTTTTTTATTTTATTTCAAAATTGTATTTATTCATCATACTTAAGTTGATGTTGAAATATATTTTTAACACCAAAGTGCTAAATATGTAGTAAATATTCGTATAGAGTAGTACGAAATGAATAAATGGAAATAGGAATCTTCAATTATTTTTTATGTTAAAGCGTGTACATCGGGTCTGCCAACCATGGTAACTTTCCTTAATTGCTGCTGTAGACGTGTTAAGATGTGACGTCGTTATGTACTCCACTTGCATTTGAAATTATATTGTTGAACTTAGAAACAAAACCAACGGTTGGAGACCCTATTTTCTCAAATACATACATAATTACATGAGTACATACATACATATGCATGTGTATGTTTACCTACTTATGTTCGGATGTTTATATCTTTAGCGTGGTGCATTTGTAGTTGTGTCTGTACTATTATCACTGTCTTTCTCTGAGGATTTTAAAGATACTCTTACCCAATCCAATATGTTGCATGTATTCCATTTATGTACAAAATGTTTTCTGTCGTTATTTAACTATGCTTGTGTGTACGTGTGCAAATACAAATAGGAAAACTAAAGAAAAAAATTTATTTTCTTCTATATCCATTTCAATTCTGCAGTTCATTAGCATCTCTTTTTAAATTTATCTTTTTGTGAGTATATGTTAATGTATTTAGCTGTTTGTATATTTATGTACGAGTATGGCTTTGTGCGGGTTTTTATTTTTGGATTCTGTGCTAGTTTTTTATGTTAATAATTGTTTTTGTTACTTTTTTTCTTCAAAACTTTTTTGTATAGTATATTTCGTTTGGTATTTTATTTGGGTTTTTAATCTAATTTGGTTTTCAAATGAATCATAAAATTGTAACCAAGTAATTCTTATTTACATGCTTTTGCAATGGAGCCACACTTTTGAACATGTTTAGGTGCAACAAAATAAGAATTTTCTCCAATACCTTCTAGCAATTAAAATATTTATAAGTTAATTTTGCGCTCAACATGTTCTAGCAAATGGTAAAAATAAAATACTACATATCAATTGTTTATGTGCAATGATGCGACTTTGAATCACTGCAACTGGAACTCATTTTAGGAAACTCCTTTCTCTTTATTTTGAATGTACCAATAAGTAGTATGTATTTTCGACTTATCAAGAAGTGATATCAACAATATCTAGATGATTAATTAAGAAGTTTTTACTTATACAAAGTTGGAAGTTATTTGAAGTATTAAGTGTTAAATTTTATAATTATTAAAAGGCATTAAGGGAAGGTTTACGTACAATAAGTTGATAAATACAAACTACCAATAATTACTTATACATATGAGTGGTATTTGGTAATGATCTGGAGTTGATTTAAAATATAAAACTCACTCGCGGAAAATTAAAACCTACAGATTTAATAAATTCAACTTTTAACACACAATAACTTTAATATAACTTTAATCATAATAAATTAAATTTCTCCAAAAACATAAATGGCGTTGTTGTTGTTTTTTTCTTCTTTTATAACACTTAATTCACAAGTCTTTTTGTTTTTGTTTATACATATATAATAAGAAATTTTTCCCTGTATTCTAAAATATAAATTCTATTATATTTTGCAAATGGTTATTTTAAGATTATTAAAATACTTATACAAAGTAAATAAATGCTAGGAAATTCGGCGAATTTTTCTTTGAACATTGACAGAAGTTTTCAACGCATAACTTGACAGTACTCAACTTAACATGGACGAGAACAGGCAAATACAAGGTTGCATTTAATAAAACCTACTTAAACCCAATTCAAAAGTGTTAACGTTAGTTTTAGTAAAATCTTTTTGTATTGTAGAACCAGATTTTAACCGTCGGTTTTAACCATTTCAGTGTGCAACCACTATTACGTTGGCAAATGACGCCGAAATGTCTATTGTGTCTTTGAGTCTTCACCGAATTTGAATAGGCTACTTTTTCTAATTCATTTAAGAAACTACCAAAAACCATATAAAAAACAGATTTGATTAAAAACAGAAACATGACTTTGAATTCACTGAAAAGGTGACAAAAAGACAATTTCTTGCAATGGCAAATTGTTGTAAAAAACATTGGAAAGTTCCAGACTTGCATTGCTTCCCGATCATAAGTCAATGATCTTATTAACTTCTTTGATATTTCGTTTTCCACTGGATACATATTTCCCTTATTCTTTAACTATTCGTCGACATGAGTGAATACAACCACAATAAAAGAACACTGCTGCACAACCTCTTCTTCAGCAATTGAAAATATCTAATAGCCTCTTGCTCTAGCCAAAACCTTAGGCACAGGCTGTCAGAAGTAGTTAATTGTTGTTCACCAGGAGCGCTGTCAACTTGGACATTTTCTGACTCCATTTTATACTGCATTTTTTCATCATGCAGTTAGAAGAAAAATAGTTTATTTATTAGCCATTTTTAGCAAAGTCTAGCTGTTTAGCAATTTTTCCAGGCATGAAATTTTTCGCGCTTTTTTATAAGAAATTTAAATTTGCATCACTCATTTACTATCAAGAATTGTCTTCGCATTCAAATCAATAACAGAATAAACAAAAATTCTATTTGTTTTTTTATGCACAACATGTTTTATTAAATATTTAAGGGTAAAATACTGCCGGTAGACTCCTTACGAGTGCGGGGATAATGTGTTCGATTCTCACAAAGTTACATATATAACTTGGCTGAAAAAATGATATAAGGTTTTCAAATATAGTTCCAACATTTACCAAGTATGTAAATAAAATTGTGCCACAGCTACTAGTTGCATAAAATTTTGTTATTTTCGTTAAGTTAAGTATTATGCGTGTTTGAATTTCTTATACCCGACTCCCTGCCTACACACATACACCATCGTAATTTGCAATTACATGTTTCGAATCATGTTTATGGATGCCACTGGTTTTAGCAAAAACATTTAAATGACAATGAATATTATCATTTGAAACAAAACACTTAAATCTACATACAAACATTTTTAGCATCAAAAATTAACATGAACATTTATAATATAACAGACATAAAATTAGAATTGAAATCGAAAAAAAAGATTTATAATTGACCAATTTAACTGCGATGATTGGACATTAATCTAAAATTCATCAAATTTTATTACAACGCCGTATTCAGTATTCCGTACACAGATGCTCATATACAATTAAACATAATTAAAATTTACATTTGCCTGTAGGTAGCGCGAGTCAAAAACTTCACACTCATATATAAATATCACATTAATCGAAATAATATATGACACTGTTATTATTTAAAGTAAAAGAGAATGCTAACGAATGTACAACGAACGGATGCACATGCTAAAATGGATGTATTAGCAAAATTACCAAATAAAAAATAAGTATTGGTATGTATATGTATGTGTTTAGACCTAATAACATTGAGATGACCGATATACATATATAAATTTATGGACAAATCACTGATAACAAAAGTGAATACATGTTTAAAATGAATTGGTCGTTTGCTAACTTTTACGCTTATTAGGGTTTTCTTAAAAATTTTTATTTTTTATTTATAAAATCATAAATATTTTGTAAACAAATTTCGGGGAAACATTTCTTTAATGTTTGGAAACACATTTCAACACAAATGTTTTAATTACACTGCTCTGCAAAAAATAACTTTTTGTCGCTCTTTTAAATAAAACTATATTCATATATGGACCTGATGGAAAAAAAGCGAAAACGGATTCGAGTTTAGCGCATCAAAATCCTTATAGTCCATAGTTTTATTCAAAGGAGGAATTGGCTGCTGAGCAGTGTTATCATAGATTGTCTATGGTCCATAATTCAAATATCTTATGTACAAATGAAGTAATTTATGTTAATTATTCAATTGTTTTGTACTAAAGAACCTGCAGAGAGGAGTATTAAAACGTCGAGAGTAAGAGGCTAAAAGCGTTTCTAATACAAAAAGTTGAGTGATATGATATGTACATGGTATAAATTCAGCTAAATAAGCCCAGATATATTTGTCAAATAAGCTTTTAATAAACATAAAATACTATTTATGACTACAGCAGATAAAATCTGAAGAAGTAGTTTATGTCGAACATATTAGTTCGAGATGTGGCCCTTTTTGTTGAAGTTTTCTTCTAGAAATTCTTTGCTATATGTTTACCTCATTAACAACTAGTTCAAAGGCTGCTTAAGGCAGGTGTTTTGAAAAATTTAAGGTAATTATTAAAGAGTTTAAATCTTTTCTACTTAAGCGCCATGGCAGTACTGCAAATTTTGTTTTACGGCAGCTTAATTAGCTTAAGGCATCTGTTCAAATAATGCATGTATATTTCGTTGTTTTATTTATACATAAGAGCTTTTATTAAAACTTATATACGAAGATTATGCCAATTTAAATAATTACAAGATGGTTTAAAAATTGCTTTGTTCTGATCATTGCATTATTTTTCATAGAAACGTAAGCTAAAAAGTAAGTGCTGATAAAACCGTTAAGAGATAAGTTTTCTCTAAATAATTAAAAGGCATTTTTACTTCTGTAATACTTTGAACGTATTAACGTCATTCTTTCGTGTGTCGACTCTTCCATAAGACCACAGTAAGACTCGATTATAACAAAACGCATGCGACCTACAGTCCTTATAAAAAAAAGTTATCCAAGCAAGTTTTCACTGTGAGTGAACACACTGTACAACTGATCTAATTTATAAAAACAATTTTTTTCATGATTTTAGTACGCATTATATGTTGACTGCTTTAGCGCTATTGAACTTAAGAAACCGTATTCACAAACGTGTTTTATCTATTTTGAGCCAAATTGTATAAATTTTTTGTTTCAAATGTAATTTTATGAAAGCAAGAAGTCTTTCGATACCTGGGTTTTCATACTTTCTTCTGTTGGACCTTATCGAGTAGAATAAGGCCCTGTTTTAAAAATTTTCCAAACACCTCCAGAATCGTGAGTTATGGGTAAAAACATGTTTTTCGTACCCTGGTTTACTTATTTCTCAACAACTTAGTGTAACATCAACCGATCCTGAGTTTCTTAACGGAATTAAAAAGACAAAAATATGGCCTGTTAAATTGCATATACATGTGCACATATATATATTTTTGCCCATAAAACAATTTTTTTTTTAATTTTTTATCATTTTTTTAAATTTTATGGTGTTTTTCTGTACGATTTTATAGAGGAACCACACTATTTCTGAATAGGTTTAAAGAGTGTGTTGACTTGAGTATCAAATGAAATTTTGTTTTTGAAAATTAGAAAGTTTACTTAATTGATTTTTTTAATTTGACATCGTGAATTAGTGAAGTTTATACCTTAACATAAATCGTGTGCAATTAAAACAAAAATGTGTGATACACGTAACAAATTTTGCTATATTTGTGGCCCATTTAGCGATATCAGTCATATATGTGATTTCAAATATATTGATAAAGTGGTGGAAGTTTATAACAAAGTATTCAATCGTTGTTATATATGTAGTCGTTGGTATGAGCCGGAATTTTTCTGTGAATACTGTTGTGCTACATTAAAACATGGAACCTTCAGCTTCTTTATTCTACGCATAAACCAGATGGTTGTTACTTTTATGTGGTGATTATTTTAACGAACATTTATATTGCTATATTAAATCGAATTCAGATTCATAGGCTAATTGTTCGAACTTAATCTCAGATTGTTACTTTTGCCAGACTAATATAACAGGCCACTCTTTTAAAACCCACAAAAATATTAAATACGCTAATACCTTAACTGTTATAAAACCGGTATATGTATATCAATAAAAACGGAGCTTTGTCAACGGTTAAACTTGCTGTTAAAGAGGAGAAAGAAGAAGAAGAAGAAGAAGAGTACATGCCACCCATATTTGTGACAAGGGACCAACATTTGGTTTTACATGCGGATTTCAGCGATATTCTTCGTGATTTATATCTGTCAAATCTAGTAGAAAGAGATATTCGTGTAACATCCTGGAGAAAAATAGACCGCACGTTGTGATTTGAAGAGTGTTTTAAAACCGATGAAAACGACTACAATATCGTGTATTACGTCGATGTACGGAAACTTGTTTGGCATTAAATCATAGTTATAAATCAGAAGAATGGCCACTTTTTGTAGATGATTCTTGTAAAAGTATGTACGTGTGTTTTATTGCCTGAAAGCTGTGTTATTACACAAGGAAAATACTTTGCCATCGGTTCCAATAACATATGCAACAGACACAAAAGAAACTTATGAAGCGACGAAAAATGTATTCCAACTCATACACTATTTTACGCATAGATGGAAGGTAATTGCTGACCAAAAAGTTTTAACAATTTTGTTCGAAATGCAAGTCGGGTATACGAAACATCCATGTTACCTTTGGCAATGGGAAAGTCGTGCCCCAAATCGTTACAAATGTAAGGTAGGGCCACCTCGCGAGTCGCACCAAATAGGCGGGAAAAATATTTTAAATGTCCCATTGCTCAGAGCGTAGGATGTTATTCTGCCTGCCTTGCACCTTAAATTCGGATATATAAAGCAATTTGTAAAAAAATTTGACATAAATGGCGAGACTAGAGTGATGTGAAGGTGAGAGGAGGTATTTTTTCTTCTCTCTGGACTCTCATTGGACCTCAAATTCACAAAATTATGAGAGCCAAAGATTTTGGAAAACAATTAAATATTGTTGAAAAACGCGCCTGGAATATTTTATTTATCTAATTTAAATTGATTAAATTAAAATTGTGTCTTAATAAATATTTAAATAGCTCGGTAAGTTTTTGGTGGCTTTTCAAAAGCAAAGTTGCACTTTACAGATAACTGCACGTTTTAACCCACAACATGAAAAAATGAGTTGGATGGGGAAAAAACAAACGATT
Organism: Linnaemya vulpina; assembly: GCA_963675445.1. Taxonomy (NCBI): domain Eukaryota; kingdom Metazoa; phylum Arthropoda; class Insecta; order Diptera; family Tachinidae; genus Linnaemya; species Linnaemya vulpina. The sequence continues at coordinate 45,283,637 of OY776280.1, read as the reverse complement.
TTCAATGCATCTGCGTACATGTACATATATGTATGCCATTGGTAATGCCTTTCCAAACCCACCGAGAAATTAAAGTTCGGTTGACACTAGACTAAGATACAGGCTAAGAAATAAACCAAGATTTTGGAAGTGTTTCGAAGACAGAGTCTTGTTCGGCCGACAAGAATATCATGTCCCAGGTATTTAAGCTTTGTTCTATTTTGTATCGTAGTGTAATTTATTTTTGAATTCGAATATGGTACCCATTTTTAATTCTTATAACGAAATTTGTTTGCTTTTTTTAAAAATTTCTTTAAGGCTGAAAATAATTTATTTGAGATGTCCCAAATAACAACAAATATGAATATGAAATCAGAATATGTCAAATATTTCTCACAAAAAAACGTCACCAAATAACAATTATCTCTGACAAAAAAATATACAAATTATAAAACAACAATTATATGTATGTATGTATATTGATTTTTATTATTAATATCATAATTATTGCGGCCTCTGCGGACGCAAAAAACGAATGCTCCTCTCCGCCATATTGAATAATATTATGTGAATAAACTGCCATTAGCAATATCACACAGTTTTATGTCATATCAAATTCTAGTCGCACCCTCTTGTACCAACAAACAGTAAAGCTCGATCGTCGGTGTCTAAGTCCAAGCAATAAAATTTTTATTAATTAATAAGAAATAATACAAATTTTGGGCTGTTTTTATATACTTTCTTGAAATACGTTTTAAACTCAATGATATTAATTTTTTGTTTTGAGCTCTTCGAGTGAAATGAAATGAATTATTTAAAAATAAATAATGTTCTGAATCACAAAATACCCATGTGATAAAACCAAAAGTTTGTTAGTCAAATATTTTTTGAATAATACTCGTCCTTTGCAATAACTGAAATATCCTCGTACGAATACAAACTTCATAAGATTCTCGAAAAGAACTTCTAACCAAAACTCACGGATACATATTGAAACTGTTCTTTCACTATACAATCGATTTAAATTTAAGCCTTGTAACGTAAAACAGATCTACAACATGTCAAAAATTATAAAACGATGCTAGACAAATATTTGAGTATGTATCTATTGATTTTGACTGAACTATGATCAAACAAATGAAGACCAGCAATAGTGGTGATCAGTGGCGATCAGTAAAGCATAGAAACTAGAAAACAAAATAAAAACAAGCTAAATAAACACAAGTGTGTGACAACTATCGATTAAATGATGTGCTACATACTTTATTTGATAGTCATGCATTTAGGCCAACTTACAAAAACAAATAAACAAACACAAAAATGCAACAGCAACAAAAACACAGCACGTATTTTACTCAGATACTTCTGCTAATAATACAGGTCAATACGGTGGCCAACAAACTGAACGTTAGGAAGAGTGCAGTACATTTGAAAACAGTGTTGGGAAAAAATACACTTATCACATTCGTATCAAATTATAAAACCGGAAGCACACTACGTTATTATACGCTTCCTACATCTTTTACAATATAATGCAATTTTATATATCATTTGGAATGATATTGCACTTATTTGCGCAAATGTTACTTGAAATGTCTTTACAGATATCATCTACAGCCGCAGCAATAATATTCGATAACTCTACGACCACACGAGCATCATTTCGTGCAATAGTACAAGCAATAACGTCGGCAGAACCGCGACGTCAATGGCCAATGTTTTTGCTTGTTAGCTAAAGTACGATTTTGTCGGAAGTATACAAAGTTTTCCTTGGTTACAATTTTTTAAAGTGAACGATAAGTTGAAAACATATTCAAGCGGACCACCTGTAAATACCTTGTGTGGCCAATCGATTTTAAAAGTTGCCACGTAGAAAATTTCCAAACTTATGGCACGTGTAGTCGGCGGGTAAGGAAAAACACATATTACCACCAATAATGTTTATTTCGTTCAAGTAACACGAATGAAAATTTTAAGTTTTTCGGGATTAAAATGTTTGTTGATTTTTTGTAATTTTGTAATATAAGCATCGAGTGTGTATGTGCACGTGTATATTACATTGTGTTCATGCAAAAACAGCACCTCATTTAAATGCCTCATGTTGAGAAATACCAACCTGAGACAGGTTGTCTCTTCCATTATATCAAATGAAGGTTTTTTTATCATTCTCT
>OY776280.1:45251487-45273987 GCA_963675445.1 Linnaemya vulpina | reverse complement strand
TCGATCAAAATTTCAATACAATTTAAATAGAAATTTCGATCAATATCGAATGTCGTAATATGTTCTATTCTTGACAACCTCTGTAAAATAGACTTTAGTCTATTCAAATTACGTCACTTTCTTTAGATAAATTTCTTATCTTAAAAGTGAAAAACGCAAACAAGTTTTGTCTGCCGTGTTGTACGAGTATTTTGTATTATGAAAAGGAATTTCGTAAATTTTATATAAGAAATAATTGTTTCACTGAAACACGATGACACGTTCTATGTACATACTCCAGTTGGCCAAAGGATGGCAAGCAACATTATCGTCGACTATTTACGTACAGTTTGTTTCGTCTAGAATTAGGTTTAATCAATGGTCGTTAACGTCATTTTGCAAAGGATTGCTTGTTGCCGTATATTGGCAACAAGCGACTGGCAGTCGCTAATGTTGTGTGCAATTAATTACACACAACTTAGTGAACAACTTAGATCCTTATAAACATAATTTAACTTATTTTCCATTCCAATAGAGGTTGCTATTATCAACCGCACACTCTTCTCAACATAGTTTTGTTGCTCATGTCACACAAATATTTCATTTCTGAAATAAGCTTCAGTGCAATCGATTTTATTTTTTTAATAGCAAACAGCTATTTTAACTAATAATTGTTGTTTTCTACCTGCTCTCAGTTAATTACGGCCTCACTCTTTTTTATGTCAATGAAAATCCTTTTTAGTAAAAGTTATGTACTTGCCTCAGAGTAATGACAGGTGTTGTGTCGGTCAATCTAAATAAATTATTTATTTATGTTCTGAATATAATACAAACACTGGAAAAAAATTTACGAAACGTCGGGTGATATATTAAAAAATGGGTTTCTGCTGACATAAAAAAACGTGTTAGGCCGTGATTAATTTAAAGACAACAATTATAGATCGCAAGCTTGACCATATATTAAACATCACCAATAATTGTCGACTTTTATTTTTTTTTAATAAACAATATAAAATATTTAAAAATATACTCTGTATCTCATTATATATTTAAAAGTACATGTGATACGATGTAGTAGCGCAGTTAAATTTTACTTAAAAAATTAAGGTAGTTGGTACCACAGTTTAATTGTTCGGAACAAATATTACACCAATTCAAGTTGAAATTCTTTTGTTCAGAAGTAATTTACCTCTAGCTGTCGCTCTCTCTCTCTCTCTCTCTCAAAAATTTAAAGCCTCAAACTACATATTATTTTTTATCTGTAACAAAAATTTTATTCCGAAGCAATGGGTGAATCCAGTCTTACTGTTTATCTTCTTTCCATAGCGTTGTCAACTTTTATATATCAAAAAGCATTAAAACCAAGAAAAAAGCGCGTAATTTAATTTAAAAAGCACTAAATTTGAAATTTTTAATTTTATTTTCAAGGAAATATATGTAAAGAAAACAGACACACAAATTTAGTTTTTTATATAGCAAAATAAGTCAACTTGGAGTTGTTGAAACAAATATAATGGAATAAGGTTTGTGACTGATATTAAAAATTATTAAAGAGATCGATACTTTGAACAACAAAGCAAAATCACAAACTTTTTAGTTATCCAATATGCACAGCACAAATGAAAAAAAATGGTTCTCGGAAGTCACTATGTTCTCATCATCAGTGCTCGTGTGTGTTTACTACGGTTACCACAACTTGTTACTATCTCTTCTGCACAAGTAAAGAAATAGGGACGATGCTATTATTTCATCACATAGTTGTACTTGGCCGCGTTTTTATTATAAACTGAAGGAATATTTAGAAAAAATCTAAACTTTGTCAAAGTAAATATGCTTATTAAAAAGATGTCTTACGTGACTTTGTTCCTATGATAACAACTCTTCCCTATACAATTTAAGTTGTCTTTTAATAAAGAATTGCACTTTGTATTTAGGTTTAGTACCATCGTTACGACCTCAAAGGCATCAAAAATAAACTTAAAAAGCAACTTCAAAATTTTTCACATAGTTGAATTAAAAAATCACTAAAAAAAGGTGTAAAAAGCATCAAGTCGACAACGCTGATGGCAAGTTCTTGTGTACAACGAGGACTTCCTCGTTAGGCTTGTACGTAGGAGCGTTGCTTGCAATTGTGCATGTGTGCAGCATATAAATATGTTTTGTTGCTATAATATTTGACGGTGACCATAACTTTACACAAACAAGAATTGCTTTGTTGTCGCAGCGAGGCCACGTTATATATAATTCCACCATTCTATCAAACAAATGTGACCAACTGGGTATGCATGAAAATACAAAAAGCATTTACTTTAACACCAGCCTTCATTTGATTACTAAACGTACAAAAGTACTCGTTTTAAGTATCTGACAGCGATAATTAAAGAAAATGTTTAAAACAGTTTCTCTCTTTTTCTTTTAGTTTTTGTGCTTCTTAATTTCGTTTCTCCTACGTAATGCACAATATATTTGTTCATTAGTATTTGTTGGCTAGTTACTCTCATACAAACTGCTTTGGTAATACTCGTACTTTATCAATTACAAATATGCAGGTATGCATGCAGTAACTATTTAATATGTCACAAAATAAATTTGTAGACCTATAAGAATATAGTACGTACGTGTGGATTTAAAAATTTCTGTTCTTTTAAATTACTCTTCCATACATGGCATCTACCATTTTTTAAATAGAAATGCAGGTTTCTAGTATTATAAATGTATCCAAACCGCTAAAAAAACATGTGTTTTTTATTTAAATGAAATAATGTACTAACAAAATTAATGAAAGTCAAACAGAATTCGAAAAATATTGTCGAGATGAACAATGAATAATGCTACTTTAACTTGGGGCAAACTAGCAAATGATGTAACACTCTCTGCGATTTTTTATCTTTAAATGGAGCCACACCTTAGGAGCTTTTAGTACATATAGAGCTTTCTAGAAACGTTGAATTAATGGTATTTGTAAATGAACTAGATACACATAGAGACCAATTCGGATATGGATGATTACAGAAAATTTTTTCCGCTTGTGAGAGATATTCAGTAGAAAGAAGTTCGGACAATTAAATATGTTTCAGTACTTTTAAAGCTTATCTATAAAACAGGTGAAAATTAACATTTTTAAATTAATTTCACAAACCAAAATATAAAGCATTACATTTAAAAATAACAAATAAAGTTAAAGATAATAACATACGCAGAATCTTTTCTTTCTTATAAACAACTTTATTGTGCTGCATTAAAAAGAAATTAATATACTCTTCAATTTTATTAATGTTTGGTAATAATCATGTATTATGTCTTTTATATCATTGAATAATGTACCAAATGTATTTACATGTTTTTTGTTGCTGCCAAAAATATCAGATTTTTAAAATTATATTCTTAAAACATAGATTTATTAATAAAAATTATATTAGATCACAATCATAACATTTCTCTTCTATAATTATCTAGCCCGTCAATTTACCGTATTAATCAATAAAAGCAGAACTCTGATATTATCAATTTATCTATCTCTTCATAAACTCCCTCTACACCGATATGATTAATTCTGCATTTGCAAAAGAATTTATAATTATTGTGGGCCCTACATTCTACCACTCTTCTTTGACCATCTTTTAGGCTTCAAAAATGTCAACATTTTTTTGTAAACTATTTGTCCACATTGTAGAACTAAGATATTACGCTTTGGATATTTCCATTGTTTCTTTATCGTATTTTCATTTATCCAGATGCCTTAAAGTTATTACGCTTTTCATCGCCGCTAAATCAGTCATTTTGTTCTGTTTCTTTTTATATGGTGTTTGTTTTAAATTAGAGCATTTCCAAACAAAACATATTTTATACTCTTCAACTTAAATTTAAATCGTGCCGATTCTTTTTATTCAAAAATTTAAAGTGAACAATTACAGTTTCTTATACTAAACAATAAGTTTAAAATTAAAGTTATAATAAGAACTCATTGATTCACTGGCCAAATGGCGCGAAAATTTTCAAATACAAATACTAATTTATAAATATGTACTAATTAAACGTTTCATTTAAGAAAACAAACGTGATTTATAATATTCAAACTAATACATAAGAGTATTTAGTTTTAATGAAACTATTTTTCAATTAAATAGCGTTGGCATATCAGAATTCAACTGTATTCTCTTCAAAGGCGAATTATAATGAATTTTTTAAAAGGTTTTGATTTATTAATACCGTGCAAGAAAACGAATGGGAAGTCCAGGTGTATTTATGTAGTTATTCAACACGATAAGACACTTATTTCTTCTCCCTCTTCTATATCCAATAGTTACAAACTTATTTGTTTGTGTGTTGCTCAGTAAAGTGAGTCGGCCTCCAAAGGGAAGCAATGTTTAAGCCAAGAGCAACCGCCAACGACATGATGAAAACCGACTTTAAATGGCGAAAATATATTATAAAAAACAAAAAAATGATTTTTTGGTCGTGGCAATGTTTCATGTTTTGGAAGCTTTATTGCCATATGTTTCATTACAAGAGGTGACTTGCCACAACTTTTTTGGGACCAACTTACTGCACGGTGTATATTATTATATATTTCAAACATATTTTTACATTTAAATTATTTATAAAGTATACAATATCTTTGGAGTTACAATAGTACAAGACAAATTTGGGGGTTTTCAAAATAATGTTGGGTTTAAACAACGTCATTGTCACAAAAATATTAGTTTTTGCAAAGTATGACTTAAAAGTTCTTCAATTTGTTTACAAATTAAAGGAATGAAATTTTTTATCGTTTGTTAGGGCTAACGTTACCTGTACATAGTTTGTAGGGTATACAATCTGTATTGAATTTCAAAGTAAAATAAAATTGTGCCCATTGAAATAATCTTTATATTTCTATTATACTTCTATTAGATGACCATTCAAACGCAAATTTGCTTAAACTAATAACCGTTTAGTTTCAAAGAAAATATTGTAACAAAACGACAAAAACTTCATGTAGATATTTGTTGAAACACATTAAACAGAAACAACTGAGCTTACATACCTTGTGGTTACTTATTTATTTAATGAGTTTTCCTTATCTTCATTACACCGATGTCTTACTTCCGCCAACAAAAAATATTTAAGCAAATATTTATATTTGAATTTAGATATATAAAATTTCTTTTGAAATTCTTAGCACGTTTTTTTTCAATACAGTTTGAACTAATTTGGGTCAAAATTACATGTAAAACAGTAATTAATATTAAAAAGCAAAAAATTTATGTAACAATTTTATGCTGGTGCAATATGACAGCATTAAATATACTCGTACTATATACAAATGAATATAATCTATTCAATGGTCCTACTTATATACCGAAGCTGTTGAAAATGTAAAAGAACAATACACTTCTACTTTCACAAAGTTCTAACACCCTCACACTCCCATAGCTTTATACCAGGTGATAGATGTAACGGTAACACAATATGGACTTAACAGATATACTGTTGAAATACGAAAGATAAGATCAATCAATATTCATTGAGGGTGATAAAAATTTTGTAGAAACTTAGGACACGATTTGCATTTGGTATAAACGAAATTGTTACAACGATAATAAACACAACTACAGAAAAAAATCCAAAGGTAGCAAACCAAATACAAACGTTAATTAGGGTGGATTTTAACGATAATAATATTTTAGATAAAATAAATAACATGAAATGGAGACGTATGTACTCGTATAATACATAAGCGAATACATACGAATATTGAAAAATGATTTATATACAAGATATTTCGTATACACTCATCTGCAGTATTTATGTGTATTGTACTATATATGAACCTATAATTTCTAAAATGTGACAAGTCCATTATTCTCTAAATAATTCTATTCCATTAAATTTTATAAGTTTCTATTTGAATTGCTCTGTAAAACCAACTTATATTTGAACGAAAAGTCCCGACGACTTAATTAAAAAATATTACGATTTATTTCAGTTTAATAAAACGTTTTAACATATAAAATCAAACAGAGAATCAGCGTTGCAATTTGTTAACAAATTTATTCGCAATGTTTCTACTCTATCGTTCGTTAGATAAACTTCAGTATAGATAATGTCTCCAGGTATTTATTGCAACTGTTTCTGTTCGATGTACTGAAAGCATTACAGTCGCATGCAAAAGACCACATATAACGACCCATCTATATAATCTTAACAGTTTTCGAGTAAGCCTCCAGCTTACTACCTTCTACATTAATTAATCCAACATCTTTTTTACCGCCCATATCATCATCACCATCGATTTCGCTACTCTAAAAAGTCTCTCAGAGTCGGAAAAAACCCTGGGGTTTTAGGCACTTGTAGACTTCATTGGGAATATTGATGGAATAACTGCAGTGATTGTTTCTCGTTTATTAAAACATTTAATGGTAAATTTTTTATTTTGCATTGAAGTAGCGGCCAACAATGTTGTGGAAAACGTACAACTTATGCCGAATATATCAGTGGATTAAACGATTTTAATTTTTAAAATTTATTTAAACCCAAAATTTCATTTTTCATTGCAACATAAAACAAATTTAAGTACCCCACATTATACGTTTAAATATGATTTAAAAACTCAGTATATGAATTTCACGTTTGTTATTCTTAACAGAGCGTCATTGTGGTACATATTTCGCTAAAAAATTGCAAAATCTTTGCCAAGTAAATAAAGTTAATTATCAATAATAAAAAAAAGAAATGGGTTCATATATAAGAGATATTAATGACGCCAAAATTTCTGAATTTTTTAATACAACAATATTACCAAAAGAACGCATAGTACGTGTGCGCTCCAACGGTTCAAAGTGCAAACGTATTTTTACGAGAAGTCAATGGAAGTATGATTGAAAAACTGAATGTGTATTTGAACATATTTTAAATTTTTATGAAATTTAACTTAAACTTTATTTAAATATTCACTGATTTATGGGCCATTACACATATAAATATGCAACTGTATATAAAACCATTTTAAATATTAGTATGCAACAGTGAAAAAAGTGCAAGGTCGTGACTATATGGGTTCGATTCTACTATCAAAATGTAGTAAAACCCTATACTCAGTTTGGTCAAGTTGGTGACCGTTTTCTTTTTATGGGCCTCCAAAATTTCCCAATATTGGCATGATGCCCAAAAAAAGGTGTTATCAGTTTTTGCCAAATAACTAATCAGCAAATTCGGCAAAAATGTAGCCAAGAGTACGTTGCACAACTTTTAAAAGAATAAAACTTACTGGAACCTGGGTCAAAGGTCACAAAATATAGAAGACGACAGTCAGACCTTCAAAAATGTTTTACTGTTGATGTTTTACTGTTGACGTTTTACTGATGTTGTTCATCTTTACCGTGGCAACAATTTTTCCAAATATAATGTATGAAAAATCAGGTTTTCCTAAAAGTTATGATCGAAGAACCAAAAAAAAAATTTTTTTGTTCTCTAACTTTTTTGAAAAATCTCTGAGATAAAATGCATTTCTGTCATAAAGTTTTAACAAGAAATATTCAACGTACTCTTGTCTACATTTTTGCCGAACATAGTTAAGCGATATTTTTAAGTGCTGATTAGTTATTTGGCAAAAACTGATAACACCTTTTTTGGGCATCATGCCAATATTGGGAAACTTTGGAGGCCCATAAAAAGAAAACGGTCACCAACTTGACCAAACTGAGTATAGGGTTTTACTACATTTTGATAGTAGAATCGAACCCATATAGTCGCGATCTTGCACTTTTCAAAAGGTCTTCATTTGTCGCATAGTGTATTAAAAGACATATTTCAGACGAAATATTTTTGTTTCATATTTTTTTCTTGTGCACGACTTAGAAAATAAATATTTACATACAGTATCTAGAGGAAGTGATCGTAAAGCTGCCTCGGAACTGCATGGCTGAGATCTGTCAGCTACCATATAGTTAAATACAAGGTGGTAGCTGACAGTTCTCAAGTATCAGTCATGCAGTTCTGAGCCAGTCAACATCAAACCCAGTTGGCAATTATTTTTTAAGTGTAGCCAGCCCACTTATCGTTTACTATCTTTCGAGAGTTTTGCGTCTCACACGCAGTAGTTAACTTCTATCGTCAGATAACTGTATAGAATTACTGTTCTTCTCAGGTAGTTTCTATACTTAGCTACATTGTCACTTCTTATGTGAGGGCATAAGTCGTGCACAGTAACAGATAAGATTCGGGTTAACAATATCGCCGATGTATGGTATCTGCTACTATGCCAAGAATATTCTTTCTACCGCATGCAGTTGAAAAGTTTTTAGCGAATATCAACATAAACAATTCTTGAATCAGTGCTTTTCGACGTTAGTCCTCATGCTAGTAATTTTCGCAAGCTGGCCAATGTTACAACAATCCCAAAGATAGAAGAGGCAAATAGCTAGGGCTTTCCAAAGGTTAGAAATTATGGTTAACTTCTACCTGGAAAGGTATCTGGAGACCAACATTTCACTCAACTACCTGCAATATGCTTTTCGTACGCGAGTTCTGCTTGCTATCTTACCATTTTGGTGAAAATAACGTGATGGTACAGTGTGGTGATACATGTCAATGTATCGGTGACTACTTTTCTCGGTTTGTGTCGAGTTTCCTCAGAGGCTGCACTATGGGATAGATGATATCGCATCAAATGAGTTGAAAGTAAATTCAGAGGTACCGCAAGACTCTTTTTCCCTTATATAAATGACTTTCTTGCGGATAGCAGCAGAATTAATCATTCTTTTTCATTCACCATCTCGCCAAGCTGGGAGGGGGGCCGTGCGAACAGGGTTAAATTAAGCCCTAAAAAGATGCGCTGTTGCGTCGTCACACATAGGCGGCTAACGCCTGATGTTGGCTCATATTTATGGGTGGTATTGGAGAAAATACAGTGTGATGTTGGATGGACATTTTTCATGTCTCAAAAATAGCATTCAAACGCTTCGGTTTTTAAGAGACGATGTAAGGCATGCTTCACACCATCTGATCTCCTACACCTACATCCGACCGAAAATGGAATACAACTACATAGCAGGGTAGCCAACTCTATTGACTCACTAGAGAATAGACGCAACGTGGGATGTGTTTCATTGTTCTACCGATACTACAACGGAATGTGCTGAAGTGTTATTAGGGAAATTGTTCCTCAAAATCGATTGTGAGCTACATGCTCCTCACACGGGTAGCATATTTTCATGAACCAGTTGCCAGTGAACCGCACCACGCATTACAGAAACAGTTCCTTCTTTGGCCAAATGGTTCGTCTGTGGATTTCTCGTCCTACAGAGGCCTTTCCTGACACTTCTAACTTGGGGAAGCTCCAATCGAAAGTCTCTCTTCCCACAACTTATTTTCCTAGTTCTGGTACAATGCATCGTATATTTAGGTGTTATCCTCTGAGTGCAAAAGGCAAAACAAATTACTTTATTAAAATTTTGCACATAGAAGGGGTCTATATAATATAGTATATATTATTTTAGTTTTTTCAAAAATTCACTTCTCTTTCAAAATGCACGGCATCTAAATATTGTTCAGTCTTCATTAAATCGCTGGATAGAAGTTCTCTGAATGACTTGCATCATTAATTTTATTGCATTTTCAAATTAGTTCCCCTGATTGATTCGAGAGGTTAGAAACACAATAAAGTCTTAATGTGATCATAATCAAATAAAAAACCTTATTTTGGGGGACAAATGTTGAAAAGTAGTATTTGTGAGGTGTGAACTGAATGACAAGTATCATATATGTATGTTATAGTCATTATTATATTGTATGCATATATTACATTATGACCATTTAAAATTTAAATCCAATATGTAAAATGGATAGTTTGTTACACTTTTTGCGTTATTCAGTGGACAACTCACGGTCTTTTAGCATACTTCAGTATCACAATATGCCAACCACGCAATATTCCACCAAGGGGTAAGTGTAACCAGCAACGGGTTGGTACAGTTTGTTGCTCCTCTTTTCAATCTAAACTACCTCAACATCACCTACATTAAAAAATACTAGTGCGCAAAGGGTGCGAGCAAGACATTGGCGTTTCGATGGCGTTATAATCAGTTATCAGTACTATACTAAAACCAATAAATTAATGAGCTTCAACAACTTCATTTGCGTTATATTAAATTCAATAATGATTTGTGGGCTAAGATTCGTATCTTATTATATTTAATACTCTTTCTACTCTTTCATCAGCAGTAGGCTGATCTTAATTTTATTATTTATTATTATTTAGTTATTTATTTGTTTGTTTGCTTTGTGGAACCGTATACAACTGAGGTAGTAAGATCACAACAAGAACATAAATAAAAAGAACGAGTCATAATATTACTCAATTCGTTCGCACTGCAATGTAAATGCCAATCCTTTCGTATCGTATTACAGAGAACCCCCACAACCCAATTTTTAGTTGCGAATCGTTATCAAATTTGTTGAACAAATATATTGCGTTAGTCTCTTAGAGACGATTAAATAAAGCTAATATATCACGATCGTTTATCAGTTTTATTAAACAAATTAACATTTCACATTATGACATGCTCTTTACAGTACAGTTGAGTTCAAAACACATTTTCCAACTGATAACCTTTCGATAAAGTTTAATTTAATCAAATGTGCTATTCTTCGAATTAAATTACGAATATAAATATTTCATGACAGGTAAATGTGAGTTTCTAAAGGAGATAAAAATATATTATTTTTATCTTATACAAGTGTGCAATACAAATAAACCAAAATAAATAATAAAAAGAAAGACGAAATGATAAAACATACATTCATCATCAAAAAAGTCAAACACGAATAGAAATAAAAAACAAGTTAAAGAATATTTGGCTGTGCGAATCGTATATACCCTTCACGTACGTCTTTTAGTTTTATATACAAAAAAATATAAGTTTATATTATTTGATTTTTATAAAAAATGTAATTCTTCACGAAGTATGAAATATACCAAATATTAGTTTAAATTCTCCAGTTCTGGAAAGGTATTTTGGATTTTAGTAATTTTCAAGAGCAATTTATTTAGGACTAAATACATAAATCCAAGACCGAAATATCTAGCTCTACTGGGGGCTTTTGAACTCCGATTTCACGTACAGAAGATGCATATTGCTTATGCAACCGCTCTATTCATAAGATTTAATAATACGATAATTTACTAGTTCGCAAATAAATTTTTTTTAAAAACATCAAAGAAAAAGAAAAAAAAATTTAATTGGTTACTTTTATGTACCAAAAACAAATTCAATTGCGCAAAACTTTGATTATTTTTTATTTTGTATCATATTTAAGGTTTCAGCTCTGAAACTTTATTTTGTATTTTTCTAATTTTAATACTAATCTATTAAGAACCATTTCCAATACTTCAGTCTTGTAGGGCTTTGGGAAACCGACGGATAGATACACATCGCTTAAGAACCCAGAATATATATATACTTCATAAGGCTGCATATTAATAGTGTGGATATTACACACGGAATGACAAAACTATATATACTATTTACTATTTTTGGTAAAGGGTATGATAACGAAAACTACTATCAGATACTATACGACATGTGTATAGAGGAAGTGATTATGCCAACATTGAAAAAGCATATTATTCCATATAACGCTCTTTACAGAGCAGAGGTATCAAAGAATTATTTGTTCAATTTGTTTTCGTAAAAATAAATCAAAGTTACAGACATAACGAAATTTCATTCGAAGAAACAAAAGCTCAGTATTAAATAATTGCTCAATTGACAAACCGTGTTGTATCTTTCAAAGTTTTATTTGATATGACAATTTGAAATAATATCTGGGCGCTGCAATAGGTGTTCCAGCTGGCTCAGGGGCATAACCAGGGTAGGTGCCATACTATAATTGCATCCCTGAAACCGGCGCAATATATCCGACAACATAATATAACAAAAAAAATGTTTTACACATAATTTGTATCTGCAGCACAGTGGACAATTTTAAGAGAAGGCGCTCAAAACAAATTTTTTTTATAATCGCCAATTGTAAAGTGTAAAAGTTCATTCGAAAGTAGCCACTTGTATACCTCGGGAACCAAAAAACTTGAACTTAATTTAACTATATTCCAGTCAACAGGGTAATTCAAAATGGGTATTCTCATTATTTTGCTAAAATGAGAAATTCCTTAATAAGTTTTTAATATTTAAACATCTATAAATTTTTATTTTTTTTTAATTTCTAAACAAAATAAATTTGGTATAATTGCCCAATTTGTTAGCTATGTTAGTGTTTATAACTTTTAGAAATTAATTTTTTTAAAGATCTAATTTTTCTGATACAAGGTCAAATATTTTTTGAGTAAAAACTGTGTTTTCTATTGTGCTCATTTATCAAATCGCTTTTATGAAAGACGGATTTCAGATGGAAAATACTTTAGTTTTTAAATTAAATAAATTAACCCTTCCTATAAAGTTATAAAATAGTTTTTTTTCGGAATTGCTTGGGCATAATGAGTATGTTGATTTTCACAACTGCATCTAATAAGGAACATATCTCAACTAATTATGGCAAAAACCATTCATATATAACAAACGCTGTTGCAGGTAGAAGTACAAAATCAAAACCCATTTAATTTTAAAAGGGAAATTTCTGGAAAACGATACTTTAAGGGAGCATGAGTACACGTCTATTTCTTGTGCTGTGGTTTTGTCGTCCTTCGTGTGTGCGCGTGGTACGTGTTTGTTTCTTGATTGCGATCTTACCTGTCTACCTGAATTTTTTCGATGTTTATATGCGAGTAAGATTATTTAAATTAATTTCTTCACCATTGTTATTCATTACAATTTCAACAATGGCTAAATACACTTACAGAGATTTCGCCGATATTTTCTTTCAACAAAATGATTTACACGATATTGGATTGCTTTTTTTTTGCAAATTTTTTAAATATGCAATACAGAAGAAATTGAACTACACAAACAATATATTATAAATTTTGGAAAAATACTCATTTTTGCACCAAATTCAACAAAAAAATAAAACGAAAATTGGATTTCGGAAAATATTCTTACACCAAATGAAGACAAGAAATTTACGCCAGAAGATGTATTAGCATTATTTTTGGATTTCAAATTATCTAAGAACCAGTATAAGGAATTGAGAAAACGGGCCAATGAAAAGAATTCTGGGATTTTCCCAGAGTATAGGGATTTAGTATCTGTCAAAGAAGAATGTTTACCTCCACAAACTGCTATAACTGTCACTTCCACTTCAGCAGATATTAAATTGCAAGATCTTCTTGAACACGCTGCCGAACGGTTGTTTACATATAACGTTCATTTTGAACTTAAATTGAAACCTTCTTCATTAAAATCTTTTTATGTAAAGTAAATTTAACCAGTGTTTGTATTGTTTATGCACTTAATGAACCAAATATTAACTCAAACTTGTTAAAAAAATGAGCCTTTGATTTTTCGTTTTAAAAATTTCACAGGGACCAAAGTTTGTCACTTTCTGACAAAATTTTAAGTTCCTAATAAGCATAAGTTGTAAACGTGTGTAAAACAAATTTTTATAACAAATGTTAATACTTCACTTTTCTATCAAAAACAGCTAAAACTTAAAATGCGTTTTAAATCCATCATATCTATTTTTCTAATTAGTCGATTTTAAAGGTTTATATGTACCTTAACTTAAAGGTTATAATCTCACCTAATAAACAAAAAAAACATTCAAAATTTTTAGATTTTTGACCGCCTTCTCTTGAAAAGGTCCACTGTGGCGCCGGGAAGGTATACTACTTGCCGCCATTTTGGTAAATATTAGTCTTGACAGCTCATATTTGGCAGTCGTGAAGTAGACACATGGCAAATTTATTATGGAAAAATATCCGATAAACCAATGTGTTTTTATCGTTAAAACGATGGAATTACTGCGAGACCTCTTTCCAAAAGAAGTTATTTCAAGAAATGGACATGTTGATTGGCCTCCACGGTCGCCTGATTTGAATGCTCTGGACTACTTTTTATGGGGATATCTGCAAAGCAAGAATTATGTAAAGAAACCAGAAACGCTTGAGCAAGTCAAACAAAATATTCGTGATGGAATTAATGAAGTACCGCGTGATATGTGGCAGAATGTAATGAAAAATTTGCTCAAAAGGGCTCGCAGTTGTGATACTAATAAAGGCATTAAATAAAACATTTATCAATATAAGGTCCATTCTCTGTCATTTAATCAAAAATTATAAACAAAGCAAAGTAGTATACCCTCCCGGCAGACACCCTGTATTTATTGCTATATCAAATTTAATGTTATAGGCTAATTGTTCGAAGAGTGTTTTTAAATTAGAAGCACATGATAAATATCCCAAAGAACAAGGGAAAGACAACATCAGTTTTATATATTCAACTTACACAGCAGAGAAGAACAGCCGTTTTCGAAAGCCGCTACACATTGGTCATCAGTAATCATGTGTATTTTTATTTATTAACACTTGTTAGGTGGCTTAGTTGGATGTACCGATTTTATTAGGAAGAAATTATTATGAATGTGAGACTTTTATCATTTAAAATTTTCTTCATAATTTTCAATTTTGTAGTCTGATAGAATTTGACTTTTATAGAAAGTGCGTTGATAACGTAGACTTTAGACAAATATTATATATTCGTTATGCACACTTTTTTATGAGTAAGACTGGTTGTCTAATAAGAGCAAAATAATTCTAATAAAAATTTCCTGAGGCCAGCATCTTCTTTTCTAGTTTTGCCGTTTATAACCATTCGAATAAATTTTTTTCTTGTTTAGACAGAAAAAGATTCATTAAAATAAAATGGACACATTAAGCTGATATTTTTTATTAACAAAAAAAAATAATTTAACGCCAATCTATATTTTTAATATTTATATAGACCCGTAGCGATCTCTGGTAGACAATTGGATATTGTCAACGCAGCCATAGCTGAGGTTTTACTTTAAATTGAAATTTGGAATTTTCTATCGAATGATATCTATATCTTTACCGACAGCAAGGAGGCCATCTCTGCTATTAATGGTGTGTACAGTACATCTATAGCAATGGTCGAATGCCGACTATCTATAAACGAGATAGCGAGACATTCAAGGGTGACACTAGTATGGTGCCACTTGTATGGGTAATGATGAAGATAAGGAGGAAACTGTACACTATATTCTATGTCAGGGCCCTGTCTTGAACACCGGAAGGACAGTAACACCAACTTCCTGCCAGACTTAGACAGTCTGGGGAACATGGAACTTATTAGAATATCGTCATTCCTTTTGATTAAATCTGTACAAAATCAATCATTGTATTTTCGAAACTTTCAGTTAAGAACTATAAGAAAACAAAGCAGAACAAAAGTTATTGTTCGAATATTCGAATAATTCTTGTTCGAGTGACAACACCAACTTATACTCATATTAATTTAAAGTTTTGTTACCACAAGAAATATACAAGAAATATAGTAAATATACAAGCGCTTTGCTTATTCTGTGATTAAATAGGCTTATATGCTTGAATTTCATTAGCTTTTACATCAGTGGAATGCAGAAACAAAATTCCAAAATAACAAAATCTAGGCTTGCTTACACACCTTCAAGAAGATGAAGCGGGTACGTCGGACGCAACTCTATCCGAGACAGGGTCCACCAAGGTAAGGTTCAAGGACTAAAAACCAAGGGCTACAAGGTCGTATGTGCCAAAAATACAGGTAATATAAGATCGTGCATTTTGGCTAAGAACTCTTTTTGTGTATCTTCATTTTACCTGAATACAGTGATGAGGACACCGTTTCTGCGGCCCTGGAGGCCCCGGCTGGAACAGTATGGTTGGTCTCGACCTATATGGCACATGACTACATAGGCGGCCCTCCCAATGTTAAGGTGCGTGGAATTGTGGCCAGGGCATTGAGCACTAGGACGCCGCTACTCATATGTGCTGACGCTAATTCGCACCCCACCGCGTGGGGTAGTAGCGATACTAACGAACGGGGTGAGTCTCTTTTTGATTTTACATTGAATAACAATCTTGAAATAGCTAATAGGGGTTCAGAACCCACATTTGTTGTGTCCATCGTGACGAGGTCTTAGACATCACACTGGTTAGCACAGGTCACATCAATCTGATTAGCGACTGGAGGGTTGCAGACCGAACCCTATAGTAAACAGGAAGAGGACCGACTGGGAGCTACAGAACAACCTTCTCTGTAACTCCCTACCCTCGATTTCACCGATGAATGATATCGGGGATATTGATTCTGCTGTGGAGACTCTTAGCGAATCATAACGCTACGCCACTAGCATGCCCTGCAGGCCAGTAATTTGTAGGGGCAAGGCAAAACCACGTTGGTGGAGCCTGGAAATTGCGCATTTACGTAAGGAATGTCGCAGGTTATTTAATGAGGCTAAAAAATCAGGAGACTGGTCAACATATAAATCCTCAATGAATAGGTTCAAGAACCTAGTAAGAAACGCAAAAAGGAAGTCTTGGAGGACCTTCTGCAGTGGAGTTGAGGGATTCTCTGAAACCAACAGACTGCGTAAGATACTATCAACCACAACGGTTGTACCAAGCTACGTACAGAAACCCTGTGGTAGCTGGACAATGAGCAGTCAGGAAACGCTAAAGCTATTACTTGACACTCATTTGCCTGGCGATCAGGCGGCGCCTGTAACAGGAGCTGCTATTGACCACTCAACTGACGGCTCAGCTACAATTCCGTTGAGTATCGACAGACCGCGCTGGGCCGTTAACAGCTTTGATCCGTACAAGTCTCCAGGGTCAGATGGAATAATTCTAGCTGACCTACAGAGGAATGCGGACTTTGGCTCTCTATGATTTATAAAGAGTACCTAAGGAAGGCTTATTTACCAGCATGCTGGCACATTTGTAGGGTCATCTTTATCCCGAAAGGGGGTAAGACATCCCACACTACACCAAGGGACTTTAGAGCTATAAGTCTCACTTCTTTTTTGCTTAAGACGTTGGAAAGAGCAATTGCTATTTATTTGAGAATTACCATACCTAAGGATGTTCTCTCAGAGTCACAGCATGCATACACGAAGGCAAGTCTGTGGAAACCGCACTACATTCTCTAGTGGGCTACATAGAGAAATCCCTTGAACACAAAGAATTCACTATTGTAGCCTTTTTGGACATTGAAGGTGCTTTCAACTACGTCAATCCTGAGTCCATCATTGAAGAAACGCTGGCCGTAGGGATTGATATTAATATCTGTAGGTTTGTTAGGAATCTGCTTAGATTCAGGGTCGCCAGGGCCTCGATTGGAGATGCAATTGAATACAGAGCAGTCAATCGGGTCACTCCACAGGGAGGTGTTTTATCACCTCTTCTGTGGAATCTGACTATTAATTCGCTTCTGCTAACTCTGGAGCGTAGGCTAATCAAGACGGTCGCATACGCCGATGATGTTGCGGTGGCGATCTCTGGTAAACACTTGGATACCATATCTCAGTGTATGGAGTCCGCACTGGAAATCCTAAGCAAATGGAGTACCAGTAGTGGGCTCAGTGTGAATGCAGCCAAAACTGAGCTGGTGCTCTTCACAAGGAGGTACAAGATCGACAGCTTCGCGCATCCGAACCTGAACGGTACTCCCTTGAAAATACCCGATAGCGCCAAGTACTTGGGTGTAATCCTAGATAGCAAGCTATCATGGAACCAAAACATCCAAGCGAGGGCGGCTAAGGCTCTAGTGGCCATTTATACATGCAAAAGGGCAGTTGGTCTCAACTGGGGTGTAAACCCCAGAGGGATCAACTGGATCTTTGAAGCTGTTGTCAAACCGATACTCTTTTACGGAGTACTGGTGTGGTGGAATACGATGGGGAAGGATACTCATCGCATGACCTTTGAGAAAATCTTTCTTCTAGCGGCGAGGCTGATGACAGGCGCGCTCAAATCGACTCCAACTGGGGCCCTCTTCACCTTGCTGAATTGGCTCACAGTGGACATTCTGGCCAAACAGTTGGCCCTATTTTCTGCGGTCAGGTTGAACGCTGCGTGCCCATGGTCACGGTTTGACTACGGGCATGCCAGGATTCTGATGAAATACCAAGACATTAGGATCCATGACAACGTTGACTATTGCGTACCAAAACCTTTCTTTGGCGGACTTTTCCATTCTCTTGTCGAGGACAGGGAACAGACTTCCAGACTTTCATTTTCCGTAGATTCGGTCAGAGTCTTCACTGATGGATCTAAGAGGGGAACTAATGTAGGCGGAGGTTTTTACGTGGAGAACTTTAACGTAAGAACTTCATTTAGGCTTCAGGATGGTTGCAGCATCCTGAAAGTCGAAATTTCTGCTATTACTCGTGCAGCAGGATGGCTGAGGTATTATAGGATATCGAACGATATCTATACCTTTACCGATAGTAAGGCGGCCATCTCTGCTATCAATGGTGTGTACAGCACATCCATAGCTGTGGTCGAATGCCGACTATCTTTAAATGAGATAGCGAGACATTCGAAGGTGACACTTGTTTGGGTACCGGGACATTCCGACTGTCCTGGCAACCTCATTGCTGATGGAATTGCCAGGGAAGGGACAGAGATGGATAACTCTATGCTCTGTCACTTCACAGGCATTCCCCTATCGCACTGCAAAGTTTTTGGTTCAGTGTGAATCATGCAAGAAGGATGGGTCTGGAGTACAACGACTTCTGCAGAAGCTGTAATAATGAAGAGGAGTAAGAAACAGTACTCCATCTTCTATGTCAGTGTCCTGCCCTGAACAACTTAAGAGCAGTGACATTGCGCTCCAACTTCCTGCCGGATTTAGATAGCCTGGCGAGTCTGGAGCTGTTTAGAATATCGGCCTTCCTAACGTCCGCGGGATGGCTTAATGAGGCAGAGGACAACTCATGAGTGGTCCCTTCTTTAGGGTATCACAACGGGACCGAATGAACGGACCCAAGCGCATTGCTTCGGCAATGGCCCTAATAACCTAACCTAACCTACACACCTTCAAAAACTAATTGAAAATTACATATGAATTAGCATAGACTTTTAAACTTATAGAAAATACAATAAACAAAGCTTAACTCACATGAATCCATTTTATCTTACATAAAAAGCTCTAAAATATAATTTAGTGGAGATTTTTCTGTCGATTTATTATATATTCAACAACTACCATATTTAATCAATTTAGTGAAAAAATACAAGATAAACTCCATTTTAGTGATTTTAATATAAATTTTGTAATCACTAGTATATTTAATAAATTGGCTGGAAAATATTTCAAATAAATTGCATGTTTTTATAGTTGAAATGTCCTAACATAATTTTTACTTTCTAAATTTGTAGATTTGAGGTCCCTATCCATAACACTGCTCAGCAGCCAAATCCGCATTTGAATAAAACTATGTGGACTATATGGATTTTGATGCGCTAAACTCGAATCCGTTTTCAGTTTTTTTCCATCAGGTCCAGATTTTTTTTATGGGCGTGGCAATTTTTTGCCCCTAAATTAGCCAGGTACGTAGACATATTTCACCCTAACTCGGGAACGAGATTTTAAAACTTATACAAACCAAAACCCAACAAACAACTTTTATTCGATATGACTCTATTATTATTTTTCTTTATACTATTAGAAATCCTTTGGTTAATAAACTAATTTATTTGACATATTGTCATTGTACTATTATAATATGAAATTTATTTGTTGGGTGGTTAAGCAATGTCTATATGCATTTCATTGGCGCTTCTTACCAAATCGTCAGTAGACTTCAACCACAGTTTTGCAAATTTTGTTATCCAAGGGATTTCTAATTGTATAAAGGTATAGAAAAATAAAATAGAGTCGAATCGAATAAAAGTTGTTTGTTGGGTTTGGTTTGTATAAGTTTCATAGCCTGCTACACTTATTATAATGTGATTTTTTGAAATTGTTTGTGAATTTTTATAGTTAATTTATTTAACATAATTCTCAGATGGTTTTTGGAAGTCTTTTAATAAGTTGAGAAGTTTGAAACTTTGCAAAACTGTGGTTGAAGTCTACTGACGATTTGGTAAGAAGCGCCAATGAAATGCATATAGACATTGCTTAACCACCCAACAAATAAATTTCATATTATATGAATATTTAATTTATTATATGCGTGTTTCAGAGCTTAAAATTTTTATTATAATCTATAAAATAGAGATATCATATTTCAAAACAGTAAATAATTCTGTACACATCTACTTATGAACTACAACAGAGAATAGAACAGAAATATAGTTATTTCAGTACGTATTTATCCAACAAAGTCAAGCAATTTTAAAAAAAATTCTCTCTATTCTCGATACAAATAGAAGTAAAAAGGAAAACCTTTATATGTAAAAATTATTAAAAATAGTGGTGCATTTCTTAATTTACGATTTTCTCTTTTATATATAGAGATTATTGCGAAATAAACAGATTATTAGATGTTCGTTTTTCGATAGAATTCAGAGTAAATAAAACTATTGAAAAATTGTGCATGAATTGGTGGTATGGAAAATAAAAATATTAATAACGATATACTACTAATTATAAAATCTCATTTAATTTAAAGTCGTTTGGAAAAACTCAAGCTTAAATATACAGAGTCGGGTAATTATTTTAGTAACTTTAACTTGATGCAAAATTTTTATATAAGATAAAATGGAAATTACCAAAATATTTTAGTAGGTCATATATGTATGTTTATAATTTTTAATCTATTTTATACGCAATATTAAGTCACTGTATTGTAGAGCGTACTTTTATTCTAATTATTTTCATTCGATTTTAACTAATAGCTTTATATAAGATAAAAAAGAAGGGATCTTACCGTCTTTGAAGTACGACCATCACCAATTTGATTTTGTAAAACTTCAATTTGTTTTCGCAGAGCTAGAATCTGTAAATAACACGCATAAAGTTCAAAAGTTTAATACAAACTCATTTATTATGTTAAATTAGTGGATAGTTTTAATAAAAGCCAAAATAAAAGAATGTATATAGTACCCTACTAACGTGCATGCACAATTTAAATTTGTCATTGTGAATAATAGTAATTCAGGATTAATACTTTCGGTATTTATATAACAGTTTAGAATAATTTTCAAAGTTTATAATGAACATCTGAAAAAAGTTCTTTAGATAATTCAAAAACTTTGATGAGAAGTGCACTGTTTCATTCATTGAAATTTTAATGGCGATAACTACTTTAAGCGTTTTCTTACAAAAGCTTTATTATATTCCCAATCTTCGTCTCTGATATCGATGCTTTCGTACATATCTATTATATTCTATATATATATATATATATATATATATATATATATATATATATAAATATGTTGCATTGTGTTAGTAAATGATGTTCTCCGTCAATACCAAGGTTATTTAAATATATTATGCACAGCCCACGTCATATGCATGAGTACGCGAAGGATGCAATGACTTATGTGCGTTATTACGGTCGACCAGATTTATTTATAACATTTACGTGTAATCCGCAATGGAGTGACATTAAAGATAATTTATTCGCTGGCCAAAGTCCTACCGACCGCCATGATATCACTTCCCGTGTTTTTAAGCAGAAATTGAAAGCGCTTATGGGTTTTAGCGTGAAATCTAAAGATTTTGGTGAACTGAAGTTCGGGATGTATTTTGTGGAGAGGCAAAAGCGTGGTTTGCCACACGCTCACATTTCAACATGGTTGGTGAATAAAATCTCATCGCATGAAGTTGACAATGTTATATGTTCTGAAATTCGAGATCAAAAAGGTGATCCTGAATTATATGATGTTGTTGTGCAAAATATCATACACGGTCCATGCACAGCCCACGTCATATACTTGAGTACGCGAATAAGAAATCTGTTGAAGCTTTGAAAAGAATAATGAAAGATCTCCGAGATAACTCTGAGTTGTTTGGTGGTGCGTTGATTTTATTGCCAGACGATTTTAGGCAAACATTGCCCGTCATTCCTAGATCGGCAGCTCACTATCAACGTTCGTGTTCAGTTGCAGAATGATCCATCTGCTGATAAGTTCTCCAAGCAATTGCTGAAAATTGGGAACGGTGCAATGCCTATTGTTGACACTTGATTGATAATATTGCCAAATGATTTATGCCGTTTCGTACAGTCAAAAGAGGAATTTATTGAATGGGTTTTCACTTACATAACACAATAATATACATGAAATGCATGGTTGAGTACCAGAGTAATTTTAGCGGTAAAGAACAAAGATGTTACTCAATTAAACATGGCTTTAAAATCAAAGATTCCTGGCGATGTGGAGCTGTACAAGTCTGTCGATACAGTTACCAATGAAGAAGATGTTTTGAATTATCCAACAGAATTTTAGATTTCGTTGGACTTTCCAGGATTGCATCCGCATAATCTCCAATAGAAAGTTGGAGCCACTATTATTATGCTTCGTAATATCAATCAACCCCGTTTGTGTAATGGTACAAGACTTGCTATTAAAAGGTTGATGGCTTATGTAATTGAAGGTACTATTTTAACTGGAAAATTAAGAGGCGAAGATGTATT